>WEIU01019516.1:2425-32451 GCA_013389925.1 Aegithalos caudatus | reverse complement strand
AAAAAAAAAAAAAGGCAAGAGACATGAGGGAAAGAAAATTTGAAAATCTTCTGTGAAAAGAGAGAAGCCCCCATCAAGGGGCTTTGCAAGGCTTTATCTATTAATATGGTTTCCAGTGGCTATTCTACAGGTATTTTATTAACTTCAGAGACCTGTTTTTGTTCCCTGTAGCACAGAGACCTTCATCATAGTCATACTTGTCATTGTTGAAGTGGTAAAACACCAGTGTAGGTATGCACTGATCTACCTTTGGGCTTCTTGTGTGTGATTTTGGTGACAGTCAACTACAGTCAGTAATGAGAGGATCTCACTGTCCATCTTCAGACTAAAACCTTGGCACACAAGAGGCTTATCTGTGCTTACATACTCAAAAGAGGAACCACCTGGAGGAATGTTACTCCTGTTTATACTCCCATTACTTTGTCTTAAACCAAGCTTTTGTTACATTGAAATTGATGAAGGTCTTGTGTTCTTGACTAGAAGATAATTTCAGTCTGGAGTTAGCAGGTTAATTAGTAGTCATCTTGATGAGCCTGCAGTTTTCTCTTAAAAAAAAATTTTAGACTGACAGCAGATCACTCTTGTGGGTGATTCTGAGTCTAGAATGGACTCTTGATACCAGTTTAAGTATATCAATGTGTATTTTCAATTTGCCTTCATTATAAATAGCCATACTTAACACTGATCAGATCAAGAAGTACAAAATATTCTCTCTTCCAGCCTTTTACAAAGAGAAGGAATTTTGGTAGTTAGGATGAGGACCAGAAATTCTTTTTGTTCCAGTGGTAATTTTCACTGGAAGTAAGATACTAATGTATCTGCTATGCTCACTAGTTTTCATGTTTTTAATAGCTTCTAGACTGGGTGTAGAAATTACTTAAATTGCTGGCATTAGCACTACCAGTAGTAGACTGCTAATTTTGTATTAGATTGTGTTGGAAGCCATCAAACCTTTTTGAAAAGTTTCTCTTGTCATGCCCCCATCCCCGCTACCCCCTTTTATAAAGATTTCATGGAAAACTCCATTTTTAAAAGCACAGATGTGGTTTTCTTTACAGTAAGTCTCATGTGAGAACATTGTAGTACTTAGCTACAGAATTTTCCAAGATGTTTAAAATACTGATCTCCTTTTTGCCATTTAGTTCAAAGAAGATATTTCTGAGAATTTATCATGTTGCAATTCCCACACTGTAGCTTTGTTTCTGTCTGATATTAGGGCTTAATTTTAAAATCCTTGTCCCCAGTACATTTTTCTCAAAATATATCTGAAGTCAGCCTTTTTTGTTCTACTAGTATTATTCATTTCATCTTATCTTTAATATAACTCATGTGATGAAGTTATTCTTAAAAACCTGGTGTTACGTGTGTTTTTGTCCATCAAGAATATGTTATCTTTGATTTTAAAGACAAATACCAGTTTTGAGTCTTCCAGAGTAAACATGTAATAGCCAAAGCAATGAAATAACCAACAATAGAAACATTAAAAGACAAGTTTGCTAAAAAATAGAAATTAACTTAATAAAAATGATTACTCAATGGATCTACAACACAGCATAGCTTAGTTTTATAAAGCTTGAGCCATGCTCCAAAACAGTTTTCTATGTATTTGATTCTTACAATTGATACTTTCTTGGTACTGCAGTCTTGCTTGTATATGGTCATAAATCAGCTGTACTGGTCTAGGCCAGAGTGCTCCCTTCAGTGTCAGGCAGCAGTAGGCTCTTCTGCCTTTTACTGTGTATTTGATTCTAAGGATTAAACCAAATGTGGCATATTTGTGTTTGTGTCTTATAACTGGAAGGCTGTGCCCCATGAAGTGTGAGATTTGAGAAGTATTTGGTTCTAGGCACAATGGTTTGTGAATGTCATGAGGACAACTGCAGAGGACAGGGGAAGAGAACACCATGAGAGAGTCTGGCAAGAGGGAGGAAAGTGTGCTTATTTTTTTTGAAGACTGTTTCAAATTTCTCATCACAAACTTTCCCTCTCACCCTGTTGCTTTCTTTTCTAAGTTAAAACCAAAGCTATTCCCTTCATCTGGTATTACCTGTTTTGGTGAAGGCACAAATACTTTGGTTTGCATTGTGTACAACTCCCTGAAATTTGATATTGCTTGCCAGAGAAAATTGGAAGGACATCTGAGGACATTAACTGGCAACAGAATAACCCTTAAGGATATTTCAAGCCTGGATATTGATGATGAGAAAAAAATGCTGTTCTGAGTGTTTCTTTTGCTAGGACATCAAGAAAACCCTCAAAAGGGTGCATAAAAAGAAAAAAAAAAATCCAGCAGCCTTGTGCTAAATAAATAGCTATTACATGTTGGCAATGGCATGATAACAATAGTTTCTTCAGTAGTATTGACATAATAATCTAATATTATTGATAGTCATAATATATGAATTGGCTGTAAAATTTTCTAAATTAAGGTATATTGAACCACTGTATTTGATAGTGGTTGAGTGGCAGTGATGGCAGAGGAGAGGAGGAGGAGGAAAAAAAAGCATAGAAGAAAATTATTAACCAGTAAAAATTCATGTCTGATTCAACCTGCCTTTCCATGGTCTGTTTTTTTTATGCTGCAAGTCTTTAAATATTTTCTAGTTCTCTGGTGTGAACTGGGAAGAGAACCCACAATTCCTCTCCTCAGTCTTCACCCACAGGAGTAGCAATGTAATGTAATGCATGGTGACGTTTCATATTATTGCAGACTGTAGATGTTTTAGTAATGTCTCTTCTATAAACATGTCCATCTTGAAAATCTAATTATTTTTGGAACAATTTTTGTTACCATATGGCATGACAGTGTTATGCAGCCTGTGACAAGCAGTGCAGGGAGCTGCTTTTTGGTGTTTCCTTCTGTATTATTAACTATGGGTAACCATTTTTATCAGTATTGCTATTATATTTTACACTTTGATTTCAAATGTCTTCTTTTAATAGCAGTCTTGAAATTGACACTGTTTAATATTACAACTCACTTGAGTTGCTTGTCTGTGTGTCTGTAATGAGTAACATCCACTTTAACCCCTACCTTAGTCCTGGATACTTCTTGTATTCCAAAGTGTTACGGATTCCCGCTCTTTTTTTGGAGCGCTCTATGAGGCCTGACAGTCTCATCTAGTATTTGCTGTCATTTATCTTTTTGATCCCTACGAAGCAGGAACTATATGCTGAATTCATGCTATATTCAGTTCTACTCACCTTAGTACTGGGAGATGTAAGGAAGAACAGAGAAGGGTGCTCAGAGGATCAAGCAGTGAGATATCTGAGTAACTCTTAGACTGTAGTGTGTGAAGAAGATTAAATTGTAAGAACACTTGCCTTTTAGTAAGGTGATAATTTAAAGGGTCATGACAAAAGGCTGTTAGTATTTGAAGGTTATAAACATCTGAAAAACGTGTCTTTAAAAGAGTTATAATGAAGAGGGATAAATTGAAACTGAAAAAATTTTCTATGAGCATTAGGCAAAATGCTTTAAAAGTGACTTCTATTAAGGAACAGTTGTTCTGAGGAAGATGTGTGAAAGCAGCATCTTTAAAACTGAGATAGGCAAAGTATAATAATATCAGAGGATCAGTTTGGTGTTTCCAGGGCAGAAGTGGCATGGTATGATTTGCTTTTCCTACAGGCCAAGTTAAGTGGTACCAAATTTGGTTAAGTAAGCATTATTATTCTATGAATACAGTGTGCAGAATTAAACAAAATACTGCATTTGATTTTGAGTGATTGCTAAACATACTTGTGCTTCTACATCTATGAAGAGTGGGAAGAGTGTAGTGCAACTTTTCACAAGCTTGGGATGGAACAGCAGCAGACAGGACAAATGCAGCTCTGATATAAAACTAAGGGGAAGATGGAGTGAAGAGCTCTTCTAAGATACAGTCAAAGCCTCCAGGGCCCAGCTACAGAAAGTGTTGATTGCACTTGTGGATTCTTGTTGCCTCAGTGCTACAAATGGTGCTAGGCCCTGTGTCTAGTTAAAATCTCAATAGAGTACTTGTTCTTGTTTTGATAGTTTTGGAGGAATTCAAGGATATTCTTCATATGTTTGTTTCCTTTAAGTCTATTTGATGCTGGGGTTAGAAGCATAGAATATACTGGAGTACTCCAGAGAGTTTTAGATCGTGGTAAGATAGTATGAGAAAATGTGCAGCATCTCCTGACATTAACACTGAGTCACAGAATGTGTGAGGTTGGAAAAGACCTCTGGAAGTCATCTTGTCCAACCCCCTGTTCACACAGGGTCACCCAGATCAGAGAGATGTGTAAGTAGCTATGGCAAGAGACTTTAGAAAGGGCAATTATTTACTGGAGAATACTTTAAAAATATGATTTTTTTTTTATTAAGGGGAACTGCATTTGTCAAGAAATCTTTTGGGGGAAAGAGTTACAATTTTTTTGTGGATTAGTTCTTTAGTCCTATTTTAACATTATTTCAAGATAAACCAATAGCAATTTCACATAATTGTCACTACTCTTTTATGCATCATAAAATGACACAACTTTACAGTGGCTAGAAATGTTTTAACATGTTAATACAGACAGGAGCATTATGTTGTAAGAATACTGAAATGTTTCCCTAAGTTATGCTGTGTGTAATGATTTAAAATACGAAATTATGAAATTCAATACTAAAATTCATTAGCAGTGAATATGTCAAGGATTAATAAAAAAAGCAGGAATGGAAAATAGGACTAAGACATATAGACTAATGTTCCAACTTCTTTTTTTTCTTTGACAGTGTCTTCCCATACCAGACCTTTTCAAAGTATTTAACTCCATATGAAATTTTTATAAGTCTGTGTTTCATCAATTAAGGTACTTCTAAATCTTTAGAAGCCAATTAACTTTGAAAATCAGTATTTAATATTCAGTTTCTTAGTCTTCTTTTTGGTTAGCCTTAGGAATCTAAGATTTTTGAGAGTATTCTGCAAATTTTGTAGACTAGAATGCTGAAAGTGATGCAGCTGTATTAGTTGAACTTTGAAAATGTTCTTTGAAGTGTAGAGTTTTAGTTGTAGAGTGGAGCTGACACTTTCACGAACATGCAGGTGTTTACCCCTTTAAGTGACAGAAAATCACAAATGACTCATCTGGCTTTCATTCCTAACAGGAAAAATTGGTTAATCCAAAACGTAAGCCAGTCAAGGATATTTTGATAATCAAATTGTATCAGTAGTAAAGCCAGTAAACTTTTCAAGTGAGTAAGTTTACTGAGAAGACTTAGTCTGGAATAAAATTACCTCATTTGAGTTTGGCATGGAGAACAAGATATTAGAAAGGTTAAAAGTATAGGCAAAAATATTTTCAGAACTATTTGTTATGAAAAAGAGGAGATGGGTTATCAACTCATCATTGCCAAAGCATCCAATTGTATTATTCCAGAAGTTGGTTCAGCAAAACAACAATCATGATAAGAGGAGAGAAGAATGAATTCTTGTTTTGATTTCATGCTTATTGCTTTGAGATTTGCATAGTCTCATAATAACACTTACCAGCCATCTGGTTTCCAGAGGAAAAAAACTTTTTCTTACTGAAAAGGCTAGGACATAACATGCACCATTTAAAAGCTCATTGTCTGGAAATGACATAATGACTTTCTGTTTTCAAATTATTAATTAGTGATTAACTCAGAAAACCAGCAGGTTATGCCAACTCTAGGGGACATACAATGTATTTTTTGCAACCTTGCAATTCCTACCAGTGAGGAATCAAATTAAATAATAAAAAAGTGAGCAAGGATATTAAAGAACTCAAGTACATTATATTCTAATTCTAATATTCTAATTTATTTTAAAAGATTTGGTTTGCTTATTTGTACTTTGAGGTTTATATACATAATGTATAAAAATAAACAAATGACCTATAAATGTAATTTAAGAAATCCTTCTCTATATGTGACCTAGAATATTGTGTCATTAAATTAACGTATTCCTGAGATGTGATGATGAAAGTCAAGGTTTTTTCATGGTGTTTGTAAGATGTATATGATGATGAAGATTATATGATATTTTTATATTATATAAAAATTATATTTTTAGCTGACAAAATAAGTGCTGTAATACTGTAATTCTCTGAAGAATCTTAAAAGCAACCACACACAAAATGGACCCTTAAAATTTCCACCCACCCCTTATAGGATATTATAGTAAATCACACCAACTGTTAATGTAACTAATCATAAATGACCGTTTAGTGGGAAAAATTATATCTGAATATCCACAAAAAAAAAAAAAAAAAAAAAAAANAAAAAAAAAAAAAAATCATATTTCTTTGCTGTAAATCTTCAGGTTGGGATTGTTGCACATGGGATTGACTCTGCTAGTGCCCAGTTTTTGGCTTGTTGGGGCTAAATACCGCATAGAATAAATAAATACAAATAGAATAATTTTATTCTGCCTGATAATTTTTCCGATTGTTTGTTTTTTGTTAAAATGTACTCTATTAGTTTAATTTATAATCTGATTTATTTTACAATCTGATCTAAGGATTTAGTTCAAATTTGAGACCCTTCAGTTTTTTTTTTCTGCATAGCTATAAATGCCCATGATGGGATGAAAAATAGCAAATCCTCTGCATGTATTTAAAATTCAAGGCTCTAATAATCTAAGTGTACCGTCAGCAAGTTTGCTGACAGTACAAACCTGGGAGGAGTGGCTGATAGATCTGAAATCTGTGCTGCCATTCAGTGAGACTCGGGCAGGCTGGGGTTGGGTGGAGAGACGCCTGATGAAGTTCAGGAGAGCCAGGTACAGGGTCCTGCACCAGAGGAGGAACAACGCCTGCACCAGGACAGGCTGGGGGCTGACCTGATGGAAGGCAGCTCTGTGGGAAAAGGACCTGGGAGTCCCAGTGAAGAAGAAGGTGTCCATCAGCCATGTCCATGTGGCCAAGAAGGCCAGTGGTGTCCTGGCTGCATGAGGAGGAGCAGTGCCAACAGGGTGAAGGAGGAGATCCTGCCCCTGTGCTCAGCCCTGGTGAGGCACAGCTGGAGTGCTGTGAACAGTTCTGGGCTCACCGTTCAGGAAAGACAAAGAACAAGTGGAGAGGGTCCACTGGGAGGGCTATGGAAACGATGAGGGGACTGGAGCACCTCATTTATGGGGAAAGGCTGAGTGAGCTGAGCCTGTTACTCTGGAGAAGGGGAGACTGAGAGGGGAATCTTTTCAATGCATACAAATATCTTAAGGGCAGGTGTCAACAGGATAGGGCCTTACTTTTCAGTCATCCCCAGTGACAGGATGAAGAGCAAAGGGTACAAACTTAAACCCAGAAAGTTTCATCAAATGTGAAGAAAAACAGCTTTACTTTATGGATGACTGAGCCCTGAAGCAGTCTGCCAGAGAAGTTGTGGAGTCCCCTTCTCTGTAGATACTGAAAACCCATCTGGACACAAACAACCCTGAGCAGGTGAACCTGCTTTAACAGGTTGTATTATAAATAAATATAAATAAAAGAACCTCTAAAAGCTAAGTTACCACACATTGTTATGTTACATAATTTACCTCACATGTCTGTGAAACAAAGATCATGAGGTTTGTGGTTCAGTTAATTCCTAACTTCTCAGCTTCTATTTCCTGATATTTTAGAACTGGCAGTCACATTAAGCATGGTGGTTTATTCCATTTGTGTCTGTTATATCACCTGCTGTGTTTCAAAGTTTTTCTTTTAACTGTGTTGTTGTGTTATAAATCAGTTTAGGTGTGCTGCCTGTTTACTGAGGTCCATCCCAAACTGGCACTGAATTCTACGTACCATCTCTGTAACTTTGGTCATGTTGAATTTGTGCTGTATTCAGGGGCTTCTTTTTCTGTAGAATTCTCTATTTCACTAATATAAGCAAAAGACATGAGGGAAAAAAAGCAACAGTAATTTGAAGAGGAATAGTAACCGGAGAGAGAAGTCATGGGTTCACTACTGATCTCTGGACCTAATCAGTCCAGATTCCTTTTTTCTGCTTTTTTGATTTAATTGTATGATGATGGACAGAGATGAGAGACCAGTTTCCATCTGAGGAAATGCAGCTAGAAACAAAAGATGAACAAGAATGATCTGCAGCTATATACAAACTTAGAAAATATTAAATAAACAGAAGGAAAAAGACCCTTTTATTTTCTATGGCAGTATAGTGTGTCTTTACAGGATGAGAAAAATGTGTGTATTTTGTCTTGAAACTGGGGATGTAAAATTACAGCGAGTAATGAGTATGTATTCCTCTGATCCCTTAATGTACTTGATGTGAGGTTCCTCTTTCATCGTAGCTAACATGCTGGCCATTAAATACACTGCAGCAGCATCATTAGTGGCTTCAAAGTGCTCCTACTTGCATCACATTTTTCCCTCCAGCAGGTGAGTGAGAACAGTGATTAGCAAATACCAGTATGTGTCACTCACCACACATGGGATTGCCAGTGAAGTCTTGTGTTTGGGGCAAGGGCAGCACTGGTGTTGGAAGCAGAATGAACTTTTGCTGTCTTCATGGGTCTGAAAAGCTTTCAGCTCCAAAAATCACTTGGCTGTAAGATAAAATTCATCCTCTTTGGGGTATGGTGTTGGAAACTGCTTTGCTATAGCAATATGTGGTGAAGGAGATGGGTTGTAGAGAAGAGTGTCCTTAGTAACAGGCAGTGTTACCAACATGGCTTGAAATTCTGCATGGTGAGATTAGGACATGGAAATAAAGTCCTCCTACTTACCAGTATCACGGTTTGCTATGACTGGAGGAAAGGATTCACTGAAAGTTTCTGGATCCTGAATCCTCAGAAAATTTCCCTGGCCTGTTCAGAGCAGCATACCATAGATATTATATGACAGGTGTTGGTGTAGATGTGTCTATTCCCTGTTCTCTTAGGCTGAGTTTAAAAAAAAAACCCTACAGTAGTACAACAAACTGAAAAGAGAGTCTGGGTGTTGTTCCAAAATTGCACCTCTAGGTTTTATCTACTTTGTTGTAAGATGCAAGATGAGGCATCTTTTCTTTATTAGAAAGGTGAATATCAAATTTTAAAATACTTTACCTGTAGAAAACAATATGAACTTGCTAAGAAAAAAAGTTAAAACTTACACTCTTTTTTCTTTTTACATTTAATTTTAGGGAAGGACACAGAATGAACAAGCCATCTTCTTATACAAATGGTGTTTTGTTTTTCTATTTTTTTTTCTTCTTTTCCTGAGCCTGTAAGTTTAGGCATTATCATTATACTTATCTAACCAAAACAATACACTAGAACTGGATAATATTTTCATCAAAAGGAGCTGTGTATCATGGGCGAATGACATTGCCAGTATTTTGAATCAGATTAGCAGTAGTTCCAAAATTTGTTTTGTAAAATTTAGCAGATAGGAATCATACAGAAATTGATGATGGGTTTAAAAATTAAAAAATATATCATAATTCAGGGGAAAATGCTGCAGGCATAATATTTCTGTGTAAGGAAACAAGAAATCTTCCTTGTTTACTTTGTTAAATTTAAGAATACCACTGATAAACTACCATTGTAAATTTTTTCCTAACATGAAAAGTTATCTAAAAGAATCACAAAGGCATCTCTGAGAGCTTTATGCCCAGCTTGCTCTTTGCTTTGTAAGCTTTAGTTAAAATTTCCCTTCAGGAAAATTGGAACTTAGTGCACTCTGGTACTGTGGTAGTTTTGTGTTGCTGCTGTGATTTTTGTAGGGTGCTGAGCCACAATACTCGTCTTGTCCCCTTTGCTCTTCTCTTTCTCCTCTTGTATCACCAGAAATACACAGAACAGCATCTGCTGTGGAGCATCTGCTGTGCAGCTGTTACAAATGTAGGTAGAATTAAGACATGTATTTTGGCATAAGCCCCTGCATGAAAACTGAGGTCTGATATTTAACTGCAAAGGTCTTGCAGTTCATGTTCTGTGTGCACTTGCACACTATTTTTTGAAATTAATGCCTCCCTAACCGTATTTTCAATGGTTCCTTTTTCATCATTTCACTTTTATTGATTGGAAATATTCTGGCCTTGGCTCTAAGAGCAAACTGACCATGGGCACTGTCAATTTTGTTGTGGCCTCTTGGATAATGGTAAGAGAAAAGAAGACAAGAGGATAAATGAAAGTGAAGTTCCAAATTACTGGAACATTTAAAGGTCTTTGAAAAGTTCATATACAAGCACAGTTAATGCTGTCATGCACCGAAGTGCCAAAGGACCTAGCAGTGAAGAATATTAATCTACTTTAATAAAATCAAAGGGTTCATTTTTTTTGTAAAGAAATAATTTGAATAAAATTTGACCCTTTCTACAATAGTCTGTGGGTCAAATTGAACCTACTATTAAAATTCTCTAATATCTTTCATGTATTACCATTTCAAAACTCAATTTAAATATTCACAGAGCTCCTTTTTTAATAAACTTAACAAAATTCAGGTAATTTCCTTCAACTTTCTTGATTGAAGGAAGGCAGCAGGTACAGATATAAAAAGATGTACAGCTACAAGCAAAACCTGAAATCAATTATATATAAGAAATAACATAACACATGGAAAGAAATTAATCAAAAGGAAAAAATTCTGCTATATGATTTTCTTGGTCTGCTACCTGCAGGCAAGGAACATAAATGAAAAAAAAAAAAATCAGCATTCTTCTTACAGATAAGGGGAAAATTAATAAAAATGTTTCCTTCCTACCAGATCCCCTGATGCAACTTACGTTAAAAGTGAGTGGCTTCAGGAAGAACTTACGTGTTTAAAAATAACTTTTTTTTTCCTATAGAAATATACTTTTGTACCTCTTTGTTGCTGTTAAGCTCAATTACATCAGGTTGGAATAGATTTATAGTGTCCAAAAAACATTTCTTTTCCTTTCTCTCTATTAAGTTCCTCACTGAATCATGATGATAAAGTTTCTCCCAGTTTGAAAGTGAGAAGTGGTTCATTCTGCATGGATGCCCCAATGAAGATGTAAGGAATCACTCGCAAATTGGAGCAATCTTCCAATCTGGTCAGAAGTTCTGAAGTTCAGCCAATTTGCTAAACAGAGTGGAGATGTTCAATGTGCACAGGCAGCACTGCATCTCTTAAATACAGCTCAAAATGTAATGGGAATGACAGAAATAATTTAGTTAAGATAAATAACCAAGAAACTCAGTGGTCCAAAGAGGATAGACAAGTCTCTAAGGAAGTTCTGTATGGAAAACGTCCCAAGAGGAAGAGAACTCTGAATTACCGTATGGTGCCTTCACTCCCATTACCATATTTAAAATGAAATAAATTGAACCCTTTCTTGTACTTTTAGTATTCCTGACTGAATTTTTAGAAAAAAATTCCCTACAATGTGAATTAATAGGAAATGTTTGCTTGCTGTTTGTCTTATGTAATCGTCTCTACTTAGAAGGAAACGTTCATGTTGAAACCGGAGATAAATGGATTGATTTTTCTGAAGCTTTTCCCTCTGTAATCAGAGAGCATCACATACCTAGGTCTTACCATAAGCTCAGGATAATCTGTATGTGGCAGCATGTTTTCATAGGAAATACTGAATGGATCCCACAGAACATGCAAAATGTCTGCTGTTGATCCAGTGAATTTCAGGCTTCTGATTTATTGAAGTTGTTACTATTTAATGCTGCTACTACTAATTATACTCATTAACCTCTCCCCAGCCACTCACTGTCAAGTATTGTAGGCTTTCTGAGGCATTCTTAATTTGTTAAGAGCACTGATTTATGTTGCTACTGTGGGAATGTAGGATAATATTGGTAGGTGAGAAGGAAGCTAACCACTTCACATTTTCATGAGGTAATTATTTCAATGATACTTTTCTACTCTAGGATACATGCATTTTAAGTGCAAAACACTGGACAGGAAAGCATATTAGGCACGTGCTTAATTTGAGCGTGCATTTAAGTGGTTTCATTAGGGTGAAGTCTGATGAATTTGAGAAATTATTACAGAACTTACCCAGTTTAATGTTATTGAATTTCAATTATTTCATTACAGTTATAGTACCATAAAACTGGAGTCAAGCATTGATGTATCAGGACTAATGTGCTCAAAGGGTTCGATGCTCAAATTTGTGTTAAGAGGAGTGTTTATTATAGCAAAAGTGTCTTTTGTTAAGTGAGTGTAAATCCTTTTCTGATGGTTCATCCTCACACTCTTATGTGTTATTAAAATCATTGCAGTGCTGGTTTTGTTTTGTTAAATGTGGCCTGTCCTTTTAAATGCTGAGGTAGCATCTGTTACTTCACTGTGTTGGGATTGCCACTTAGCTAGCTGTCTTTGTGTGCTTGCATCTATATGTGTGCATTTACATTACAGTACATGATATTTTAGGAATATTTATTTATTTAGCATATAATAATAGTGCCAAAAAAATATGTCCTTGAGTGCCTGTAAATCTGGTACAAATTAGGGAGCACAGCTCAGATTGCCCCACACTGTGCTGGCAAGTGGCCTCAATCAGAAGTAATTTTCTCCATGAAGGCACATGCAGCTCACTCCTCAGTGGATACTGTTATTTGTATCAAATTATATGTGGTGGTTTCTCAAAGTGGACTACTGTGTCCACTAAGCCATACAGATTTCTACCACCTTGACTATTTCGTTGCTGTCACTAGTTGTACTCTTTTCACTGTTTTCTACTGTGTCTTGTTTATCTCTGCTGTTTGCTACAAGAGTTGAGATTTGTGTTCGTATCAACCAATATTCATGAATTGGAGTAAGTACCAAGTGAGTAAGTAAACTACTCGACCCCTCTAAAATGTCTGTTGTGTACAACATGATTATTTGCTCATTTTATAAAGGAAAAAAGTTTTTTTCAGGGCTTCATACAAAATACAGAATGAGTTAATAAAGACTTAATTTCCCTCAAATTAAAGTACCCCTATTTAAGATCAGAAATTGAGGTTTTACCTGGTGTGATTGCGAATTCTTAACTATTCATCATTATCTAGCTAGTCTGAAGCATTTTAGAATCACCTCTCCTTATATTGCATCCCATTCTTTTACAAACTGCTAATAGGAAAAGAATTGCTGAAATGAGAAGACAAACATCTAGACTATTTCTGGAATTAACTATTCATCTAAATTCTTAAACTGCTTAAGTTTGAAATTTTACTTCTTTAATTATTAAAGAGTCTAATCATATCTTAGAGCTGCTTGTTGTCAGATCACTATGACACTCAGATGAATTTCAGTAGTGGGAATTTTTGGGTTTTTATTGCTCTGTCATTATGGCTACTGGCTTTAAAGTCACACTTAATCAGCAGTTATTGGAAAGGATTTTTCAGCAGAACAGGATTGTACCGTAACCCTGGTCCAGTTGAAAAAAAAGGAGACATAGTACGTGTTGTGCCACAAGTACTTAATAACATGATTAATTTAAGTAATAGGAGTGATACTATTACATTAAATTAACAATTCAAAAGAAATGCAGAAGGTAAAGCATGGTACTAAAGTAACTGATTAACATATATTTGGACTGTTGAAGGTAATAGATCAACATAATAACAACTGGGGGAAAAAAAGCACTATCACAGAAAACAGTTGAAAGAAAGTACTGTTTAAAAACACATCTATTTTTGTCTATAAGAATTTTAAATCAGGTAGAAGTTGCAGTAGCTTTTGTGAAGGTTGTTCCCTAGATAGAGGAGCTAGTCAATGTTGATGACCTACCTTTAAGTCTTTGAACTAGATAAATTCTTAGTTCTTTAGCTGATGTAATTTACTGGTACCAGCTAGAGGTTTTTGCTGGCACATGACCAAATCAGGCAAACATAAGTCTGCACAGTTAATGTTTTTGCATTTGTCAAGAATATTTAGTTCCATATGTTCTTTATTGTGAGATTATGAAAATGTATTTTTATTTATTGTCTGTTTATGTATAAGTAATTAGATAAAATAGCCAAGTATAGAGAATTTACACTATTTATATTTCCCTGTAATGGCTTTGGATTTTAGTGTTTTCTTTAACCCACTGTATGTTTGAGTGATAATTAAAAATGGCCACAGAAATCACTGATTTTGAGTTCCCATGAAACTAGCAACTGAGAAATACTTAATTTTGATCTTATTCTTGAGAGTTGGTCTAATTCATTTTGTACAATGCCTTACTCTTTAGTTATCGGTTACAATACACCAGCTCTGGGCATGAGCTGAATGTATTTTGACATTTAAAAAATGAAAGACAGCTCAACATGCGTAAGACAGAATTTGTCCCAAAGATCAGGTTGTAGGTGGCTGAATTAGACAAGGCACCAGTTGCCTGAAACCTAGAAAAATATTTATGCATGGATCCTCCAGCTTCAGCAGTTGTCATAGGTGGTGTTTGGGGCGCAGGCTCTGATGTCAGCCCTGTTAGGTAAAGTGTGTGTGTGCCCTTATGTGCCTGGATAAACTTCTCTGGGTTTTGTACATGGGCTGCACATGCAAGGCAAACCTGGTGTAGATGCATGCACACCTCTGATCTCCTTGGGATGTGACAACATTTACATTTATGTTTGCAAATGCTTGGACATGTAACTTTAGGAAATGTTACATACCTCTTTGTACATAGGATATATCTATACTAGCATTAGTCAGTGTTTATTTTAGTCTAAGATTACTTTAAAAAATAAAGTCCTGGCCCACAAAATGACGGGGGCTTGAACCAGCGCTGTGAGTTGGTGTGTACATTGTATTTCTTCTCCTTTCTTGGAAAGAGTGTCAATGGAAATTTTAAGGTGTGTTTCCATGACTGCTGCAAATGAAAGCAGAGCAACTGCACTTCTGTTCTTTTCCTAATTAACATACAGTGATGATTAGCTTGCTGATTACGTATTGGTGACCTGATCAAACAAACTGGTTTAACATCTAGCAACAGACCTAAATGTCGTGTATACATGCCAATTCGATTACTTGCAGGTAAATTGCTTTTGCTGTATTTTGTAAGACACATTGTAAAAGTCAATAACAAAGAGCTAGTCATTCAGCAGGAAATTGACTTTCACTGAAAATGTTGGCTGAAGTTTAAATTTTTTCCTCAGATATAAAACACTTGGAAAATTATAGGTGCACTTGAAATGATGCAAAATATGGTATTAATACATTTTTATATGTGGCAGAAATTTACATTTCCCTAAAAAAGCATATTTTTTTCCTAGTTTATTTATCCAGGCATTTCTAGGAGTACACACCAGTAAATGGCTCTACAGACAATGTCACATATTGATAATAAAATGCAATTTGAGTAGTATTTCTGATAATTTTTGCAGAACCCCTTGTGCTTTCATTCCATGAACCTGGACACATGTAAGGTGCCTGGAGTGCCCATGTTCAGCTGCAGCACACTGCTCCAGCGTGTGCTCGTGCTTTGTTCTCTGTTCTGTACAGTGCCATAGCCACTCTTCATTCCCTCTGCATATGCAGTTGCTGGATTTTTTCCCAGCATGGCTGGAAGGTGCAATTAACAGTAATGGATACTTTGATAGTGAGAATCTTTATTTCTTCAGCCATAATAATAGCCCCTTATTTTAGGAGCTATATTGTTGAATGACAGCTACTGTTGGCGAGTGTGTGTCTACAAAAGTGGGCTCATTTGGTCAGATTCTCAGCTGGCACAGAGAGTCATATTTCCATGAAAGATAGTAAGCTATATTAATTTATGGAATCCCAGCTGGGAATCTCAATCAATTTCAATAAAAAGTAACCATCATATTCTTCTGAAGCAAGAATTACACAACCTCACCTAAAGTGAATTTTGCTGTTTTAATAAATGTAGGTAGTCACTGGTTTGTAATAAATTACATAAAATTAGAGTGTAGTCAATATTTGATTTCTTTAAAAATTTATTCCTTCCTTTTCATTGAACAGAACAGAATCATTTATGTATTGTATCTCAGCATGATAGATTATATAGGGGTAGTGTATTTAATACTGTAAAACTATCATATAAATACAAATCACATTTTTTTTCATTAGCTAGCTCGCTTTCATTTTGAAGAAAAAATACTCAGTCAATTATAAATGAGGCTGTGCTTTCATTGGAGAGTGAAATACGTAATTTTTTCAAGCCTCAACCATGTATAATGAAATCTCTCTTTTGAAATCCAGTCTTAAGATGGATTTTGAAACATACTGACATTTAATAAAATCTTTGTTAAATTGAAATATGTTCAGTTATTTCAAATCTCTATTTAAATCTGGGGTGAAATTCTACATCCTGCAGAAGAGATGTCTTTAGCAAACAGTTACTATTAACCAATGATTTTGAAGTGTGTGTATACATGAAAGATTTTAAATTTTGAGTCTATTCTAATTGGTAACCTTGGCATTATGTGTTATCTGCCTCTTTGAGGGGTTCTCTAGCAGCAGTACTCTAGGTAGCTAGAAGAAAAGTCAAAGACCTCAGACTACCATTTCAAATTCAAACTCATGACCTGTTCCTGTAACTAGTTTATATTTTTGTAGCCCTGGGCTGGCTGTTTACCAGAACATTTGTTTGGCCTCTGTGAAATGAATGAGTAGTCTCTTGAGTCCTGTCCATTGACTGGGAATCTGTCAGAGTCTGGTGTGAACGACCATGGATACCATCGGGCTGGTTGAAGCAAAATAGCAGAATAAGCTCAAATTTGTGCTGTCAAAACCTTTGTAGTATTTCAGTGTTGTCAGTACTTTTAATTTGATTAACAAAGCTTGTAAAGGAACATTTTAAGTACTGTAATTCAGCATCAAAAACAATCACTAACAAACAAGAGAAAGCTCTTCACTGTTTATGTTGTTTTATAAATACAGCTTTGATTTCAGCTGTTAAAACTGTCTGTGTTTAATAGTGAAGCCCAATGAATAATGAAAAACCCCCATGTGCAAGTATTATTAATACATATTATTAATGACACTTTGCATATTCTGATTTGAAGTCATCAGGAAAAGTCACTTTCAATTTCAATTTCCATAAAATGTTATTTGTCCAATTCTAATAAATGTTGAACACAGCTGTGAAAGGAAAAAGCTAGCTAAAAAATGCCAGTAGAATGTTCACTAAGGTTTTATTTCACATTGTCCTGTTAGATGTTTTGCCACAGTGTCCCTGATTCTTTTTTAAGGGCCCCTTGAAGATGCCACTGAGGATGAAGAAGAAGAGTGCCTGTCTGAGGAAAATGATACTATCTCAAAAGAAGACTTTCCATTGGAGGAAAGCTTTTCTGCAGAGTTTGAGCCTGAAAATCTGAGCTGTGAAGAAGTGGAATACTTTTGTAATAAAGGTAAACATTGTAGCCAACCTCTTGAGAAAATACTGGCCAAACGTTGTCCAGCTGATCAAAGAGATTTTTTTGGTTTCAAGTGTACAAAAAGCCCTATTAATGCTACCTTGAAAACAGGAAAAAGAGTCACTTGTGAAATTAGGTCTGGTAAGGGATAAATATTTAAGTATGTTGAAGGACACTTTACAGGGACGTGAATCATCTTGTCTTAATGTTTCCCTCCAAGTGTTATTTTCTACATATTTAACTGTAGAGAACAGGCCCCAGAAGTCAATTATTATCGGATCTGAAGCTAGCAATGCAGCATGTCTGTTCATTGCTTTTCTGCCTAGGAAACATTGCTAGGAAAACAGATTGTGTCTGTAGATTCTAGGATTAAAATAGAACTTATTATAGCATTTATTATGCACAGTAGAAAACTAGAGATTTGTGAAAAGATAACTTTTGAAGTTGCAAATACTTTTTTGGTGCACTTGTTACTTGCGAATTATTGAAGACTGAGGTATTGTAGCATAAGATACGCCAATGCATTCTTACCAGTTCAGTCTGCAAAGTTGTACTGCTTCCCAGTCATCACCTCTCAGAAAAGCACACTATTGTTATTTAGAACATTGAATTAACCTTCTTCCTGCCAGATATCCACTTGATTGCTTTATTGTTTGTCTTCTGCAGGTAAGGATGCCTATCAAATAGCTGAAGTTGTTGTGGTGGTGTTCTTTAGTCCACAAATCTCTCGGGTGTTTGGATGTTGATGGTTTCTCTGTCTTTCTGTTCTTTCCTGGATATTGACATACATTTTCTCATGATAACTTGATAAGCTTCTGGCTTTGTATTATTTTCATCTGTCTTGGACAAAGTCGAATAAATCCATTTGACGAGTCAAGTGTTCTGACTGCAGAATATTAGTCCTTCCTAGAGAGTCTTCAGTCATCAGTGGCAAAAGCATGACAATGTATTTTTTATATATCCTCTATGTAGCTTTCACAGGTTCTTGATACTTTGTAAGTCACCCTAAGAAATAAAAACATTCTAATGGTAGTTTGGAGTTCAGTTGCTACAAATTGTACTGTGAGGAGAGACCAGATTATTCTTAGATTATTTACAAACAGGAAGAATTTAGTACTTTTACAACTGGGATGTGAACAAATACTACAATTACTTTGTGTTCACTGGTTCACATGCCTTTCAGATACCATTTTCCTTAGCTGGAAAAAAGTATTTCTCCTGTTATTGGCAGTACTAAATAAGTATTTAAACCACTATTTGCATAATTGTTATACTGGTGTCTCTTGAATTCCTCCTCTCAGCAGTGGAATACATGTCCCAATATTAGTTCATATCTTTCAGTTTGATTTAGTTATCTCTCTGTACTTACTGAATTTCCAAGGCCTACCAGTGGAAAGTACTATGGTTTTAGGTGAAATCAAGAAAAAAAAATTCGATTTCTTTTAAAAATAGCAATCAATTTTGCAAATTTATATTGAATTTCAATTTATCTTGGATCTTCCATTTAAATAAAAATATCTTTCAGAGAAATCACTGAATCCAGGCCATTGTATTAAAGAAGATCAGGCATCAAATGGGAATACATTTAAATCTGAATCTTGATTATCTTGGTTGTATGTTTTATTAAGGACATCTGCTGATTCTTCAGGCTAAATACCTTCTGACTTCCCAGCAGTTTGTGTGTGGTATTTATAAAAGGATCTTAAGTCTCTCCAGTGCAACTGCTGCAGGAGAAGAGTTGAAAAGAAGATTTCTAAGGATCAAGGGATGCATAAAATTTCTAATCTATCTCCAGTTGAGGCATTGTGACAAAAAGTCCCACTTTGAAGCAAATTGGGAATCTCCAGTTGGAAAAAGGATGGAAAGGGAGACTGGAAATGTGCTGGGTTTTTATTAATGTCTCAACTTCTATTGAATGTCCTCCTTCAGGGTCATATCTTAAGAGTCATTAGCATGAGGCCGCCCATGTTTTTCTGAAGGTAAACCCTAAGAAGACAAAACTAATCTGGAGAGCAAATAAATTTCTTTTGTGTTCTCTTCTTAGTGAAAGGGTTTGTGACTATTATATAGTAAATAGTAAGAAGTAGACTAATGCTTGGTTTTTTTATGCATCTGTTAAGAATTCGTAGTGTTTTCTTTTCTTTGTAGTGTTTCAGTATTGAAATTAAAAGATAGTATGAGAAATAAGCTTTTCTTTTTTTCCTAGAAATATTTTTTAACATCGTGAATGAAAAGTCAATATGAAAATGAAAAACACATGAAAATGATATGTGTACCAAATAGGTTAGAGAACAAATAAAGGCAGTCTAATTTCTGGTTTTCGGACTTGACTTTTGATTTTTCTTCTGCCCTCTGATAGTACTGGCAGCCTGTAAATGATGGATATTTCCAAATAAGGAAAAACTTAAGTGTAGATCTGTGTTTTCTCATGCAACAGGTTTCCTCTTCCCAGAAATATGTCAGAACTAGCATGGAAATCCGTTATGCTATCTCTGAATTCTGCCCTTGCTAGCATGGACCATTAATGGTTTTAGAAAGTAAAGGTGTTTTCTTGGATATAAATTTTATCTGTCCTGTCTCCCTATTTCCCTCCCCTGGGGTTTCTTCCCAGCTGACCCAGAACAAGAGGACAAATGAGTAGCGGGGCTTCCTGCAAGAATCAAGAGACATGGGGAACAAGTGGCACAGCTGTTGGGGAGGAGGTGTTTGTGAGGCTTCATCCATGGTATGTTTTTTATACTTACCCAACTCTGTAAATTCAGGTACCACCTAAAACAAGGGGCTTTTTGCTATCCAAATTAGATACTAAAGGCAAAAATTTACTGAAGTCACAATTCATTTTGAGGAATGAGAATAGAGGACTTAGAAGTTCACAACTTGGTAACTTTGGCTTCTTGAAGAGATTTTCCTGTCAAACTGTGCCTGATGGTATTATAAGCAGAGAGCAGACCCTTACTGTCTAAATTGCAAATGGGAACCTTTATAAAGCCATACTTGTCATTCCCAACTTATTAATTTGGGTTTGTGAGATAGATTCAGCAGAATTCAGTTGCCAGAATTAGAAGGTGAAGGCGAAAGCCTCTGCAAAGTGTGGAGCAAATTAATCACATTGATTGAGCTACATGTCATTTTACAACTTCTCCGTTTTCAAGATTTTGACTCTCTGCTATTACTTTTCCCTTCTCCTTTTGCTTGCTGATGGCTTTTACAACAAGGAATCTAGAAAATTCCTCCTCTCCCACACTTCTGCAGTACCACAAAATTAACTTTGCTGCATGTGAATATTTATTCCTGTGTGGTCTTTGTGAATGGTTTAAGCATGTAAATATTCAAAGCTGAAATGGAGATTTCCAACCTACTATTTGTCAGGTATTGCTTTAAGCTTCCAACTCTGTTTTTTTAACCAGATCAAGATGGTAAAAAAAGACATTTTTTGTGTTTTTTATGGATGAAAAGCTTCATAATTGATGGCAGTTAAGTTTGATTTGTTTGCAGTTTTGACAGTGAGATCAGGAGAAAGGGAGTATTTTGGAAACAGGATAGTGGTGTTCTACTACAAATCTGCATTGATCTCTATGTTTGAAGTAGAAGCAAGAAACTTTGTGGAAGGTAGCCTTGATGATAGTTCATTACATCTTGTCAGTTTGAAAACAGGCTTTGAAAATTGCTGTTTATGTTTAGTTACCACAAATTACTTACTGCCAATAAAAAGAGTATTTGATGATACTGTCTTCACAAAAACTTTATTAGCCTGGAATATCCATAGCTGAATATTTTTTTAATCAGTGGGCATCTGGAATCAGTCTGTATCAGATTAAGATTAATTCATATTAAATTCCAATGTAGAAAGTTTATTACTTAAATGTCAGTATTTCAATAGTGTCTGTAAGGAGAAAGTAGCCTTTCTTGTATGCAGAACAAGGATAGGCTGGATTTGGAAGCTAGAGGAGATGACATAAAGATTAAATTTTGTCTAGTGTAGGTTGGAATAAGAAAATAAGGTGATGCTAAAAGAGGTGAGTAGTGTGATAGGGCTAATAATTGCAGAAGTGCAGATAGAAGGAGGGGAAAAACAACAGAACAATACGAAGGCCAAGTTGAAGGAGATGGGGTGAAAATCAAAGTTCCAAATGAAGATTATTTGTGAGTTGAAGTATTTTATGCTTGATTTTCTACTCTCTGATTTCGGTCATCCTGCCTACATGCCCTCAGGAAAAATTAAAATAAAGTTCTTGTCTGGTACTTACAAAGTTAGCTGTGCTCATATGATGACAACTTTTACTCTCTGTAAACAGAAAGGAGAATAGGAGCCTTGGTGACTTGATAGTGGTGGTATCTGGCTAAATAAATTACAGTTCCCTGTGACCTTCCTAGCACAAGTGTTCAATGAGGGTTTAACTGTCAAAGGAAAATTATCTTCAGCGATAAGAGAGATAATTTGAGATTAATAGATAGTTAAGTAGCTGTGTTCACAGAAGGAAAGAGGCAAGAGAAGAAAATGGAGGAGGTTTATAATCAAAAGAGCAAATGTTGGCCTGTTGCCAGAAGAAGGAGGGAAATGAAGGAATGTCCATATCTGATAATTAGTGAAAGAAGGCAGGTTCAGTTTGTGCTGCTTGCCAAGACAATTCTATCAAATTCTCCTGTTCATTGCTTGTGGTAGGACTGTTGCTGTTGTTCCTCGTGTTGTAGGTTTTCCATGGTTACTTCATCACAAGGCAACATTGGCACCAGCCCTCAGTGGAAGGAGATTGAGTGGCCTTAACACTCCTGGTGGCAGATGGGAAAGCAAATGGCTTCTGCTTCCCATTGTTAACTCTGCTTCAGTTGGTGGCACAGGGTGATAGGGAGGATACATGAGGTGGGATGGAGGGCAGTGGTTTCAGGATGCAATGATTTTATGATCTGTAGCACATATTGCCCTTTATGTCTGCAGCAATGTGTGTTTGTAGCTGGTTGAGTGGTTCGGGGTCCTGATACACTGGTTATCTTTATTTGTGGGGGAAGGGGAAAATGAGGGGAATCCAGCACACCTGGAAACTCATATACAGTTCTGAGTCAGCAAGAATGAAACACAGGAAAGATATGGCCTGCATACTGAGTGTTTACCTGGTTCTACATTCTTGGCCAGGAAGGGATGAGTTCCAAACCT
Organism: Aegithalos caudatus; assembly: GCA_013389925.1. Classification (NCBI taxonomy): domain Eukaryota; kingdom Metazoa; phylum Chordata; class Aves; order Passeriformes; family Aegithalidae; genus Aegithalos; species Aegithalos caudatus. Next base: position 10,080 of record WEIU01019516.1, on the reverse strand, counting down.
GAACTAAGTTTTCTGTTCATGAACACATTATCATGCTCATGTATGTTGTTACTAGCCTGCCAGACCAGCTAGGGACTGGAATTTTTTATATAACCATGTGACCTGATTGTGCAGCCAGGCTTGAGATTCAGAGAAACAGCTGCAGTGTGAGTCCTCATACAAGAAAGCATATACAAAGCTAAGTTCATCTGTGTATTAATCTATCCCTTCATACTTCATGTGCAAAACTATCATGCTACCATCTATAATAACACCCTGGAAATGATTTCTGTGGGTCCCTTTTTCCTCTGGAGTATGACTTTGTATATGCCTGTGTGCAACTGTGTAAATATTCCTTGCTTCTTTCATGTTACACATGTAGTGACTAACAATATGCTTGCTATTTTCAGCTTCTGGATCAAACAGTAGATTTATGCTTTCTTTTCGTCTCCCTATTTTTTTAACCAGGAACATTTTAATCAATATTTTTTTCCTTTTCAGTAATGGATTTCATGACGAATTTCTACCACTTGCTATAGAAAGTAGAAGTGGGATCAGCAAAAGGCAGCTATACCATAATCACTTTGAGCTCAATAAGGAGATCTTTACAGGCAACTTTGTTCTTATTTCTTAACAGGATTAAGAAGCTCAGCTCTTTAAATTCTTGCATATAACACTGACATTTCGAGGGTGTGTTTGGACCAAGGAGTTCAAAGAGAAGGAATAAAAAAGAAAAGCCAATATGACTTTGTTTTTTACCTTGCTGCAGGAGCAGTTTGTGCAAATCGCCTATAAGCTTATTGACCTGAATCTTTGACTCCTTGTTTTCTCTGGATTTGGCTGGAGTGTAGACACTGATAGAGCACTGATAGAGGTGATTGCACAGCCCTCGGCTTTGCTTGGCACCAGACACCCCCCCTCCCTGTGCCTGACATTATCTTTCTCTGGCAATACTTCTGTTCTGCTGGAGCTTATATTCCTTTAAATTTTTTAGATTATTTTAATTCATTGCATTTTATTTTTATAGACTTTCTGACTAAATGAAGGATACATTCATTCTTTTTGGTAATCAGAGACAGAAGAGGGTATGTATCTATTTTCATCTCCTAGGATAACTGGAATATGCATAAGAACTTACAGCACTACTCCTTCTGAGAATGCAATAGTTACCTCTTACTGACTTGTCTGCATGTTTGTGACACTTCTGGATTCTCATATTCCCCAAAGCAAGGGTTCCCTTATGTTTATCTGTATCACGTTCAGCTGAAACAACTTTAGAAGACGAGTCTGGGGGATCTCATCACTGTCTACAAGTACCTGACAGGAGGCTATAGAAGATGGGTTCAGTCTCTGCTGCCATGCCTGCAGTGGGAGGGCGAGAGAAAATAGCTTTGATTGAGTCAGGGGAGAAGCAGATTAGGACTAGATACTAGAAAAACATTTTTCACTGTTAGGCATTAGGGTGGTGAGGCACTGGAAGAGGTTGCCCAGGAGATGGTGGAGTCACCACCCCTGGGGATGTTGAGGAGATGTCTGGATCTGGCTCTGGGTGATGGGTTTAGAGTTTCAGGGGTTACAGTGGCAGTGCTGGGTGGACACCTGGACCTGATGATCTTAAATGTCCCTTCCAAGCCTGATGATTCTATGATTCTGATCTTCCATACTTCTTGTCAGATGCTGAATATGGACAAAGAAAGGAAGGGGCTTCTCTGATAACAGCTTTTGAACAATGCTAAGTCAGAATTAGATTGGATCCTAGCAGGATGAAAGGAGATCTTTTTCATCTGAACATCAGCATTTGCCTTGTGCTTTACCTCTTATGGTTTCTTATTCTTTCCTGCTACTGGAGCTCAGAGGATCACCTGTTTTCTTTATAGAAGGGAAAAGAGATATCTGAAAAGGTTGAAGTGATGGGTTTTTTTTTTCACCATTCACTAGACAGCATGTAATGGCTTCCAAAACAAAAAGTACAAGATGGTATATTCTGTAATTTTTTTTTTTTTTTTTAATTTAGTGCTAACCCATGTTTAAACCTGTTGGTCCATATTTTCAGTCCAGCTTAATAAACCTGTGTAGGTATTAACATCAACTTTGGCTGGATAAAAATTTGACCGAAGTTAAACAAGCAAATCCTTCTTCAAATCAAGACATTAAATAATTGGTCATCAAGAGGAAAATTATATCTCAAAAAAAAAACTAGAAAGCTATGTTTCAAGAAATAAATACACAGCTCCAAATAGAAACCATTATTTTAACTGTATAGAATTAAAATTGCAGGAAACACTTAAACAGCTTACTCAACTTTAAGCAGTTTATCAAAGCAACTCCAGCCTTTTCAGTCAGCACATTTTGGTTTTCTTAAGAACAATGAAATTCTGAATTGTATCTCAGCTGTGGATAGAATTCACGAAGGGATTATTTGGTTACAACAAGTAGTGTAATGTCCTCTTTCTAGAAAGTCACAAAACTTGAACTTGTGCTGATATCAATTTGAGGTCAAATTTGACAGAATATGAATTGCAAATTAATAAGGGTAATCTTCTTTAAAACATGAAATGCACAAATGACAAATTTCACCACTTGTTCTTAGTTCATGTGTACTGCACATCTGTTTCTAGTTTTGTTTATAGTGAAGGTCCACTTTGTCTCTTTTTTGTCTTATTTGGTGGCCCTGACACAAAAATTCTGAATGCATTGGAAGAGTTCTAAGACATAACTGAAAAAAAATTCCTGTCATCCCAGGCCCAAAAAGCAGGCTTGCTCACGGATTGTATACTATATGGGTGTATTTGCAGTAATTTAACTCTGAAGGGATCAGTAAAAATAAATAAAGCAAATGCCACTTTTATGTCATTATTGAATAAATATTGGTAAGACAAATATTTTTGCTGGATAGAGAAAAGCACATATTTTTGACTGTTAAATCTTTTTCTTGGGTTTGACTCACAGAAACCTAGACTGGTTTTGAAATCATGTTTAATACAACATGTATGTAGGAACACAGCTGTAATGATAGGGAATTGGCTGCTTTTGATATTGAACCATCTGAAGTGTTGATTATTTAAAATAAAAACATCCGTCTGTTTTCAACAAGGTAAATTAAGCTTTCACTGTGTAGGAACAGGTACCTATTGCTACTGTTCGTGTAGTTACTTGTGGAAGTCACATAAAATCTGAGTTCATATATGATAAGGATTTCAGCTGCAAAGTGTAAAACGAGGTGTTCTGGGTTGGGTGAAGAATTCTTACAGGAGATTGAATATTTCTGCAGTAGGGATGGAACAGATTTGTTACATAATTAAATTGAAATATGAACTTGCAGAAGAGCCTTCAAACTTAGAATTTGACACTTGTTAGAATGTTTCTGAAGTAGTCCCTCTGTTCTGCTGCAGGCTGGTTTAGAATCTCACGGATTGTTCATTTCCATTGAAATAATTTTTGAAAATTATATTAAGCAACAGTCCTTTTTTGTGGCATGTAAATATCTTTTAAAATATGTTTCTGCGGCTTTTCTAATGAAGTGCTTAGAGCTGTGTAGTTTGAACCCCAGACTAGTACTTGCATATGTCTAATAGAGTTCTTGTATTTGAAATTTTAATGGGGAAAGATTGAAAAGATGTGAGACTTTTTTCCTTTTTTTTTTTTTTTTTTAATTGATAGAAGCTCTTGAGTAGCCAGTATATCCGAATGATGCTCATTTGTAGCATAGGTGTTTAGAGTTTCTCCCTAAAAATTAGAATATATATATATGTATTTTAAAACCCATTAATAAAAAGAAAGTCAGGAATTCAAATTAGAGAACACTTTCACTGTTCTGCAGGAAATACATTTGAATGAGTGATCCTTGTCTTGAAAAGACTTCAAAAGCAAACAGTGGCGATAATGAGAACATATCAAACATGTAGAGAAAGAAGAAGGCCAGACTCAGTCTAGATGAATGTGCTGCACAGCAGTGTCTTATCCCAGGAGAAAAGTGCTGTAGCTGAAATGGTTAGAAATAATTGACACTGCTTTTTAACATGATCACTGTGCTGAGATGTAATGTGTCAAGATGTCATTTTATTAAACAAAGTGGTGATTTTAATAGGAACCAAAATAGTTTCATACCACTATTTTGGAGAGCTAACAGCTTGTGCATATGTGGGCACTTGCCAACACTTAAGTATTCACAGACTGATCCTAAAAATGAGGGAGAGAGACAATGCATTTTTTCTGCGACTTGCTGGACAAATAATTCTAAGAGTGCTTAGGGCAAATGGAAACATACAGTTGTTTCAAATGAGGTTTATCCCAGGAGAAATTATGATTGTTAATCAGCATGACAGAAAACAATAATTGCTTGCAAAGAAGCAAAGTATTGAGGTGATTAATATAATCTGAAACAAAATGCAGTAGATTAACTTGTTCGAGTGCTGGTTTCTTTCAGGTACGTTACAAAATCAATCATCTGAGGGACAGACTTTGCTCATACTTTCTGTATTTGTAGAGTAGGGTGTCTCAGTTGATTTTTATGGGTTTTACTGAAATTATTTCTGATATATATATATATCTCAGATAAATTGATAGCTTTCTGGTAGTGATAGCACCAGACTCTTCCTCTCTGCCAGATCCTGTTCCTCTGTCTCTCTGTCCTTGCAAGGCTTGTAGTGTGAACCCATTTGCATGGCCCTGTGCCCACTGTAATTGTTGATCTTGTCCTCATATCATTTTGCAAATATGACAAACTATGGAAACATCCCCTCCCATATTATTTAGTATCTTTATTCTCACAATTCTATTACCATTGCAAAAGCTTATATAATTGTTTGCATTTTTATACCCAGAATTACTTATATCTGCTGAAACCTGCATTGCTATTAAAATTATTGTTAAATATATACATAGAATATTTTAAAAAGAAGGTTAGTTAAGGCCTGTTAGATGTCATTGGTATTCTTGGGAAAAGTGTGTGCTGCTATAAAGTAAGATACATTAAATAAATTACGTATTTGTATTTTAAGTTATATATGGTTTATTTCAAAATTACTAAGTGTGGCTTTTGAAGAGAGGCAACAATCCTCTGTTTACAGTGTGTTTCTTAGGATTCAAGAGCAGGATTATCAGGGTGTGTAAGCTCTGTCACTGGTTGCAGGCATTGTGATAAAGTGAATAACAAAGGACAGTTTTTGATTGCTGATCTATAGTTTATGAAGCTCTGGCATCTAGTTTGTGTGTATAGTCTCAGAATCCTTGTTTGGTTGGATCTAGAATTACTGCCACTGTAGACTGTGGCAGAAAGGAGCAGGCACCTTCCTCTTTCACAGCTGGATGGTCTGTCACCATCCATGAGGTTATGTCCTTGTCAAATGAAAGTCTACAGTGAGTGACTCCCCAAGTCTTTGCATTGCATCTATTTTCTCTTTTGGCAATACAGAGTGCTACAGGCTTTGCAACAATTTATTTCTGAACTGATTTATTATAATTGAGAAGTGATGTTTCACTCTGAACAGCTGTATGAGGATATTAACAATTTAAGTTTACATTTATGCTGCCAGGAAGAGGGAAAACAAACTGAATTTCAAACTTTTATTGTTCTCTCACTCTATAGAAGCTGCTATGTGCTTTCTGTGACTGGTACAGTCCTTCACCCAAAGCTGTTTTGTCTGATGATAAAACCATGAGTGTATGAAGCTTGCACGTTTTTCATCTCTTTTATGACCTTATCTTTTGTGAGCGGCTCCTGTGAAGGTATCCTAACTATTGGAAGCACCTGGTAAACATACATGATATCTATGCCATGATAAGCAGTTGTGAACAAGAAAGTAGACCTGTCAGTTCTGAACTGTTCATTGTTAAAAATACTTTGTTGATGTAGCTGATTGCAAAATACATTACAGAGTGCCTAACATCTGCTATAACATTCCTAGTCAAGATCAGTAGTTATATTGTATGAGACTTTCTGTAAGAGCCTAATACTGATAGGAACAACATGGATTAAAACAGCAGGATTGAGAAAAACTGCNNNGCTAACCCACGTGCTTCTATAAAATACCACAACTACTTGTGGTACAAGCTGATTAAGTACAAATTGGGAAGTCTTTAATTTGTTAAAAAGATTAAAGTGAAATTACTTGTTAATATTCAAGTCTCTCTTTTCCTACTTGTCAGTGTGGTCAGAGAAGTTGGAGTTGTCTCTCTCATATTTCTGTTAGTATGTCTCTTTTACAGTCTTCAGATTTCCTGACCAATTTTACCACCTTGAATTACAGTGAAATGTCTATTGGATCAACATTAGGCTATTTAAACTACATTAAAAAAAAACTTGAACTGTTTCTGAAGACAACAGAAGCAGTCAATTCTGGTGAAAAATTATAAGGTCAAGATGAAAATTCTCTCCACATTACACATAGAAGTTTGAATAAGACTTTTATTCCTCTTAGTTAAGCAGTATTTTGTGTATTCAGCATTTCAGCATAAGTCAGAGATTTGTTTCCCTAACTTCAGCTGACTAAAGATAGGTTTTTAGACTCTAAGCTGTGTGTTTAAGAGGATGATTCATTTCAGACACCAAGAGGGATCTCAGATCTCAGACATCCTAGAATAGGGTGAAACACTCAGGAGGTTTCTCTTCCCTGCCTATAGCAGTGTCTCTGTAAGTAGTCTGGACTAGCTTAACTTTCTGGCATCTAAGGTTAGAGGTGATGAATTCTGCCAAAAGTCTAACTTTATTACCAAGTATAGAGAAGTAGTGGAAATTCCAGTATATTTGCTTGACTCATGGCTGAACATAGCTTAAAGGACAGAATTCACTTATCTGGCTTGGTTGCTAAAAAGCAACTGCTAAAACCTGCTTAAACAGAAGCAGGTTTTGGTTCATTTTAGAGTACTTACACCACTCTTGGGTGCTGATGGGAAAAAGTTATTTATCCTTTAACTTAAATATGAAGTGTAATTGAGCAGCAAAGAAAAAGTGTGAGAAAACCCAAAATAATGGGATTAGAAAGGAATCAACAAGTTAGTAGCAAATGGGTAGTATATATAGGCAAAAAGGACTTGATTGGACTTGGAAGAAGGAAATAATTAATGTCCTGGATCCAGTTAAATGTCTAAACCCGTAAACTGAAAAAAAATGTAATCAATTCTAAAATAAATATAACAAAATAGTCTTATTGAGACTGAAAAGTAGTCAGTGACTGAACAGACAGTAAACAATGCAAAGAAAATAAATTCTGAAAGGAAATAAACTCCTTTGTGCTAAACAAATGTTAGCTGCTAAAATAACTTTAAGTATGGGGAAAGAAAAGAAAAAATGCTTGAAGATGTGGTGTTATCAGCTCTTCTCCTAAGCCTCCTTTTGGCTTTCTAACATTGCAGTGTCTGCAGCACCAAATGGATTGTCTTGGTTACCCATTTCAATCTGACCTTGATGCTCAACTGAGCCTGGGATAGACTTCACTCCCTGGTGGATTCAGTAATTGACAGTAATGTACCATTTGTTGGTTTCACAAGCAAATTGGAGTAGTGTGGGGGAACAGCAGAAATCAGTATGGTGATATTTCAGGTGCGTAATGTATGCACTTGGCAGTTGGGAATAATAGAAAATATCAATGACAATAATTAAGAATAATTCTAGATGTGAAGCAAAGTTTTCCTTAATCTAAATTCTCCACATTTTATCTACTCTATTTGCACAAGAC
>WEIU01019514.1:57344-74727 GCA_013389925.1 Aegithalos caudatus | reverse complement strand
TGGCTGGGATGGACTTAACCTTCTTCACAGCAGCCTGTATGGTGCTGTGCTTTACTTTTTGGGAATTGTACAACAGTGTTAACACACCAAAGTTTTGGCTACTACTGAACCGTGTTTACACAGAATAAGGGTTTCCACTCTTCCCACATACTCACAAAAGTGAGTAGGTTGAGGAATAGGAGAGGTGCTGAGAGTGGAAAACACAGCAGACCCACAGCAGACTCAAAGTGACCAAACAGTATGCCAGACCATGTGATACCACTCTCAGGAAGAAAAGCTCAGAGCAAGGAGGAGGAAAGAAAGATAACTGTGGTGATAGAGTTTGTCTTCCCAAGCAAGCATTACATGTGCTGAAGCCCTGCTTGCCAGGAATTGGCTGGACATCTGCCTGCTGTTGCAAAGTAGTGAACTAATTCCATACTTTGCTTGGCTTATGACCACAGCTTTTATTATCTAGATATACAGGTCCTCTTGCCTTTGTTCCTTTTTTGCCCTGTCTTGTTAGAGGGGGAAGTGAGCAAGCAGCTGGGTGGGTGTTTGGCTGTTGGCTGAGCCCAACCCACCACAACAGTATTTCCAACACATTATACAGAGTCTGAAGGAGTAGAAATGTAGAGCAAATATTTGAATCGCCCCCTGTTGTAGCTGCAAAAATGGGCATCCTTTAAGATCTATTTTGAGCTGAGAAAACTAAAAAGTATTTATCATCTCAAGTCACATTACTATGTAATTATATCATGTGAAAAAATGACAGGCTTTCTTTAACATGTCTTTTCTAAATCACCTTTCATTAAAAATATGGTTTGTTATATGGGTGTTACCAATTTTTTTTTTTTTGCAGCTGATCCAAAACTAAGCCAGGCTATATGATTATTGTGATTGTGGCATATCAAAGCTGTTTGAATCTGGCAGTGTGCATACACAATTGCATCTGAATTAGGAGTAGGTGAGGGCAGGCTAACCTCCCATCTGGTTCACTGACACCCACGGGTTCAAGGGCAGAATTGGCATCCCGCCTCAAAGTTCTCATCACCATAATATGGCTGTTTCTGTACCTCCGGTAACTGGTTTAAAACTGATTTTGGAATATTTGTGCATAGTCGTTTTGTATTTACCACCGAGTATACCATTGACAGAAGGATTATGAATTAAAAAATAAGAGTAATATTTATTCACAGTAGACATGCTCAAAGCACATCTCAACAGAACAAAATGATTCATTTAAATTCCAGAAAAGATAATGAAATTTCCCCTTTTTTTCTATAACGTAATGACATATTGTCTGGCTTAGTGTTAACAATATGTACAGTCATAGCTAATCATTGACTACTGAGATGCAACAAAGAAAGTGGAAGCCATCACATAAGCAAGACTGAATTTTGCTGTGTAATGATGCACAGTCAGAAGGCCCTTTTGTTGTAGCAGATGGCAAAAAAGTTTGAACTTCAGCTCAATCAGAGCTCACTGCCCTTGAGTCCTTTCATTACTAACCACTGGCTGCTTTTGTCTTGCCAAATAATCTTATTACTTACTGTCCATCCATGCTGTATCTGGTTTTATTTTTCTGTGTAAGAGAATTATACTGTCAGGAGTGGGGAATTAGAGACATGTAAATTTACCTTTTTGGATGTAGATGTAGGTATTCATTTTCTCAGATTCCAAAACTCAGAGATTAATTTTGTCTCTTGAGTAAAAAGATGTGATTCTCTCTTTATAAACTGTTCATAAGAATTTTTGGCTTTCGTAATCCAATCCATACTTAACTACCCTGACAGTTTGCCTGGAATTCCTCAGTCTGCCAAAAACATGTCAAATAGCATTGAGTGGTGAGGGGCTCTGAGATCCATCAACCCATTCCTCTTCTGAACCTGAAGGCAATACTGATAGAATTGAGTCTTCATTTGGTATTATGTGCTCTGTAATGGCATCTATGGTGCTCTGAAAATAGAAAGCAAATTTTACCTTCTGTGGGTACAAAGGGAGACATAAGTCTGCTTTTATAGATTATTACTCTGATCCAGAACCTTGAGATCTTTTAGATAGCACAGGTTGTTCTTTACCTTTCAGCACAGGTATCTGAACTGGTGTTCATGTGAATGTTTATTTGAATTGTATTTCACCTGGCACAGTTACTGCTATTTACCCAGAGGTTCTTTTCATCTTTTGTGAACCAAATGGACATTTGGTACTAGTACCAAGGATAATATCAGATACACACCTGACATGAATTACTCTATGGAGCTGCTCAATTACTTCTGTCAAAGTTCAGATCTTAAGCTTGTAGGCAGCTTCCTTCTGCTCTATTTTAATATCTACATAAAATAACCTATTTACTGCTGCTGTTCCATAAAAGATCACATAACCAAACATAATCCCCTTTGAAGGAATTAATCACAAAAGCTTCTTCATCATGGCATGGAGTCTTCATTTGTTGGTGTGTAGATGTCAAAATGGCACAGAAATGTTCTGACTGATGGGTTCTGCTATGATGAGGAAGAGTTTAGATAAGCCTATTAACTGGGATACATCTATCTAGGAGTTTCTGTTAACTTGCTCACAAGCTTATGAAAGTAGAATGTAGTAGAAGTTAATGTTATCTCATAGGAGTGCCTGTGTATAACTTTAAATCCTTCTGACACATAAACAGATATGTGCATAGAATATGAAGGGCAAAAGCAGAATTCCAGCTTGTCCTGTAAACTCTCACAGTCTGTGCCTGGGAAAGAAAAAGGACCCCTCAAAGATACTCCTTCTCCCAGCTGCTTTCTAATCAGGCAAACCAGCCATGAACACTTTAATTATAATTAGTTTTCAGTTAATAAGGTTTTGGTTTCTCCAAATTGTTCAGAGTATCCTTAGAAAAACCTAATAGACAAGGAGGTTTTTTTTTTTCTAATTCAGTGTTTGTTATTAGTAACCAGGGCTTCATATTCAATTTCTCTATCTTTTCTTTATGTTACACTTGTAAGGTTCATATTTAAATGTTGTTTACACAAGTCACAAGCACACTGTAATGACAGCTCTTTATCTCAAAATGATACCTTAGGACCTTCAACAGTTGGCAGTGAAGTTTAAAGATACATCTAGGCTGGGAAAAAAAAAACAAAACCAAACATTAGAGATACTTGATGGTTTTAAGTAGTTATTATAATATTATAATTGCAACATTCAGAGCATATTGGTCCTGGATATTTGTCCTTCTTTCTTTTAGCTTCTGAAGAGCTTTGTGTTGACTGAAACATTTTCCTTCATGAGTAGCTATTTTATATTCAACTCAAACTTTTTAAAGTTTTTTCATTGATAGCAGTAGCTGCACCACAGAAATACATTCAAGGGGACCAGAGTGACCCATTCACAACACTGAAGAGATGAGCAGCTCATCACAAATATTGCTTCTCCTCTGAAGGACCTACTTCTGTAGCAGAAGGCCACTTCTAGCAGAGTCAAAATATTGAATAGAAATAGACCATCTTCATACCAGCTCCTACCCACAGTGACCCCAGCTGTTTGTATTAAGTGGTTTGATCTTCTTAAGGGGACTTCTGGGACACTGTAAAAAGTACTGCTCTTACTGCTTTCACTTTCCAATGGTAATTTCAGCCATTTGGTGTGACGGAGCTGAAAGGTCCAAGTACCATCTGCTTGGCTCTGTGGCTGATGAGGTGACAGTACTTCACACTCTCTCCTTGCATGTTTTAGCTACACTGATGCTGACTGGCTTCCTGCATTTCCATGTTCTTTGGTCCTGCTTGATGAGCTAACTGTATCCAGCATCCTAGAATAGCAATTAATGTAAAAGGTTTCTATCTGCATCCCAGCTGGATTCAAAACTGGGTGAACAGAATGATGGATCTACTCTTTACTAAGGACTGTGGACTTGCTCTGAGTGCGCATTGTTATTTTGTGGACAAAAATGCCCACAGGCTTTCAACAACAACAGATGGTCCTAGGGGCACTAGCCACTTGAGGGTATTTGCAACAGGTAATTGTATGCTGAATAAGGCACAAGTATTTGCTGCTTTCCTTTAATTGCTCATGTCTCTTCTTTATCCACCTCCAAATTATGGCAGCAGGTCAAAAGAGGCACAAGTTCTCAGGGTTTTGTGTGATGAGTGCTTTGCCACTTGTATGTTTCTTTTGTTTTGTCCTTTTTTTTTTTCTTCATCAAGCTAACTTGGAAGAGATTAACATTTCAGTCTTTTCTGCTCTGCCCTTGGGAGTTCTCTGAGCTCTCCTTTTCTCTTGATAGAGGGGGAACTGTTGAAGTAGGGTAGTGTTTATAAACAAGACATAAATGGAGGTTTTTCTCCCTCCATTTATGTCAGTGGCTATGACCTAGAAGATTTAAGTATGTTTCCTGGGAATATGAAATAAGTCTGTTAAATGCAAGTAAAATGTTTGATACCTCGGACTGTGCTTTTCAGGTTTAATTACATATATTTATTTGACATGTCTGTTACTGTGAGCACTGGGAGTCTACATAATTCTTTCACAGTCTGTCACCTCTGTGTGATCTGCGTAAGTTCTGTCAGGAATGTTGACCTTGTGCTGTCCTCATGAATCTGTGTCTGCCCAGGTCTATGGTGACCCTTTGCTTTCACATGAAGAGAAACAGAATGATAAGGAAATCTATGACATTTTCATCCTACTTAAAAATGTCCACAAATAATAATAATTTATTTATTAAATAAATAAATTACAAGCAATTTTTTTTCCTAAGATGGAACAACACATACTGAGGCTAGGAAAGTGCATGGTGTGTTCCATGGCCATATTTTTTGAGCAGCATTGCTTTTGGATTCCTTTCTAATTAATAAGATGTCAGGAATAGCAAGTCCAAAAGGTCTCTTTCCACAGTCATGGAAGCAATGCCTTTTCCCTCCCTTTCCTTCTCTACAGAGTTACAATGAACTGATCATGAATCTATTAGTATATTTGCATCTTGTTTGAATATATTGAATACTTGTTTCACATTTACTAAGTAGTCCAGTCACTGTAAATTCCACTAAGTCAGAAACAAGTGTACTAATAGAAAACAAACCCACAAGTCCAAATGAACATTCCAGTTGGTATCCTTGACAACTGGCCGAAACTCAGAGGTTTAATTCAGCTCTTTTCTACCTGCTTGTGGTAGGCACCAGGAATACAGTACTGTGGGAGACCTTGAGGCCCCCACAGGTGAGGAATCTCTCCCTTGGAGGGAGAGCAGAGCTTAAACACTGACTGTGAAGTTACCCCCATTAGTTACCACTATACTTCCTGTTTTTTCACTATTGGTCCATTTTGGATCCTTCATCCCGTTGGATACTTTCTCAATCGTTCCCCTGATTGGTCCAAGTTGTAAACCCCGCCCCCTGAGTTATGTATTTAATCTGTGTGTCTGAGGACCTCATAGTCCTTCAGTCATTGGTTCCTGGGGAATAAAGATCTCTGGAAGATCACTGTCTCCTGCCTGTTCCTGTGCCGCTTGGGGAAGAAGCTCGCCAGAGGAGCTGCTAGGAGAGCTGTTTTCACAGCTCACCTCTCTGAAGTCACTGGGCTGCATAGCTGGGTTGCTTTCCCAGCCATCACAACTGAGCTCAATCACAGGGAGTGCCTGTGTGCCCGGAGATCCAAGGCGTCCTTCTAAGGGCGGCTCTCTGAGGAAGGTCACGGCACCCTGAAGGCAGCATCCGCCCTTCAGTGGCAGTCAGCAGCACGGTACCTTCTGCTTTATGGACTCCTATCCAGAACCAAATATGCTTCTCTGCCTCAGACAAAACCATGTCTGAACATCTTGCCAGCCCATTAATGCTCAATGCAACTTTCATTGGACTGCAAAATGAGATTTCTGAACATTCTCTGGAAATGATTTTACCAAAAATCTAGCCCAAAGTGACAAAATGGTTCATATCTTTATAGCTAGAGCTCTCAGAGGAAACTTTATCTAAACATAAAATCTTATGTTTTCGGATATCTTGCTATTACAATAATATTAACAGGAAAAAAGCATTTGCCATATCCTTTCCATACATCTCTAAAATTTATGAAAAAACAAGCTACCCTTGGGTTTACCCAGTAGAATGAGTGGAGGCTATGGGGACTGTTTTCAATAGGGTGTCTGCAGTACTTGAGAAGTGTCTAAGGAAGCTTCAGAACAGCTTGCTGAGGTAGTGGAATCCAGCTATTACAGGCTCAAAGACAGAGGAGCTCAGATTTCTTCAGGAAATGATTTGGCACAGCATACCTCTGCTGCAGTTGCCGTGTTCCAGGTCCCCAGAGAGCTCCCTAGGGAGGGGTACACAGCAAGGCTCTGGTTCCATAGCAGGGCTGTGTGGCTATGGGTGAAGGCAGGAGGCACTGCACTACCTCCTCTAGCACAGCTCTGACGGGACTAAAGCCTCAGATAACACACCCACATGCAGCTCTGCTGCTTCAGGACCCCAATCAATACTTGTGTGAACAGTATCTGAGACAACCAGTCCTACTGGACAGAACTGGCTCCATTTGTGGCACAACCAATGCACAGCCAGGCTGAGCAGGTACATCACTTGTGTGGGTGCTCTTGGAGGGAAGTCAAGGCTTCATATACACTGTCAGTCAGCCCAGATATTACTTGTGGACTGGATGTAGCATTTTGGCCCCTTGGTTTTCACTTACTTTTTCAATTAGGTTTTAATTTTAAATTAGTGAAAGAAAAAGTTTCAAACAGAATGGATAGAGCAGTACTTTTTATTTATAACCTGTGCTTGGAGGTCACTTTTCACTTCTGTCTTGAGGAAGTCAGTCTTTCCCTGTGTCCTTCTAAAGCTCAGGTGTACCTAATGATGGACAATTGCATCTGGAGGGGAGGTCCCTGGCTGACCATTGAGGCACTTACCACATGAGCTATAGTGGGGAAGTTGCCCATAGAAAATGTCTGAGGGAAGAATTTTCAGACACTGCAAGTATGTAAATTATGTGTAGTTGTGTCTTGAGAAGAAACTTTACCTTGTTAAGGTAATCTTAAATTATTAACATTTTTCCTAGGGTAATTGGTTGTGCATATTCTGCTAAGCATAGAAAAAAATTGTTTTCACTATGTCCTGGTTTCCTTTTCTGTTTTTCTTTACTTTCCATCCTCCCTCAGTACTGCCTCAGTGCCTTTTTTTTTTTTTTTGTGCACTAAAATAGCTAAAATAGCTCATACATTGTTTTGGAACTTGTAGTACTTCTGTTATGCAGCAACTTGATTTTAAAAAGGGAAGCTTGATTGGCCCAGCCTTCGAGGAGCTGGAAAATAAGGACTTCTGCAGTGAAGCATACAAAAGAGATCCAGACTCAGCCTCATAAAGAAAAACATCTAAACATTTATGTGATTACCAGGAACAGTGTATTCTCCTGCACCCATGTGCTTCTGGACACATTCCAAGATATTAATAGCAATAGTGGCAGGGCTGTACATTATATTGTTATTTCCTCCTTGGAGAGAACAGAATGTTAGACTGTGAGAATATGACATGGAAACTATGTGAGTTGGCTGCCCTCTTCTACTTTATTTACTCCTTCTTAGATCTTTCTGACTTTGGGGTGTTTGCAGTCACTTTAAAAAGGGATTTGCTTTTTGCCCAGGAAGAAGATTACTGGAACTGCTACTCTGGATCACATGAAGGATATTAACCCTGGTTTCTGTCTCTATCTGTTGGAAACAGAACAGAAGACCTCAGTAGTCAATAATGTGTCAGACAAAGGCAAGATCTTAAATTTACTTCCCTCTTGAGTTACATCAGTGATCAATACATGTAAATAGGTAAAATATCTATATGCTTCATTATTTTTCATCTTATTTGTACAGAAGTAAACATTACACCTTCTGATAAATGTCCTTTTGTTTTATCATCTCTCTCACTGAACTATTCAATGGCATTTAGTCTTCCATGAGATTGATCTAGGTCTCAGCTAAGAGTGGGACAAATACTGCAAAGAGACAGGCCTAAGAAGCCAGGCAGAAAATAGTAATTTAGTATTATTGTTAGAGAAAGGGCTCTCCACTTCCTGAAAATCTTCCATTCTGTCACTAAATGGGAAGCCAAGTGTCTCTTGAATTGCCTTAATCTGGATGGAGTCTAGCTACATTTTTCAAGATTAGGTTAAATTTGTGGTTTTCCCAGTGAGGAGTTAATACTCCTGCAAATTGCAACTTCCTCTTCTGTACACCTTCTTTGCTCTCCCATGTTTTCCTGCCCTTTGCACAATGTAGGCCCTGGCACCAAAACAGCCATCTGCATGGTGTCTTGAAAAGGCAAATCAGTGAATTGATCCAGTTTGAAACTAGCTGCTACAGGAGCTCAAGCCTGTTTCCTGCTGCTTTTCACCACTCAGCCATACCAGTTTGCAGTGGTTGGGTGCACAGGGTAGAGGTGAAGAGGATGAGAGAAGGGAGGAAGATAGAATTGCATCTAATTGCATCACTACTGCTTTGTGCTGTTTAAAGTATTATTGCATGGGCTTGGACATTGTCAAGACTGCATTTCTTGGCAGAACATTTTTTTTTTTCCTGGAGAAAAAAGATTTTGCCGGTTAATGCCCCTAGTCCCTTCAGGTTCAGGAAAAAAAATCCATGTATCTCAAGACAGAGAAGCTTAGGATATGTATGTTCTCTGTGAATGGCAGCCAGTGTAAGCTTAGAGAACGTGTTATAGCTAAAGTAAAATTACTTCAAACTAGAGGCAATGAGGAAGTATTAAAGGACATTGACAAATTGTAGATATATGGTAATAGCTGATAAATTTATTTATACTCCAAACTAAAGGACTGCTTCTCTTGCTCTCCAGATTACAAGAGGAATTCGCAGATGAAGACAATATTACCTGCTAAATGTTGCAATAACATTGCATTTCAGGGGATGTGCATTCAGTAATCTGCATAATACCTTTCAGTTTTCTATGCAGTTATCTGTTACAACATGGTAATGCTTTGAAAGGCAGATGCTATCTCACCATAAATTAGCAATGGGGTGGCAGGAGAGATGCACACTGTTGATTTTCATTTCTCTCTGATATAGAAAGGGAGCAGTCACCAGCTCCTATTCTCTGAAGACTGTGTGGCTTGTTCCCCATGGGACAGATGGCACAAGATAAGTCTTCCCACTCTGTTTAACAGAAGTTGTTTCCCATGGACAGATTTTGCTATGGATAGAATCAAATTCTATAGCCTACCAGCAGAACATCTAAGGCACCAAATTTCATGCAGCTGTGTGTAAATCACACAGATTACTGGAGTTGGTGTTTGGCATAACCTAACCCCTCACCCCCTGACTTGTCATCACCATTCAAAATTTAAAAGCCTAGAAAAAATTGTCTATGTTAGTCTAACTGGCTCTAACATACTTCTATATTTTGATTTAGAAACTGAAGATGCTAGTTTTTTGTTCATAGCAGAAAGGACTACAAATGCAAAACTTTTGCTTTCTGAAAGCAATCAATTTTTTCTTATTAAAATCTCATCTTCTCTTGGTGTGAAATCACCTTGAGAGTCCTACTCATTATTTATGTGATAAAACAATGCTTCTGTGTTCTGTTTAAGATTGCTCTGTTACAAGCACATTACTTTTCTGCTTGAATGAAAATACTCTTGAAGGCAACTAGATCCAAACTCTCCGATGCAGTTCTTCTTTGAGACCTTGCTTCAGGTTTCTTTGCAAAAGCTGGTCCAAGGCCAGAAGTTGAGTTCTGCATGGCTGCTGAAGCCATTCAGATGCCTGGTACTACAGAGCAGTTCTGAAAATAGCAACTGATATGTGGGTTTAACACTGTATGTGGTCTATCTCAGAATGTCAGGAACTACAGAGCTGATGTGCAGGCCCTGGTCAATGCAGCAGGCAATGCAAGGGACACCCTGGCTCTGATGCTTTCCAAAAATTGCTGATGAAGGTGCCCATTGAGAAGATCAACCTCGAAAAGCCAGACTTTCTTGGAAGATATGAAACAAAATTAATTTCCTCATAAAGCAAACATCCAGTCACCAAGAAGATTTGTGGAATGAATTGTACAAGATTTAGTCTTGTGCATGGTATTGTGAAATAAGGCTCATTGCCTTTTTTACTTTCTGCCACCACATAGTGTCTGACAGCAAGGAAAATAAGGTGGCATATATACAGGACTGTAAAGACACTAAATGAAGTGTATGTATTTCAGTTTGTTTTGGAGGCTCTTTATTTTTATTTTAAGTGAAGTAATGTTCTCAAAATACATTTTTAATATCTAATTGCTAAGGTACCTTCCATCAAATAAAGACAAAGTGTCACCCTTGCACAGTGACCTCATCAGAAAGTTACTTTTGGACTAGCAGCTGCTGCAAGTGCTAATCTAGAGAATTGTCAAGGAAATAAGGGGGATTAACTCACTTTCCTGTAGTGTCATTTGGGATTATATTAAATATTCTAATAATGTCAGACTCCAGCATTCAGAAGCTGTCGCAGGAGTATCAGAGGAATCAGGGTTTGCATAACAACAGGAGGGGATATCCTTGCTATGTTTCCTCTTGTTCTCTTGTTCCCAGTTGTCCCTGTGACTGGAATGTAAATTCTAAACCACTGAACACGGCAGCAAGCAAACCCACAGGAGGCAGCTGGCAGGTGGGCAGCAAGTGGTCAAGACAGCAGGAGAACACCGATACATTTTATGCCTTAACACTCAATATAGCTCTTTAGATATTTTAGAGCATGTACAGGAGACCATGGCTCAGATGTCCAGACACTTGAAGAATGATCAGGCAATCTGTTATCTGCACATCACTCTGCTTTCCTCGACTCTGGTTTTGCGTACTTAGAGATCCATTTAGTCAAGAGAAACCTCAATTTACCAAGGTTTTTTTTTTTTTTTTTTTTTTTTTATACAAATGGAATGTTCATTAAAGACTCCTCTGTGACAGTTTTGTGGCCAAAGTGACCTTTGTCTGTGCAGTTCATGCATATGAATTCACCACATAACCTTGTTTGACCCTAGATGATTCTTTTGAGGGAAAAGGGATACTGCCTGCCCAATAACCATTCTGGTGCTCTGAAGAATCAGTTGTGTTTATAAAGTAAAATAAAATATTGTATCTGTGATTTTTTTTAAATTAAAAAGAATTAAGAAGCAGCTAAATGGGAAGAAGAAAAAAAAAATTAAGAAAATAATATGCAAAAAGCCTGGGACATGCTAGAAAACCAGCAATCAAACAGGAGCAATAACACAAAAAAATCAATAGGAAAAAGGACATGTACTGAATCTAATTAACTTTGAACTGATTATAGAGAGAAAAACAAAACCAATTTTTAATCCTCTCTCTAATATTTGATCCTGAGAACAGTGCACTTATTTAAAACATTCTCATAATCAGTTTCCTTCATACTGTGATTTTTCCTCTGAGAATTCACATTACACCACATTTGTCATTTATGTCAGAACTAAATAAAAATAAAAACAAGAAGCTGGTATAATCAGTTTCAGTTTTGAGAACTAAAGTAACAAATGCACAATCAAAGAAGTGAAAGGATAATTAGTAACAATGAATACAAAAATGTCAGCTTAAACCCTCTTTCAGATTTAGCAATATGCCAGAGCAGGGCTAAGGGAGCAGAGACAATGAAAAAAATGTTTCTTCTCAACAGAGTGGGGGATAAATTCAGGCCACAGCTAAGGGCCTAACCAATATTTCAGTTAAAATTCTTGAGGCTAGAGCCTAACACAAAGGAGCATTTTAATTTATTCACCTAACTGCTACTTTGCTACTGAACATTTCCAGCTGATCAGATTTCTCTGTCTGCTGTAAAACTTTTACATCAAGAAAAAGGTCCATATACAAACCTGGATCAGACAAGTGGATAAAAAAGTAAATGATAAGGCAGTGTCCAGACCTTTTAAAACTTTAAATTTCATAAGCAAGATAACTAAAAACATCTAATGGCAGACAGAAATTGACTAGCCTAATGAAAACTTCTACCTTTGACATCTTATGTTATTAGCCTTGAAGATTCATTGACTTTCTAGACAAAATGAGAATGACATCAGTATTAAAAGTAGATAACAGAAAATGGGTAAGTTTAGGATGTGCAGTTGTAAAAATCTTGGCGATATTTAGCAGTGAGAGCTCTGAGAATGTTGCTTTTTTGTTTCTTATCAGCTGTGAAGTATCTATTCACAAATTATTTCTATTAATTTACTGGACTGAGGTTAATTTCTTCTCACATCTAAAACGGAAAAGTTGAATATAATCTAAGCTTGTTGTCCAATTTGATTGTGTTGTGAACAGAAAACATTGGATGCCTAAGGCACGTATCCAAGAAGGTGAAATAAATTGTCCTTTAAATGTGCTTGCTTCTCAGCCAGTGTAGAAAGCTTGAAGTGTTCATCTCCTTGTAAGACAGTTAAACTTAAGTAAGAGGAATCACAGCTTGACATCCAAATCTACAAAGGCATCTGCTGGTGTCAGCGGTATTACATTGAGAGATCTGGCTTCAAACTGCTACAGTTCATAAACTCAGTAGCTTTGGACACTGTGATAAAACATGCAAATCCATGAGCATTTCTTGCAAGACACATTCCTGAAATATCTCTGGTCTCGAGTTTATTTCTTTTTTTTCTCCATCCTCTCACTCAAATAAGGCTTCACCATGATAATGCATGAGTGCAAATAAGGTGAAATATAACAATAAAGGTGAAAGTAAGCAGTAAAACTGTGTACTCACAAGGGAAAGCATGAGGAAATCAACTTCATTATAAAAAAATAATTATTTTGGATACTAGAAAGAAATTCTTACATGTTAGAAGGGAGGAACTATAGAAAAGGAAACTGCAGTTGTAGCAGTGTATAAGACACTGGTGGTGTGTAAGAGCAGGTCCTGCTCTACTCTGCACTGGTGTAGCCTTACCCTGAACATTATGTGCAGTTTTGGGCTGAGATCACTTGGTTTGTTCAGCCTGCAGAAGACAGAGGGGAGACCTTGTGGTCTTAAATAGCCTCAGGAAAGTGGAGGACAGGTACCAATCTCTTCACTCTCATGACCAGTAACAGGACTTGAGGAAATGGTATGAAGTGGAGTTAGGGGAGGTTTAGGTTGAATTTCAGCAAAAGAGGGTGGCTGGGCACTGGTGCAGACCTGGGGAAATCATCACAGCACAAGGCCTGACAGAGTGCAAGAAGTGCTTGGAAAATACTTTCAGTCACCTGGTGTTATACCTGCTGTTGTCCTGTGAAGGGTCTGGAGTTGACGTGGATGATCTTTGTATGTGCCTTCCAATTAGGTATATTCTATGATTCTATGATTCTGTGATTCTGTGACCTGTCAGTGAAGACCTGCAGAGAGCAGATCTTATTGACCCTGACTCAGTACATGAAAGGATGATTTGGCTTGCTGACCTCCAACATCCTATTTTTTGTAATATTGTGAAAGGTCTTCCTTGCATCTGAAAGAACTCTGAGCTTACATAGGAAACATATGACAAGGTCCAGCCATATTTTATAATTCTCTGTCAGTGCTGCGGAATAGAGACTGTCTTATTTCCATCTGCCAAGACTTGAGCAGGGCTGTGCACGAACTGAGGTGTTACTCAATGTATTTGGAAAACTTTAAACTGAAATATTGAAATGGAATTTAGCAAAATTTGAACAGCTGAGCAGGATCACAGCTTTAGCCTTGGGTGTCTGTGTGTTCTGTGCAAGTCCCAGTTTTGGTAAGTCCCTTTGGCTCTGCCGAAGTTGTGGGATGTGAATGTGCCTGCCAGCTTCTCCATCCCTGAAACTGAATCTAGTCACATACCATCTGTCTTTCCTCCTCAGGCTGTGCTCTTCCGCCAGAGCATATTAAGACATACAAGAAGACAGTGACAGCAAGTTTCAACAAATCCCCTAAATGAATGGAGGATTCAGGACTGGGTGAAGTAGGGTACCACCAAGGACATGCAGTGTAGAATAAGTGATCCCTCAGGCCATATGAGTAGAGACAAAATATTCATTGTTCCTGTGTAAGCCAGTAGTGGATATTGAAAGAGGGATATTCTGCCCTTCAGTATAGGCATGATCTCTCTGAATCTGGCACAGGCAGCTCCCCAAAATTAACCATGCAACTAAGTAAAGCTTCTGAGGAGAATAAAGGTTTTCTAATCAATTTTCATTAGATAGAAAGATGTTATGGATAAGTAGGTGGTAAGCTTTTCTGCCAGTGAATTAATACATCTATGTCATGACCATCAATTGTTGTCAGACATGTGTGCATGGTCTGGAAGACTTTTTACAAATTGGCAGTGACTGGTCAGGCTGAAAGCAGGTGTATCTATTTGGATCTATTCTGACCTTTGGTTGGTGGCATATGCTCATGTCATGTCACATTACCTCATCATATCACAAAAGCTAAATGTCATACAGTGTCACATCTTAACCTAAGACAGTTCACCAGCCCAACTGGTGTCAGATTATGTATGTATAATGTAAAAAAAAAGCACAGTAAATACAATTTCCTGTGTATTATTTTAGCAGTTATCAGTCACATAAGAAGCTGAAAGCAATATTCATGTAAATGGAAAGATACAGCATGAATTTTTTGGAAACGCTTTGGGGCTTATTTACTGTTATTCTCATTAATCATTTTGCTGTGTGTTAAAAAATCTTTTGAAGAATTCTTCTCAATACTCAGAACTGCAAGCTCTTGTAAATCTGCCGCTTAGGACTCCCTGAATTATTACCATATTTAAGGTGAAAGTTGCACATGGCTAATAAAGCTGTCCTGGTCTTCTGTTTGTGGGATTGCCCTTCTTATCATGCTCCTACTTTTGTCAGCCTGTGACTCAAAGCCTAGTAACTTAATCAAGCTTGTGTTTATAAGGCTTATGTCATCTGAGTAGGAAACTGAAGCAATCCCTTGTGACTTAGGGGACCAGTCACCTGCTTCTAAAAATGACTGGCTGTGGAGCTTGACTGCCAGAACATAATTTGTTTAGATGAATGGCTGACAAAAAACTGTGAGTATTATACAGGTTTGGATTAATTATCATCAGCCTATAGGAAGCTCATAAACTGGAAAATAAGTCAGGCAAAGGATATATTCGTGTTACAAACTGTTTAAGTAATGTCTCCAGGTCTACATAGCCCACAAAATGCTAGTGTGTCACAAGGTTGCCTGTGGTCAAACCAGTAAAGGTTTAATACTCTAAGGACAGGTAGTTGCATGCAGCTGCAAAATGACACCTGGTGGCCTTTGGGGAGAGTGGCTGTCATGCTTTCTCGAGACAAGGGCACAGGGGTGGGAAGGTGCAGTCGTTTTCAGAAAACCTTTGCTTCTAGGGACTGATAAGTGTGAAGATCTGGACATATCAAGTTTCAAAGTAAATGCTTCTGACTGTTCATCTAACTACTTACCCCTAGCTACCTGCCAGTACAGGCAAATGCCATTATAATGACCATGATTTTGTCAAGCCGCATGACACAGCTTTGTTTCTTTCTCTTCTTCTCCTCCCACTCCATGCTGGGCATGTAAGGAAGGAGGGAAGGAACACGCAGGATTGTGCATGCTATGATATTCCCTTGCTTCTGTGCTCATGCCTAGCCTACACTATGACTGTCAGAATCTGAGGTCAGGGACCTCAGCAGAGATGTCTGGAACCTGAGCAAGAAGGTTTGATACCTGTACAGGGGGGTTTAATATCCGTACAGGGGGGGTGTAGGATCTGTACAAGGGGGTTGGAAACCCTGGCACAGAGCCCAGGAAGAGACTGGGTTTGACTTCAGTCCATGGGAAAAGCTTCCAACATTGAGAGAGGAATTGCAAGCCACCAAGGTGGGAAAAACAGTAGTGTAGTTTATCACAGGGTGAAATTTCTGTAGATTTGGGTTTTTAGAATGGAGGTGAATGGGACAAGATGGAGGATTTGGGGCAGTGCCCTGAGTTCTTCTTCTTCTTCTTCCCCTCCATCTTCTGCTGTGGTGGTGGCACTTTTGAATTGGTTTAGAGTAGAGATAAACTGTCTAACATTGGTAATAAGTATTGGTAATCTTTTGTAAATATAGTACATGCGGTACATAGTATAAAGAATTAACGCTGCTCCAAGGCCAGGCAGTCATCAGTTGGTCGGGAGTTGGTGATGATCTGAGCTGCAACAAGAACCTCAGCAGGATGAAGAAAAAATGTATTATATAACAAAGAATAAACAACCTTGGAAAACAAGCCGACGATTCCTTGACTCCTTCTTTGGCTGTGGGGCTTGGGGAAAAAGACGTTTTCTAACATCTCAGGGGTCATTCCAACAAGACAATCCCAAGATCTGACACATAGAATCATAGACTCATCAAGGTTGGAAAAGACCTCCAAGACCATTGAGTCCAACCTTTGACCAAACACATCCTTGTCAACTAAACCGCAACACAAAGTGTTATGTGCTAGGGATGGTGACTCTGCCATTTCCCTGGGCAGTGTGTTGCTAGGTCTGACCACCTTGTGATGGGGTGATAGGGGCTTTGGAAACAGTGGGGGAGCATTAGACTTGCATACAACTCATCTGTTTCAAAAGTCTGGGTGCCATGTAGCATTTGTCAGCATAGCACCAAAGAGAAATGGGTAATGAGAGAAGGGGTTCAATAGGGGAATGAGGATTTATGAGATAGAAGCCTTACATATCACCTTCCTTTTATATCAGATCCTTCTGTGAGAAATGCTGAGCATCTGTAGGCTCCTCAGTAGCCCAAGAAACAAAAAGTATTTGTCAGTTTCCAAAGACTCCTTGGAGACACTCAATTTCTTTCACGACTACAGTTCCCCCATCACTCCCTCCTTTTGCTTTCCTGTTGCTCCTTCAGTTGAAATGTCTGATGCTTACTAACTAAATAATTTTCTGAGTCAAGCATTTTAACAGGCTAAGTAATTATTACCCATGGTCACAATAAATGATATGGAGAGGGGAGGTTTCAATTAAGAAATATTTTCCCACCCCTGTGTTTCGTATGACCTTCAATGTATAGGCCAAATTTCTCACTCATTCTGCCACCCTGAGGGAACTGCTTCTCTTTATATATATTAAAAAAATTGTTAATGGTGCACTTGTAATCACATGGCTGCATTTGAACAAATCTCATTCCAGACCTTCCCTGGAGGGTTTAATTATTCTGGTTTGTGCAGAATTACACCCGGTTTTAATTCTGTGTTTCTGACTGCAGCTGCTGGTTCATTTGAGCATCCATTCTCCAAACCAAGTGCGCAAAGAAATGTGATGCAACATTCAAATGAACAGCTTAATGAACAACTGTAAACAGAACCTCTAAAACAACAACTATATGTACCTTGCTGTAGAACAGCAGATCATAATTCTGAGCTATCCCTTCAATGTGGGAAGAAAACATGGTGTCAGTTATTTTCATTATGAAAGTTAATTAAACCTTTTTTTTTTTTTTTTTT
>WEIU01019514.1:39624-57325 GCA_013389925.1 Aegithalos caudatus | reverse complement strand
TTTTTTGTCACAGGTATTTTAAAAAAATCAAAAATTGAAGAGGAGCTTCTTTCCTGACATCCTGTCATTAAAGGTCTGGGTCAATGATTGACATCTGCAACCTTTCTATAAATCTAGAGATGATGCCTGGATTCCAGTGAAGCAAGATTTGTACCAACTTCAATGAGAGTTGGCCTTCTAAGTACACAATTGTTCTTAGGAAAAAAAAAAAAAAAATTAATCCCTCACTGCAGTCAGTGATTGTGGCATTTTAACAGTAACAGCTAGCATGACTGAGTGTTTTCAGTGCTTACTGACAGATGGTCATTGTGTTACAAAACAGCCTCCAATAAATAATGACCATATCCAAATGAGAGGAGGAAAATAGTTCTCTATTGTCAATCCTTTTTTGCTGCACATAATGAAGTAGAAATGTTTCTTCAATTCCATTTTATTCTGATACTGAAAGCCATAAACTTCAATTTGGATGAAAAGTGACAAGAGTTTTAAAGCAGAATTATTTCAAGTTGTTTTTATTTGTTTGCTTGCCCACTTCTTTGCATCAAATAAACTTTCTGGTTAATGTTATTCAATTCTTATTTCATAGTATACATTTCCCTTCAGGCACCAGTGAAGCTTCTTATGAAAAATCACAAGTAAGCTCAAACTGAAGATATTGTTTTATAGTTGCAAGGTGACTGGTTTGGAACTTATTCTTCATAACATGATGAGCAGGAGTGCACAGTGCTCTGTATGAACTGGGAAAGAGGTTTCATTGTAATCACCATGGTTCAGAACATGGTACTAACAGTTTATGTCAATCACAGAGCTGTGAATTTACTACCATTACTAATGATGCTACAGAAGTTATGACTCATACTGTAAAAGAATCTGAAGCATCAAGTGTGTTCAATAGGTACCTCAAACATATTAGTACAGCACAGTAGAAGTACGACTATTTCTGACTTGGTAGGAGGTGAGAGTCAAACAAGGGGAACAAGTTGTCCTGTATCAGGTTGTTGATGAACAAAATGAGTATTTTTCACAAGCACCAAGACTGACTTACTGAACACATGCAGAGTTCAATTTTTGAGAATAAATTCTTGGTCTGTTTTTATCCTGATTTGCACTGCAAAAAGTCTCAACGATCCAACTGAGCTGAAGTAGAATGATGAAACACAACTAGAAAAATCATTGCGGAGTTATTTGTTTACGTGTTACCTGTTCAGGAGTTCTAAAAGTAGCTAAACTGGTTTTTTTTGTCTTGAAAAGAGCAGGTAAAGCTAAACATATGGAATGACTGTATCTATGAAGCAAGAAGGATTCCTGTCAGCCCTCAGAACCAAGCTATCTTTCAGCAATAATTTTCAGCCACGTCTTGTACAATCTACAGCAAAAGCACTCTTCCAAACATTTATCTGTGCAGGACTTGATTGCTCATCCCTTCACATTTGCACTTGACGTTTGAGGTTTTAAACTGGATTATTTTACTGATTCTTACTTTCTAAACAGGGGAAAAAGTAAAACTTCCAAAACCACAAGCATTTGCCTACAAAAGTTTTCAGGGCACACTTTGCATAAAGTTCACTACTACGAGCAATGATCAGATTGAAATCAGAAACTTCTATGTGTCTGAATGACCCCTTCCAAGTGCAAGTGCTTTTGGGTCATAACCTGTGGATTTTATATCGCTCTATGTGTTTACATGTGTTTAAATTAGGAATTGTCTGAACAGGGTTCTGCAATTAGAAACAAGGAGCTGTGCTTCTATTAGAAGCCATAATGAGTTCTCAGAGCAGGTCACTTGACCCCAACAAGGTGTGGGAAAGATTTTCTGTGGTGGTTCCCACTTGTTTCTGATAATGAAGTAGCCTCTTCAAGACCAACTAATCTCAGTAAAGATGAGAGACATTCTCATATCTATTAAGTAATCATTTATAATTCAGAAGAACACTTATGAAAGCAGCAGCATGTCTTTTGTCTTCTATATATAGGACAACACTGAATGCTCAAACTAAGCGAGCACTTTTGCTACAACTTGTTGGCAGTTTGAAATCCTGTGGGGAAATGAGTTCATGGCTTCATCACCTGCTAGAGAGCTATCACAGCTCAGCCATAGCTAGCAATCTCAATAACCTTGAAAGCTGAATGATTACCTTGTCATATTGGAAAGGTGGTATATTAGAATCACACAATGGTTTGGTGTGGAAAATCATCTAGCTCCAACCCCCCTGTCATGGGTAGGGACACTTTCCACTAGACAAGGGAGTACAAATACTCTATCCAACATGACCTTGAATACTTCCAGGGATTAGGCACCCACAATATCTCTGGGAAAACTGTTCCAGTGTCTCAGCAAACTTCACAGTAATTATCTTCCTAAGATCTAATTTAAACCTGCCCTCTATCAGTTTAAAGCCATTACCACTTGTTCTGTCACTACAGCCTTTGTAAAAGTCCTTCTTCAGCTCTCTTGTAGCCCTCTTTAGGTACCAGAAGGTGCTATAAGGTCACCCTGGAGCCCTCTCTTCTCTGGGCTGAACAACCCAACTCTCCCAGCCTCTTTGCATAGGAGAGGACATCCAGCCATCTGACCATCTTCCTCTGGACTCACTCCAACAGGTCCATGTCCTTCCTGTGCTGGGGACCCCAGAGCTGGATGCAGCACTGCAACTGGAAACTCACAAGAGCAGGGTAGAGGGGGAGGAGCACTTCCATCAATCTGCTGCCCACACTGCTCTGGATGCAGCCCAGAACAGGCTGTGAATGCACATTGCTGGGTCATACTGAGCTTCTTGTCAACAAATATCCCCAAGTACTCTCCTTAGGGCTGCTCTCAATCTTATCTTCATGTGCCTTCATGTCAAGGCTGCAACAAAGCAAAATGGATCTTGTGATAGAGTATCTGGATAAAAAGATGACTCCTGGCTCTTGGCAGTTTTGAGACCTTTTTTCTTAGGTTTTTTCCAGCCTAAAGACCTAAGAATTCTATGATTCTGGGATTCTTTGTCATAATTTAAGTCATTGTTCCTAACTTAAATGTATGAAAAAAAACAGCAACAAGGAACGAGATAAAATCACTTGTTTCCTAATTTTCAACTGTCATGATCTTGTGAAACTATTTTCCTGCCCAGTGTACCTTATATATGTTCTCTTATTGTACTCAGAGCTAAATCTTGCTTTATCTTCCTACAGAACTCTCACTCACCTATTATTTTCATGTATGAAAAGCAAAGTGACACACAGGAAGTGTTATTTCTCCAAATAACAGGATTTGGAGCTATCATAGACTGTACAGGGAAAGGAAAATATTTCTAACACAGGAAGATATAAAATGGAATAGAATTTGCAAAGCTTTTGTCAAGTTTGAATTGAGAATTCCAGTGTTCCTATAAGGGCTTTATTTGTAGTAACACCTAAGGAGAACATGTTAAGTTTACAGACAGCAAAAGAGACACATGCACACACATTCACAAAGTGTATCTCCATGCAATACCACACTTATGACAATACAATTTTTTTCATGCCAAGTGCTGTGTGCCATGGATCGCTGTCTCAGCACACTACATACAAACTCCACCAGACTATACTTGGTTCCTA
This sequence comes from Aegithalos caudatus, assembly GCA_013389925.1. Lineage (NCBI taxonomy): Eukaryota > Metazoa > Chordata > Aves > Passeriformes > Aegithalidae > Aegithalos > Aegithalos caudatus. The sequence goes on along the minus strand of WEIU01019514.1, from coordinate 53,746 downwards.
GAGGTGGTCTTCCAAAACTCATTTTTTCTCTCTTCAGAGAGCTTTGGGTCTTGAAGCCCAGTCATGTCTAAGACTGTGGGCACACTTTTCTCCACTGAGGGTTAAATGAGCATCTCTTACATTCCCACACTGTGGGAGAACCTTTGGCAATTTTTCATTATCATTTTGAATTCTGGCCCAGCATTCTTATAAACTCATTCAAGTTTGTTGCCATTCTTAGTTTCATACAAGTCCTTCTTCTATTCAAGTAACAACTATTTGGAAAAGAAGTGGGTCTCAGATGACTCTAAAGAAGAGATCCAATATGGAATCTCTCCTTCCTGTCAGTTGCCAATGATTACTTTCTTGGAACTTGATGTCTTTATCTACTTTATTGTACCATGGTGGCTGTCGATGAGAGCAGTCTACAATCTAACTAATGAAATATCATTCAGGTAGGTGGACTTCATGTTCGGTAACAAATTAGCTGGACCACCAGGTTCAAAGTTTCTTACAGCAAGATAAAGTCCAGCAGTCAGCCACATAGTAGCTTTCCTCCAGGGTACATGGAGGAAAATAGTATCTTTATTAAAGAGCTGTACAATCAATACATTTGTGCATAGTACACAGCAAATTCTGTGTATGCATCAAGATGAAGAGGAGTCAATGCTTCAGTAAATCTCTGGAGGACAGGGCTGCTGGATGTGCCAATGGATATTGTCAGCCTGATGGAATGGGCTGGCAGAACATTAAATCTGTTCAAAAACAAATAAAAACTTTGGATGGAAAACCCCTATGTAACAGAACAGGTTGGAGGCTGATTGAAAAGGAAGCAACTTTACTTGTGGGGGCACGAAGTTTCAATAGCTTGCCTTGGAAGTATAGGAATCCAACCTTATCCCCCTCTCCAAGTCCCTGAAAGGAAGGTGTAGTGAGGTGCAGGCTGGTCTCTTCTCACAAGTAACAAGTGATAGGATGAGAGGAAATGGCCTCAAGTTGTGCTAGGGAGGTTTAGACTGGATGTTTTTAAAAGACTTGTAGCTGTGACATTTAGGGACATGGTTTAGTGATGGCAGTGTTTGGTTTACTGTCAGACTCAATCTCAGAGGTCTTTGCCAATCTAAACAAAACTATGATTCTCCTTTTCTCCCCTGAGTACAGTGCCTCTTTCATGAAGAGAAATTTGGAATCTGATGGAGTCAAGAATTGGAAACCCAGAACAGCCAATATGGAAATCCAGTTTAGTCCTGCCTACCTCTCCAGAAACAAGGCAACTAAAAGGCAGGTCTTGTGTAATTTCCTTATAGGAACTGAATCCTGACTAGGATCTGGCCTTTTATTCCTGTACAGGGATTACAGAAAATACTAGATAATTTTTTTTTAATTGGAAGATCTTATTTGAATGTTTGGCAGGACTCTTGCACAAACAGAGAAATAAGTAAATCATCTGTGGGCCACAAAAATCAGCTAGTGTCAAATTCTGAACTTAATTAAAATCTTTGAAAAATCATGGACTTAAACTAGACCCACATTCCCCAGCTACAAATCAACCTCTCTGTTGAACAAATAAGCCTGCTACAGAGTGTTATATCTTCTCCAGAAAAGCAAGCACACTTACCCAGGATATTTGATATAAATCATGCATCATTGTGCCTTTGATCAACTAAATGGAATATCTTTCCCACCTCAGGGAAGCTGAGGTCTGGATGTTTGTCTCCCCCAGGAGACAAAAAATGCACTATTTTCCAAGCTGCATGATGTCTGACCTTGGTAACTACTCATGCCGGGTGAGAACTCAGGGATTATATAGGACAGAAGCTTAAGGCAGAAGGCAGTCTTTAAACTTTGAGACCTACTTTTGGGACATTTTTTTGATCTCACATGATATGGCATCTACTCTGTACTTCTGATAATTCTAAAGCCCAAGGAGCCCTAGTCTCAGCATGAACATAAAAGATATGTTTCAAATGGACTTATTTCCATATTGTCCTTTTTTGACTTTCTCCCTTTTCTAACTGCTAAATTCATATTGCACACATGGCAGCTACATTAGTAAAAGCTAGACCTGAATAAATACTTTCAGTAATTATGTTACTAAAATATAAGTTTAGATGACTAGAGGAGTAATTACTATTCAAGATATTTTTAATTCCATTGACTGATTGTGACTAGATTAATTAGGCAAGAATTTAGACCAAATCTATATTCCGGCTACTGGTCAGAACCATGAGGAAGGTCATGATATCTGGAAATTTCAAAAGCATTTACCCAAACTTACCCATCCACTGACAAATGTTTTCCTATCTTAGTCCTGTCAGATTAGGCAATTCCTTGCCTGCCTATCTGATTTTAAGGCTCTGACCACTCTTTGAGGGAAGGTCTGTACTAAAATCATGTAGAGATGGTTTTAATTCAAACAAGCCACATGGAGTTGTCTTCCTTAAAGGATACATTATCAGGTCCCCTAATTTTTGACATAATTTCCTGACCACCAAGTTGGACTCTGTTGTGAGACAGAGGATCTATATCTGTATAAAAACTTATTTAATAGTTGTGGCTATTTTGTTGCCACAACTTTCTAGCCTAGTGGTTTGTTCACCTTTGGACAGTGAGAAAGTTGCATTCCAATACTCGTTTTTGGAAATATGTAAGTAATTATATTAAGCTTTAATTAGAAAGAGTCAGAAACACATTTCTCCCCTTTCTCTGTGAGTATATGACAGATCCAGCACTTTTCTTTCGGCGCTCTAATGAGTATCAGGAGACAGGTGACTACATATCTGGGTAGACTGAGGAGGGGCTAGAGCCCAAATAAACACAGTGAGGGCACAAGCATTAGCTAATAACTATCACATGAACATTGCTATGACAGCAATATACCCATACTTGTCAATTTTTCCCTGTTGATACTTTAAAAGACCTCAGCAATTCTTATGCATGTTAAAACAAATACCCATTACTGTAGTCTTTTCAAAGAAGAGTGGATTTATGAAAATGTATGTTTGTGAAGAGTTGAATTTACGGGTAAATTCAGACTGCATTCAACACGTAATTCAGCTAGAAAAGGTGAAAAACACATTGAAGTACTGAAATATTCTAATTCAGTATTTTAAATGATTCTTTTTTTTTTTTGCAAAATATAAAGGTTATACGGTAATTTCATTTAACGTTTTTGTTTTTATCATGAAAGTCTGATTGAAAATTAAGCTAAGCTGACAGGAAAGGAAATACAAAAGTGCTAAGAGGGGGCTTTATTCACATATATGAGAACCAAACAAAGCTAATTAAGATTGAAATAAATATCTCTAACTAATTCAAGATGAGGTTGTTTTGTTTACTATAATCAAAAATCCTCAAAAAGTCAAATCATGGCTTGACTGAACTTTTGCCTATGACCACAGCAAAACACGATTTGACCAGATCCAGCATACATTCATGGATTGGTGAAAAGGCCAAACCACAGTGGGGACGACAGACAGTCTTTGCTAATGATCTAATTCTCACAGCCACAGTATAAGCCAGAACTGGGATTTATTTATTTCTTCTCAAAAGGAAAGTCCTGAGTATACAGAGAACAGCAGAACTGGAAGAAAAGCATTTTCTTCTATTTTGTTCAACTATTGTCAAATAGTTATGCTCAGGTGGTGTTTTCTTTTTAAAAATTATATATTTAAAACACAAAGCCATGAAATGTTTAATACCATTCTGGAAAACTGATTTGTACAGAGTTTAGTTACATTTATTATTTAACAAGTGAATGGCAAAACTTACTTAAAGTTCCTCAGAGCATTTCAGGTATTAGCAGGCTTTATAGAGATAAGAATAACAGGATTACTAAAGATGCCAATACTATACAGCATAATTAAAAGCTACAGTTAATATGGCTATTACTATCACTTTAAAACTATGCTACAATCTATTATGCTTTCTTAGCAAGTTAATGAAATTCTTTGTCCCACACACAAAGGATCTGCAGTATAATAAAGTTATTAATGAAAGTAATTAAACCTTTTAGAATAAAAAAGGATCACTGGCAAAAAAAAAAGGTAAATGCAATTCACTTAACAATCATACTATTTTTGTGTAAACAATACAAATTTTTAAAAGGTTTATCACTTCATGCTGTACACAGATCTTTTGAAAAATATCGGTGCATGTATTTCTCTGAACATCTAAATCAGTTTTTAAAAACAAAGTTTTGCTTAAAAACTGCAACAGGAATGTAACTACAGCAACTAAAAAACACCAAGTGCTATTTCAGGAATAACAAGTAAGGTATACAAGCTTTAAAAAATTTCTCCTGCCAATAGGTGTTGTATTTCTTTTATTGTGGCTTAATATGGTTTCATAATTCCCTTGGTTTTAATACCAATGACATTTTAAAGTGTAAAATGTATCTGATTCTTCTTACCTTATGCTGAAGGACAGATTGATTTGTTAGGCGTTTCGGTTTTTTTCACATATTAAAAATTAAGCAATAAGGCACAATGTGGAGGAGTGATTATCTGATGATAATCCCAGCATCCTGAAATTGCTTTATTGCAAATGTAAATATATTTTAGATTTTTCACTGGATATTAAGGGCATTAGCATGCCCATAGTGTTTAATCTTCCCCTTCAGAATATTAAATTCATAAGGCTTTTTTTATTTCTAAGCTATATTTTAATGTGCATGACAGGACTTCATATACTCAAGAAATACTGTAATTGGCTGGTGCATACTCCACTGGGGAGATTAATTTACAAGCACTGTACAGTTCTGCTAAAACTACTTCTCAACATTTCAAACTGTCAATAGTATATTTTCCCAGCCCTGTAAACACATTTTGATACACAATATAAACTTTAATGATAGTTTTAAGACACCTCTGGGGGTATGGTTATTTAAGCAATAAGACACAGTGGGGTGTGAATTATGGTATAATAATTCCCTACCAACTGCATTGTTAGGCATGAGGCCAAAGGCCAAGAGACCAATGAACACACTAGGTGTGAATTATGACATCATAAATCACACTCTAGAGTGTCTTACTGCCACTAGAGAAATATTTAAAACATGTTTTAAAGCAAGTACTTTATTCCTATAGTATTGTACCTAATTGGAATATCATGAAAAATCTTTCCAAGTAAAAAGTTAGGCAGTATGTAACCTGGAATTCAAAACAAAATTGAAACAAAACAAAACAAGTCTTCTAAGTTTGTCATATTGCACTGTGGTGACATGCTTTAAAGAACAGCTCCAGAAAATTCACATTTTACCCAAGTTTGCAAAAATTAACACAAAGACCTTCTGCACAGGGGATTATAATCTGTTTTGCTCATTGTAGAATCAGATTGCCAGAAACAGAGGTGTACTGGCTTCTCCCATGTAACTGTGTTGATGAAAGTGCTAGAAAACCTACATACCTTTTTTCAACACTTGTTCATACTGGTGTAATAGGGCACAATATGGACTTTGAACAAGTAGCAAAAAATAGTTCCTTAAAGACCTCATTTGAGCTCCTGCAGTTGAGCTCCTGAGGCTGCTCACAGTTCTAACACAACTTTTAGTAAGGACTGCAAGTAGGATAATGTATATTTATACTGTTTCCCATTTTAAACTCCTTTTGACAAATGTAATTTCTCCCCTGTGGGTACTCCTGCATTCCAAGTGCAGCAATGACAACAATGTCATCTGCAGATACACAAGCTCACCTTACAAATAGCTAAGTGACTGCAGCAGCAGGGATTTTGGCATGATCCAAACTGGCTTCTCAGTCAGTTTTTACAGCTTGTCTTAAACTTCCAGGCTGCTGTGGATTGATTGCTATCAGTGGCCGAGCCAGCTAGTGAGCATTAGGGTTAGCAATATGCTGGAGCTTATGAGAGGGCAGTTTGCCAGGCCCATTTGGGAGTGATAAGCCTCAGGGCATGTCTGCACGACTCAGCGCACTGAGGTGCTCAGCACTGCTGGGCTGCCTGGGCACATCTTCTTGTGGCTGTGGATAGGGATGCTGTGCCATGTAGGGATAACAACCTGCATCCTGGAAGCAAAATAGCTGCAAGGTCAGGTTAATTAGCTATCCTGCATCCAGTTCTGGAGCTGTTTCATTTCCCACTCACAGAGAGATCTCTGTATGTCCCTGGTTATCTGAGCAAAAAAACATGAACCTCAGTTCTTCCAGGCACAGCCTCATTCTGACATAATTGTGTAGCAGGTGAGAGTTGTTTTCTGCATAACCTCCCTCACAGGGGTTACCTGCCCCTCCTGGGTAAAGTCATGATCTGTGGCCATTTACACCAGTCAAAGAGAAGATTTGGAGTCTGGAATTCCTCATTCTCCATGAAATAGAAATGGATAATCTTACATAGAGGACTTCTGTGAAGCTAACAGGAGTAACAAGGTAAAAATCTGAGCTAACTTGGTGTCTCCCCTTCTTTGTCCACTCAAAATGGCTGTTTTAATCTTCAGCAAGAGAAGGTGCTTAATTCTGCCTACGGCTTCATGATACTAATGGGAAAAATTTGAGTTTTGATGCTTCCTTGTATAAACAAACAAACATGTGATTGCTTTTTGCTATTCAGCTTGCTTGAAACTTCTGTCAAGCATGATGAAAAAAGCTACATCCCTATGGATTTTTCTCTTTTCCAACAACTTCCAACCAAGAATGAGAATTTTTGACCTAGATTAGGTTTGAAAATATTTGTTTTGTATCCACTTGCAAAACTGGAAACACTTTTTCCTGGCTCTCAATAGGAATGGGACAAACAACCAAGAAAAGCATTCCACGCTGGTTCTACATACTCCAAAAACTTAAAATAAGTAGCCCTGGAAAAGTACATTTAAATATATATAAATTGCACCTTTTAGTGGCAAAGCAGTATTTCAAAGACTGCTGGGCAATAACTAACAAGTTCCCAGCAGTATGTTTTTCATAAATTAACATTACTGCTCAGAACTCATGTACACTAACTAGAATGCTGCAATTTCTGAAACCATTTCATTACATGAAATTTGAAGTATAAATGCATCACTGTGCTACCATAATAAGGACATAATACTTTGATATACCTATCTCTGCAAAACCTTCTGGGTTGTAACAGTAAATCACAGACCTATTTTTCATACCTCATTACCATTATGTATCTGTCCACTGACACCTGACCTTATGCATAATCATGTATGAATTTCAAACTGCACTTACAATCTAAATGAATGCCTCATTATTTCACATAACCCAGAATGAAATAAGATTTGAGATGTAACTTCACAGTTCACACCTTCAAAAATGCAGGGCCATCAAAAAGAAGTAATAGTCTCTAATTCATGACTGTGAACAGCACCAAATCACTCCTGCACATAGGAGCTTTGCAAGAATTTCAGGATTGGATTTTAGAAAGGATATTGCCAGTTCTGAGAAAAATAGCACAGTGTTGAAACTGTTTGGTATGTTGTTAAAGATAATCTATGAAAGAAAAATGCAAGTACTGAATTTATTACCTGTATTTTGAAGAAAGAACGACAGCACCAATTGCATGAAGTTATAAAACACCAGAAATAAACATGTAAATAATCTCCATGGAACACAGACATCTACAAAGAAATATATATATATATATGTATACATGTAATATAATAAACCCATTAATTAGGGAACAAGAAACATATTTTTGTACTGTATAAAACAGCTGTACAGTGTGCACACAGACTCTCCTGATCTCTCCAAAATGTCTGTCAGTCACTTCTCCCCATCATCATTTGCTTAACATTGTTTCTTCATTGTCCATGGGAGAACTCTTAAGTGACGGTTTTGTACTTTTAAATGAAGTACTTATAGTGCAGTTTGTCTCCATATATATATACATGCATACATATATATACTTGCTGGTGCACACATATATGTATACATGTATATATATGAAAAGAACAAACACACACATGTACACACACACACGTGACAGATCTAAACAGCTCCTCCATCCTGTGCTATTGAATTAGTGCTTGTAAAAAATCCCTGCACATTTTGTGAAGGGAAGAAAACTTGCTGATTGTGCAGATTGAAGTCATTAGATTATTCCATTCCTAACAGTCTGCAAACACACATCTGAATCATATGGTGGTGTCCCATATGCCTGAAGAGAGTCTGTTGCAGGAGGTATCTTCTACCTTCTTCAGCAGCGTGGGCTTCTTACAAGGGGGTGGAGGTGGGGCTGTGATTCTTTGCTCAGTGTTGTGCAATATTTGCTGCCAGTCTTCTCTCTCTTCACATAGCTTTCTCCTCCAGTCTAGAAGCTCTTGTAGAGCCACACTCTCATTCTCGGAAAGTCTAAGCTGATGAATAACCTGTGAGAAGAAAATAATAACAATAACAATAGTATTAAAGGTGGATAAAGAAAACAGATCAAATAAGCCTGTTAATAATTGGAAGAAAACTTGTCCTCCAAAAAGGTTTTAAATGCTTTATACTGAAAATAAAGAACACTAGTGATTTAGAATTGCTTTATTGCAATCTCATGTCTGAAGGTCACAGAATCTGAAGTCACAATGTTGTCTGAAGTTGTATGAAGCAACTGCCAGAAATGAAACAAACAGAAGAAACTCCCCTGTGTCATCAAAGGGTACACAAACACAAATCTCTAAAACACACAAAGAAGACTGCCTAGAGCTGCTGCAGGAGTAGCAAGATTTTCCTCTAAGTGTAAATATCAAAATAGCCATAACCAAGAAACCATAACACTTGTTGCATAGTAGAATCAGTAAAGCTACTTGTCAGAGACAGCACCAGGGGTCAGTCCCTGTCTTCCTCCAGAGTATACATTAACAACTTTAACTGTAGTTTCAGTCGGCCTGGATCTATTTATAAATTAATTTTGAAGTACCCACAGATCCATAATCCACCTAGAAGAAACTGTTCCCTCCCATTTAACTTTTCTATTAGTGATTATTTATTTTGTTCAAGTCATTTTGAAGTCCTCATGGCAGCACAAGTCTCTGAAGCAATGAACTCCACCTCACCATCCTTTAAGACTTGACACCTATGCAGTACAGCAGTCCTTAGAACAAGTACTGAGATCTACTGGCTTGGGAGCATTCTGTGGCAGGAGAGACTTAACTAGAAAATACTAAAAGAGCCCATCATAACATCTAATAGCCCACAACACTTATTCTGTTACCTTCTTTCTTAGGAACCCTGCAGGAACACCTGTAAGAGGCACCTATGGCATGGCTAAAATGGCACATTTCACCTCACACAATGACCTCACGTTAGGGCTGCATTTCTACTTGTCATAACGAGGGATGGCTTCATGTTAGTTATGGGAAAGGGAATGATGTGCAGTGCTCATGGGACACCCCACACAGGATTAGTTCCAGTTGCAAGGAAAGCTGAGTGACACAAAGGGCATTTTTGTCACTGATAAGACAATGGATTTCCTGGGGCAGAAGAACTACCTGTGGGCTATTTCTGTGGCTCCTGCTCTTCCTCCATGGAAGAGCAAGTGGCTGGGTACAGAGGCTTACCAGGCTTTACACTGCTACTTCAAATGTGTGCTGTGCAAGTCAGACTTTCATATGCACATGCTGTCAGAGAAGGAATGAGCCCTTACATGGATGTGCCTGAGTATTTCTGGGGAATTTGCTTAATTTCTGGCTGGTTGATACTTCAAAGAAAAATGCATTAAACTACAATATGTCTTAATAACACATTTAATTAAAGTACAATTTTAGAGTTCTGATTTTTTTTTTTAACAAAAGAAGAAAAAATGTTTAAAATGCTTTATTAAAGTATATCTCAATTGCATATCGCTTTAAAATGAAAAACCTCTTTGCTTTTATATTTACATAAAATGCATCAGGGCATCTCAGCAACTCAGAAGAAAATGAAACGATTCACATATGTTGCTAGAGGGATACCAGAGGGAAAAACATACTATCTTTTCTTTTTTTCAGTGGTCTATAGAAGACTAGAAGACAAAAGTTTTCACTTGGAAACAACTTACCAAGAAATGCAAGTCATTTTATCCCATAGAACAGCAGGATAGTTTGTGAGTCACCACAGCTTACCCACTTCCGGCCAGTTTCTGTAGTTTTTTGAGGGTTTAAATTATGAGCATAACCCATTTTAGAAAACACATAGATTGGAATACAGTCTTCCCAATTTGGACACCTTATTTGTACCTAAATTTTAGACATTTCATGAATCTGCACTAGGTGTGCTTTTCAGAGAGATACTGGAACACACAATAACCAAGCTTTGTTAGACTGTCATCGCAGGAGTTTCACATGAAAGGGTTTCAGAAATATTAATCAAAGACATGCCTGAACACTGGAGGATAAATGTAGTTACTAAAAAATAGATATTTTGAAACTGTGTAATTGGATGTGCTCTGGTGACAAAAGTTTGATAGCATACTAATGAAGTCTGGAAGAATTGTCAGATTGAGGGATGGACAGAGTGCCATTCCAAGCAACATAAAAACACATAGGTGCAGGTGAGAAGTGAGTACATTTTGCTTGGGCATGGAATTGACAAATGCATCCTGTTTATAGCTTATAGGCATTAAAGAAGTTTTAGTATACTGGCCCTGCTTATGCAAGCTGCATATTAATACTGGGTTATGAGTTTGAGCTAATTTTTCAGTGCATAGTGGACCAAAGTTGGTTTAGTTCACAAATAAGTGTACATGTTTTATCGTATTTTCTAAAACAGGGATGAAAAAATATCTTAAACATTTATTCACAGTGAAACTGATCTGGTAAATAAACTGGAAAGCAGCCTGGATGAAGGACATGAGATGAAACAGCAGTCAAAATGAAATGAGGGAAAATACATAGGAAGTGGCAGAGCTCTAAATGAACCAATTAATTTAATTAGATCTATTTGAATAACATGTTATATTTTCTCTTTTCCACTTATGATTAGACCTGTGATGAGCTAAAAATCTATTATACATATTCATTATAGAAAAGGCTGGCTGAATAATTTTACATGAAGCACAATGTAAAACAGTAAGCTGTGTTTCTTCATTATTATTCTACATCTTGAGCAGGTATTTGTGAAGGGTGAATTATATGTGCAGAAATTAATTACTTTGAGAGTACTGATCTTTTTAATGGACACTAAACAAACAACTTCCACCAACTGTATCAGCAACAACTGTTGACCAGGATTTTTGTACTCAAAGTCAATGGTCCATCAGACATGGTAAACAACATTTGGGCTAGACCCACAAAACAAGCAGTATTTGAATACTTGGCATTTAGCAGTTCTGCTATTGGGTGGAAACACCATCCCTGTGTTTAGTATCCAGAGCTCTTTATGAACAAACAAGAAAAGCTGAAGTGTCAAAGTCACACACAAAATAAGAACTTGTGGAGTTACCACAGCTATTAGCTGGAAACCACAATGGATTGAAGGATTTAAACCAGATCCATATTCTCCACTGCAAAATATGGCAAGATGGACAAAATAAATTTGTAATGGGAAGAGCTTTCAGGATTCATTCGTTCTACTTCAGAGCCCAAACTCTCAGGCTGTAAAAGCAAATTCCTTGTGGCATCGGGGATTTTGGTTGGTGACAGAACACCAATGACTCAATTCCATCACAATGTGTATGGAAGGACTTCCATCATTCTCTAGAAGTTAGAGCATATTGGGAAATAAAAAGATGTGGATTCAGGATTCAGCTACTTTGTGTTGGTCCTATATTTTCCTCTTTGCACTGGAAGCTAGAAAGGAGCTGATAACACTCAATTGTTTTGGCTGCTGCTGAGCTGAGCTGAGCTGGCACAGCCTCAGAGCTGTCTCTCCAACATTCCCACCTGAACAGTAATCTGGGGGTGGGCAACATTTTGGGAGGGGACACAACTAGGCCAGCCAACTCAAAATGAGCAAAGGGATATCCCATACCATATGAAATCTGCACACCCATAAGAAGAAGGAGAGGGAATGGGGGACATTCATTATTTACAAAGTTTGCCTTGCAGAACAACCTCCACATATGCTGAAGCCCTGCTTCTCAGGACATTGCCAGACGTTGCTTGCTGATCAGAAGTAGAAAATAAAATCTTTTTGTCTGTTTTCTTTTTTCTTTGCTGCTTGCAGATGCACAACCTTCACTTTTGCTTTAGTAAACTGCCTATATCTTGACCCACAAATTTTTTTTTCCAGCTTATTTCCCCCCCTGTCCTGTTTCAGGGGGCAGTGATAGAGCAGCTTGGTGAGCGCTTGGAGTCCAGCTATGGTCAACCCACCACAGCTCTTTCAGGTTAAGGAAGAGAGCAAGTTCCCACATGGTGAGAGGACACCACCACTAAAAGGGCTGGACTCTGAGTGCAGAGCAGAAGGACTGTGACTCCTGTGCTTTGTGCTGTCAGATCTGTGTGCTAAAGGAAATCCTTCAGAGAGTGTTCCTTGTGGGTTTAATGCACAAAAGGCACTGGAGACAGAGAACTTTGTTTATATGCTGGCAGTCATGAAAATCTCAGAACACAATTTTATCTATACACATTTGAGTATTACATAGTCATTGGAAAATAGAGCTCTGAACTGCCTTCTGGATTTAGGCTTGGAAATTCTGCCTAGATTTCACTTTACAGCCTGAAGCAGACATACTGGATTTCAAATTTGCCTTAGAATCAAGATGGGTTGCTATAAGGTGAGTCAATAAATTATTTTAATTTCAGTCTATTTCATATGCAAATTAAAAATTCACCAAGTTTTTACTTATAGAAAGTAAAATGTTTCATATTTTAAATCATTTGTGACAAAAAGTACGCCAGATAAAATGACTAACTGGCACATTTAAAATTAACTTTGAGTAATTTAGAGATTTGGCTCTATAATTTCAAGAAATTCATTCTGCATTTAAAGATCAAACACTATAACTTTACAGAGAATATTTTGTAACATTCAGAAGCAAAGAACTTATATTCTCTGTGTGTCAAATGCCTATCATCAGCCTATGACTAAAGGGCTCATTATACAGTATGAAAAACAGATTTACTATTGGTAGATTCTTTTCAGTATTTCACCTCAGTTTGCCCCCTCACTGACCAAATGTAGGGTTTACCTTTTAAAATATTCATGTATACTACTTTAGTAATCTTTTCATTTGTGAGTGCAATGTTTTTACTAATATTCACCAGAAATGAAATATTTAATTACATATGATAATTCTGTATTATTTAAAACATATAAATAATTTTCCTTGTAAAATATGTAGCACTTCATGTTTTATTACAGTTGACTCTATTTTTAGTTATTTTTAGTTGACTCTAAGTTTTAGCAAGATTCCTCCCTACAGACATATAAGCAGAACAGAGTACAACAGAAAATCACAGAGCAATTTGAGGACATGCAAAAGCATAAAAACCTGTGTTCCTGAGACATTTGCATTTTGTGGCTAGTTCATATTTTTTGTTTGGAAAAATAATGCCAGCTATTTCTTCAACAGATTTATCAATGTTGGTGCTTTAAAGTAACTGTCAGTAAATGCTCACAATTAATTATTACATCACTCATTTTTCTCTTCTATTAGTGAAGTTTAGGTCCCATCATGGAATCCATGGGAAGGCTGAACTACGAAGAGCAATGATTTTACCCTTCTAAACTTTTATCAGGATCGAATGTGAATTATGCAATAAATGTATAATATTGATGATAAATGATCATCATTAGTTTAGAAATGAAACTGCCTCGACAAAACCCTTGTTTACAATCTCTTTCAGTTTGTAGGCTGCCTAAATATGAAAGCCAAATAAACTTCAGCCACAGGTGATTCACAGTTAACTTCATTATATCCCTCAAAAGCAGTTCACAGATCGAAAAGGATCTTCTTTGTATCCCCAGTTTTAAAGACAATAATGATAAGGATGTTCTCACCTCTTATTTTAAAACTAAACACCATTTCACTCAGTAATTCTGAAAATAATTCTTACTGCATGGAATTATTAGCAAGAGCAACATATATGCAACTCTCACAAAAATGTTTCTAATTCATTTTAATGGCTCTTTAATTTTTTTAAAAAAATTGGATAAGCCTCTATACTTACTCTTTCTAAACATGCATGTCACAACTTTATCTCCAAACTACAGAACAGGCACACTGCAACCTCTCTAAAAATCCTGACCCTTTAGGCACCAACAGATAGGTGTTTTTTTTT
>WEIU01019514.1:295-39560 GCA_013389925.1 Aegithalos caudatus | reverse complement strand
TGTTATAAAAAGAGCAGAAAACAGGAAAGGATTGCTTTTCCACTGAATCAAGAAAACTTAAAACTCTGTTAGTCTACATGTTATGTACCAATATAATATTAATTTAAATATATAAGGGGAAAGCACACAGTAAGCCAAGGGTGTGTTAAGAAGCCTAGGTAAGCATTCAACATAAATCAAATCAATATGCAAATTTGTGTTTGATTGGGAAAACTGCATTGGCCATGAACAACCACAGCATGGAGCAGAGGGCAGCTATGATAAATGAGCTTACATGCTTCAAAATTCCAATTAAAATCTTCAAATAGAAATGTAACGCTGGAATCCAAACTGATTCATATAATTGTCATGTGAGTGCTGGGACAGGCATTCTTTTGGCAAAAGCAGACCCGTTGAATGTAATACCTTGATATGTGATATACAAAAATAAAGTGATTTTAGTTAATTGTTCTTTTAAACTGCTGATGATTTTTCTTTGCCTTGGAGCAACTTTACAAGGTCCAAAAGTAAAGAATGGGTGTCAAATGGGTTTATTGGAAAGGAGAAAAATGGCAAAGAAGATGGATACTCTGGTGCAAATCTAGAATTTCTCTGGAAGAGGTATGCCAGCAAAACATTAACAAGATCTGTAACTGAAAATACAATTAATTTGCTTTTTTTCTGAACATGATTTTTTTTTTTCTCTCTCAGTTAAAATTTCTAGTTAAATCAAAAGAAGAAACTTCTTTTAGAAGGAGTGTTTCTATATAGATGACATACCAAAGGGAGTAATAATTTGGCTGACCTATAAAAATTTGGGCTAATCTTAAAAGTAACTATCTATTTAAAATTAAATTTAAAAGGGGAAGCATTTATTAACAAAAGTGCATTACCACATGATTCAGGCAGAAATGTTTTCTCTTCTGACAAGCAATTTACGGCTATCTCTTGGATATTTTTTCAAGGGACAGATTAAATTTTCTTCCAAACATCAGTTGTGGAATGATGCTGGAAGCAGGATAGTCCTGTCTCAGAGATCATGCAGGTATCTTTGATTGCCCAGTCCCTCTGCTATCACATGGCACTTGGAAAGCTCTCAAACGTCACCCTAAAAAATTAGTTCACTGTTTGTCTTAGTTTCCCTTTCTGATATGATTTTCCAGAAGAATTAATGAAAGAATAATTACCTACTAAATGAACTCAGCTTCTGGAAGCCCTTCCTCACAGACCACTGAAAACTGAGAGATCACACTTGCTAAAGAGATATCTCATATCTCTGACTTTACCCTGGGTAGGAGATGCTTCTTGTTTTTATTAGAAAGAGAATCTTGGGCTACACACACCTATACTGTGCCTCAGGCAGGATGTTTAACATTTTTCATCTAACTGCAATTCTATTTCAGTTGGAAGTTCTCTGATTTTCTGCCATACCATTGTGGTGGTTTTCAATAGGTTTTTTTTTTTTTGTTTGTTTGTTTGTTTTGTTTGTTAATTATTTGGTTTCTTTAATTTTTTGTTTGTTTAGTTTTTGATTTATTTTTTTTTTTTAATTTGAAGGGGAGGGGGGTGGTTGTTTGCTTTGGGGTGATTTTTTTATTATTTTAATTTTTTGAAGTAATGGATTTTAGTCACAAAAGCAGGACCTATCTTCCAATATTTTGTATCTTTCAGTGAAGTAGTTATATCAATATTATCAAAAATATAGCAATATTTATATAATAATATTTTCAATGAATTATGTTAGTCATCTTCCATACAGACTGGAAATATCTCAGCAATCAAACAAAGATAATATATCTTTGAAAAATAAAATCAGCACACAAATCCTGAGTACAACTGTAACTTGCAATCTGGTAGAAAATACTAGCACAAGGTAGGCAATGTTCCATAATATGACAGTACACGTGAGGCACACTGATTACCTGAGCTGGGAGTAGAGTTGGACAAGTCTGTACATTCAAAACAGGGGTGTGCTTTCTTTATTTGGATCTTGTGGATTTCAATTTTTAATTTTTTTTTTTGGCTGTGTTTTTCAAATCTAGATTTCTGATGTCAATTAAAAGGTGGCACATTCTCAGAGTGACTAAAACATCAACCATCAACAAATATTGAATTTGTTTTCTTTTTCCTCTAAGGTAGTATTTATCTCCATATAAACTGGTTATATAACGGTCACTAAGACCTTCAATACATCCTCCTAATTTGCCTCTGATGCTTGAGAAAAAGAATATGTTCAGACAGCAATTGTGTCTTTCTCAAGAAAAGTTCTGAAAACAAATCATTTATCACTGAGGTTTTTGGAACAGCTCACCTAACAATGCTAATATTCCTTTGCACCTAATCTCAAAAAAAAATCTGAAAAAACTAAGTCATATTTCTACTTAATTAATAACTGCCTTTTTGTGGCATTAATGGATATATTTTATTTGACTGCATAAAGACTATGCCACAATGCTTTCAAAGCAATTGCAAAAGTAATCAACTTGTATTTGCTATAGTTGGGTATCATCCTTTGTTGTATAAAAACACTACACTTATGGTCAAACAATGTTAGAGGAAAACATTTAATTTAGGGTCTGTTACCAACCTAAATCTCTGCTATCTGCATGTGGCAGTGTGTGACAGCAAGAGAGTCAAGGGCAGAGGAACAAATTCATTCCCTCTCACACCTGGCACTTCCAAGTGCAAAGTGCAGTCACTCTCCACAGGTGCTGTCAGTGGGGTGGTTTTTATACCCCTGTTGAGCTCAAATTTGAAGCAGTGAGCCACTGGCCACTGTGGCAGCCCAAGGAGGTCAATTACACCTTTATGCAAACACCAGAGCTTAGGGAGGGCATGGGGATACTCAGGTTTTGTTCCCTTCCCTTCTACAATCTCATTTACCAGGGGCAAATGCAGTGAGGATGAAGCACTGGAGACAGAAACAGGGCCTGTAATGTGCTTGGAGCTGGCTTTGACATCCACTGGTTCAAAGAAGAGGATCTGCACTTTTACCTGTGGAGGTCACAGAGTCAGATCTGGGATACACCTGCTCAGCACAGGGGCATCAGCCCTCCAAGAGCCCTTCAACATGGTGCACGTACTGATGAATTTACACTGTGCATTACCATACAATTTAATCTATAAGGCACATGCTTTTGACTGTAAGTGTTCTAAAAAAAAGCCACAATGCGTTATAGGACCTGATTTTTGTCGCTGTGTGTGACATTAAAAAGAATATTCTTTAAGTTACTGTCAAAGCAATAAACAAAACACAATGCAGGGGGATATACTGATTCAGATCAATGATAAGTGTATTCTGTCTTTTCTTATATGTTATGTGTTTACAAAGGTGTTAGTGTTTTTTTATTACACCAGACCTGTTTGATTGCCACTTTTTGATACGAAGATGATCAAAGAATATTTCCAGCTAATAGGCAAACATGACAGACAATAATAATGAATGTTAGAGCCCAGTGTTTAGAACTGTGACAAAGGGTGGGGGATAGCAACACATTGCAACACATTCTTGACTATTCATTTTTTAAAAATTTTTGAACAGTCAACAAAAGAAGTGATTGGCAACAAATATTAAATCAAGTAGGAACAAAGAATACCCTTGAAACCATAATGAATATGCAGCTCCTTCTGAGGGAAGAAACTGCTGAAAGCAAAGAGATTTCATGCAATAAGAGCTATGGCTTAAGTTGTAATGAAGCAATAAATACATACTTCACGAATATGAAAAGACATTTCCAATTTAACATTGTCAGATGTTGGCTCCTATATTACTGCAATCTGTCAATCTGCACCATGGGGTTTAAACAGAATAGAAGAGATAAGACTGCAGATTTTCTAATATAACCATATGTGAAAAAATAACCATAATTTTTTATCTCACCTCTTTGAACACGACAGATAAAACATATTTCAGAAGTGGGTACCCAAAATCCTACACCAGGGTATGTCATATGTCTGATATTACTTAACCTACCAGGATGGCAAGCTGCTTGTTTGTGTCTTTTTCTGGGAGCATTTCCATAGGATTGAATGTACATGACATCATCTGATTATTACAAATAAGCAAACATTCAGCCATTCAAAGCTAAACTGGACAGAGGTTTTACATCTATCAATGGAAAATTTTACACCTTTCTTCTGGGACAACTGAATCATCAGAAGGCTATGGTTAAGACCTAATTGTACGGATTGCAACCCTACAAATGTAGACAATCATTATAATTACTTCTATTTTATCATACATAGAAGATCACACTGATATGTGCATGAAGATGAATATCATATCTGGAACATCACATGGACTTTCTACTTTTTTCCTCCTTATTCCCTCTTTAAACTGTATCACTCTCTGCTCTGTTCTTGGTTCTTTCCCTCCTGTTCTTATCTTCCTCTTAGCTTTTTTATTTTCATCACTTCTTTGAGTTGATTCCTTCTCTCTGGCTCTTCTATCTTTTGTCTTTCCAAATCTCTTACTCCATTTCATTATTTACCTTATCTCTCAGTTATTTTATTCTTTTTCCAGACTTCTTAGAATCATCCCTTATCTGTACCTGGTTTACTCCTCACTCCCACCCCCCACACATGCTTATTATCACTCTAGTCTTTAATCTGTCCCTCACTTTCCATCTGTTCATTATCTTCAGGTTGTCCATCTCATCCTATTACAGACAGACCATGTTGCTTCTTGCTGTCCACATAAGAAAAAAAGGAATCTTTTAGCTGGCCTTCTTTTCCTGATTCCACTATATCTTTCTCAAAGTACTTCCAACTTCATAGTGAATGGTAATAACAACTTTAAAATATCATTGAAAAAAAACAAACCCAAACCCCCAAGAAAACTCACAGTCCTGGATCTCTGAAAAGAAGACAGGGCCACTTAACTTTTGTGTGAGGTACAAATATAGAGCTTAGCTTTTATTGACTGTATTTCATCTTGACACTGTTGGTGACATTCCAAAGAATTTATATATTTCAATGGCCTTTATGCTCTTTTAAACATAGACACTCATAGCAGCTGTTGAGAACAGAGGAAATTTCTAAAAACACTCTGGAGACAGCCTGCTGGGCTGGTTAAGGAATTCAGAAATACTTTGGGTAAAAGAAAAAGAGCACAGGAGCAATATTTTATAGAGCTTTTTTATTTTAGAGGAGGTTTTGGATTTTAGACCCACCTGTGTACTTTCAACATTTGTGGAGTAGCCAGTATGCTTTGGGATCACTTCTTAGAGCATGGCTGCATGGAAATGACTCTTAGTCATATCAGAATTTCCTACCTAAGCACGTTTATAGCAAAAATGACATCTCTTTCATTTTGGTGAGGTTTTTGCCTCTGGAAGGAAATTATGGCATAAGAATTTGAGGCTACAGATCCAGGCACATTTGGAACTGCCAAACTGTTTAGACAAATCACTGAAGCAATTTGAAACAATAATTATTTAAATAATTTTTAATCTGTTATTTAAAATCAAGCTTGGAAAAGGAAGATTCCTAGTTTTCTGCTGTTTGGGGAGCAAGAGGCTAGTGAAACACTTCCTGTACAAGTTGAGTTAGAGGCATAGGTGCTAAGAGAAAAGTTTTCTTTTAAGTGTAGATTATGATACTGCTCCTTGCAGTACCATTCTACTGTAGATTTTTGGTATACAATTATGAATATTTCCTTGAATAGAATGTTTTGGCTTACAAGGAAAGCACAAAACACAGGGAAGCTAGTGTGCTGATTGGGGAAGAGAAAATATGTGGCTCTGCTAGCAAATACTTTCCAGAAGATCTACTGTCTGAACAAACTAAAGCACAGGAAACATTTTAATAACTGGTTTCACCTCCAAATTCATGGTTCAATTTTCATCTTCACAGAAAATGAAGATGAAGTTACTGTGCTGTATTAGATGTTAGGTTCTTTATGTTTTTATGTGATATTTTGCAACCAATTGATAAAGACACTTGGAAATCAAAAACACTTGGAAATCTATAGCTGTAAAGCCACAAAACAATATGAAAAAAAAGGTAGTAGTTTAAAACCACCATAGTTTGTTCCTTTGACAAGCAAGACTTATCTCTTTTGATGTATGTTCTTTCATTCCTGAGGAGACAAAAATTAAACTTTAATATTCTTCCATTTTTTTCTAAAAGAATGAAGTAGAATTTTATTCCATAACTTTCTATTGAGAATTATTTTGTTAGTATTTGAATTTTCCAATTTTTGTCCTTTTTCATTCATCAAAAGTTGCCCTTAATGTAATCACTGCCCTAGAAAAAGAGCATTTATGGCCAACAGTGAACCTTTTCCTTCTTTTTTCAGCAGATTACATTTTAGGATGATCATCTGGATGATGCTTTATGCTTGGTATCTACTTTCAAAACAGTTTGTTGAAAAATGGATCCATATACTGCATGTTGACAGACACTGACCTGAAGAATTATCTCTGCAGTGTGTAGTTTACAGTGTGCAGGATGTGTCAGGCATGATGCAGGTAATCAGCACCTGAAGTGACAACACAGTGGTATCACAGCCATGATGTCTAAACTTAATGGAATGTATATGAGCCTTGAGACCCTGTGACAAAACTGAAATGAACTAACCCTTACTGTCACTTCAGTAAGGAAGTAGCAGGGAGATATTAAAAAAAACACAAACCCATAAATGCTGTAAGCCCCTGAAAGCCGGTGAACCAATTTTCTTTAGCTGAAGTGACAGTGTCTGCCAAGATATCCAAGGACCTACATTTTTCTCTTTAGAACAATTAGTCAATCAATATCTTCACAGACCTGTGAAAAAATATGTCCTACTTCATACAGCTGTGCAAGAGTTATTTCAAGTGATAAGGTTACTACAGTGAAGCCTGGCAATGACTTTTACAATCAGCTTGTACGCTGTTAGAGTCAATAACAGCATGCTAAGAAATGTCAACAGTAATTAAACCCAATCATTTTCAAATATATGCCATGCTTTGGCAATGGTGAGGAATGCCTTGCACAGTATGAATTCTCAGCCCCGTGAGCATAGATTTTTACAGTTTGTTTTATTTTTTTTTCTTTTTATGAGAAGAACATTTTCCCTTTTTCTTTTGGCAGCACCATTTTGGAAGATGTTTATTCATTAAAGGAATTCTATCAAAAATCACAGAACTACAGGTTTCCTCTCTCAGCTTGTCACTTCTTACTGAGTTCTTACTGAGATTGCATTTAAGGATTGTCCCTGTGTGTAATTCCGAGTACATTGCATGGAATTATTTTAAAAACTTCTGAAACACTTTGGCAAAACATCTGAAAACTTACTGAAAAGTGACATTTCAAAGTACTGAACTGAAATTTTGTTCAGGTTTTGGCAAGAACTTTTGGAAAAACAAACCCCACAAGTTTGCAAATGGTTAACAATTTGCTTCTAAGATAAAACATCTAAATATTTTTTCCATTTGCAAAGAAATGAAGACAGTGGCTCCCCTATATCCAGTTCATTTAACTCTTTGTAGTGTACTGATGTTGTAATTTAAACATGACCATCTTGACCCAGGTAAGCAACAGAGGTGTGAGGTGCTTCAGGACAAAAGCAGCTCACTGTGTGAGATTTGTAACTGGAGCAGTGTCAGGGACTTGGACTTCTCATTTTCTGGAAAGATCTCTTCAGCCACTCTCATAGGTAATAAGTACTTGGCTGATGTAATAAAAAATGTAACAGAGACATCTGAAAATATCCTCATCCAGGATACTCATCTGGAGACAGTAGAACTACAAGTTGTTTTTTTTTTCACATGAGGGTCAAAGCCCATTTTTGAGAGTCTGAGAGGTCTGGTGAGGTGTGGTGTGCAAGATGGAAATGTTCCTCCAGTAAGCTCTGGCCAGCCTTACTCAAGGAGTAAGTGTAGTTCTGAGTGCTGTCTTGGCACAATTTTTCAGCTCAGAATAGTTACGTGTAGTAATGTAGTTACTGCCTCTGACAGTAAGGCAGAAAAAGAAAAGTGAGGGCTTTTGTGCTAGTTTGCTCTCATATTTATCCAGTTGAAGCCTACTGTTTTTTAAAGTTTTGTTAACACTGAGTATGATGTCAAAGGTTGAATGTTGCTCCTGTTGAAGTCAAAGGCCAAACATTCACTTAACTTGGCTAGGGCCAGCGTTTTGTTATGAAATCTCAGCTGTCCCCCACAGGCAAGTAGTGATAAAGCACTTTTCTTACCTTCTAGTAAAATAGTCTGGAAATTGTAAAATTGGTTAATGAGATGTTTCTGTTAAGAAAAGCCATCTTAGCTCCAACTTGTTTCCTCTTTGGACAATATTTAGCTTTACTGTAAACTTCTTACAATCATCTCAAATAAAATTACTTGGGGCTACCATATTAGGAAAGTGTGCTGAAGAAATAATGACAAGAGGAGAATACATTAATGCCATTTAAGTGAAGTAATATAATAATAAAATTTTTGAATGCCCTCATGCCAGAATTGGCTACTTAGAAAGTAAAGTAGTTCACATTAGATACAAAATGCTGAAGAAAGAATTAAGAAAATCTCTTACAAAAATGTTTATCCCCTTTTACTCATTTAATGCACATCAAAATTAATTCTATGTTGCAATTTCTAAATTATTGTAACTCATTAGAAATATTGAGAACCAATGCAAGCTTCACATTACCTTAGCACATACTTCTGTTTTAACTATATAGATACTTTGATTTTATTACTTATTGATATTTGTACAAAAATTGTGAAGACCATTTGCAAAGTCTTCATTCCCTTTCTTATAAAAGTATGTTACAATTATGCATTTAATTCAACGATGTTCATGTAAATATTTCTGGTATGAATGAATCAGTACCTTGAGAGAGATAGCATCTTGGTCCTTTCAGGGCTAAAAGATATATTTTCTGCCCAGAAATAGCATCCTCACAACCAGCAACAGTATTTTGCATAAAATTTGAATTCACTATAAGAACCATTCATGATGATGGTTCTTACAGAAAAAAAAAAAAAAAAAAAAAAAAAAGGTAGTAGATTCATTATTGTCTTTAGCTCAATACAAATCTTTAAAGAAGTCAGCATTTTTCAATGTCAATAACAAATCTTGAATCAAGAGACAGTTTCAACACGTGTCTACTATGATCTTTTTCTCTTTTAGTGGTTCTAGCAGGCAATCAAGGAAATATTTACCTGACTGGTGTGGCTCTCCCTATGCCTTTGAGTCGATGAGCCTGCTGTAGTGCTGGCTGACAGTCTGGAATATTCATTTTCCTCTGGTAATCCTAAAGCAGAAGAATACTAATTTAAAATCTGAGATTTATGCACTGGATTATTTCAAAATAAGTTTTAAAAGACTTTGATATGTTTTACTAAAAAAGAAAGAAAAATACCCAAATCACACATTTCCTGAATATTTACTATTTCGATGCTTACAGAAACAGAACAATTCTTTTTTTCCATGTAGGGATAACATCATAGGTTTGTTGACAAGAAGGAGAAATTGTAACTAAAGAGTCTGCAAATAACACTTTACCTATACACTGGCCAGGGATTCCTCCTGCAATGCAGAAATCCCTGGCTCCTCTTCCCCTGGCTTGTTTTCATGGCAGAAGTAATGCAAAGGGAACAAAAACCACGCCTGCAGCATTCTGCTCTCAAGTTAATATCTCTGTGTCGCACAGGAAGTCAATATTAGGTCAGGATTAAAAACTTCATCCCCTCAGTATAAAACATGTTTGTTTTAAGTCTTATAATTATCATGCACTCTCGATGCGGGAATTAGCTATCCAAATTTTAGCTGTGTAAATACCAGCCACCCAGTGTAAAACAGCCAGGCAGTCTCCTTCTGTAGTCAAGAGAAACAAACACCTCTGCAAAGTGATCCTATAGTGAGGCTCTTTGCTTGTGCTTCCCCATCAGCAGTGGGAATACCATTCACATAGCACTACAGAGGATCTGAAATGTGGGATGAGGGGAAACACAGGCAGAAGCAGAAACACAGGGAATCCACGATGGGCGTTATTAAGCACCTCACAGACCAGAAACACAGACACCATGGTAGGTCTGTGCATTGGGTCTAGCAGAGCCTGTGCACTGGGTCTAGCAGAGCTGGAGATCATTTTTCCCACAGCAGCCCTCATAGTGCTGTGCTTGTGGTGGGTTGACACTGGATGGACGCCAGGTGCCCACCCAAGCAGCTCCATCACTTCCCTCCTCAGCTGGACAGAGGGGAGAAAATACATCAAAAGGGTTGTGGGTCAAGATAAGGACGGGGGGATCACTCACCAGTTACTGTCATGGGAAAAACATGTCATGGGAAAAGACTCAGTGTGGGGAAATGAACTGAATTTTTTATTACCAATCAAAATCAGAGTAGGAAAATGAGAATTAAAACAAAGCTTAAAACCCCTTAAAATCCCTCTATCCTTTTAGTTTTGCCCTTATAACAGTTCCTTCCCACAGCTTTGTAATTAAGGACAATTTTTTTTTTTTTTTTAATTTTCTTTGTTCTGAATAAAGCTCATGTAAAGTATTCATAAATGTGGATCTTTTTCTACATCATCTGGACTTCTGAACACACAAGACAGTGAAGAAGGTGAATCCCTTGTTTGAAGCTCAGGAACCAGATCAAATCTGAGACAGTCCAGCATTTTAGTTCTTTACTTCTTGCTGCAAAGGGAATCTGACCCTGTTATTTCAGTAACTGGAATTATGTGTTGTTTTGAGGTGGGATTATCATTTTCTGAAGTTGGGAAGAGATATAGTAGGTATTTACAGGGGAAAGGTGTGACATCCAAGGTCTCTACTGTACTGATAGTCTTGTAAATTATATGTCAGTTACCACTATTGCTTTTTTATCTACACTAAATTCTCTGTACTCCAACTAAAAATTGTCCTTTTGGAAGATCACATTTTTTGGTCGAATGAAATGCTTGAACTAATAATTTATTTACATGGATTCAGTTTGGATACATCTCAAATAAAATAATAAAAAATTGTCCAAATTTTTATGTGACATACCTTCTAAAAGTAGGTACTATTCATTTAATTCAAATAAATGTAGCATGTAAAATATTTTCATAATTCTAGACCACCACAAATGAACAAAAATACTTTCCCAGGCCAAGCAGCAAGCAAAATATATTGATTTTGTACTATGTTAATACACTTTAGGATTGACTGCCCAGGACAGCCTTGACTAAGAATCACGTTGTCAATGATTTTCTGCTTATTCCTTTAAAAAGCACTTTGATAATTCATCTTACTGACTAAGTAAAGTTTCCATGTACAGCAGCAGCACGTTGTCTCAGACATGGCAAGCAGAGGCTTGGTAGTTTGGGAAGACAAATGGAGTAGTTGATTATGTACTAAGAGCTTTCCTTTATGTACATCTAAGCAAATATTAGGGCACCACAGTTGTGCACTAAGACCTTGTTTAATTCAGTCTAAGGCTTGAAGCATCTGTTACCTGGGCCAGAGGCAAAATTACAAGAACCTAACTTAATCAGGGTGTCAGTCTGGAGTACAAAGGACACCAGCTGAATTGGGCTTTCCTGCCCAATCTCAATTCTCAAATTACCACAAGTAAATTGAATTTGGAATATTTTTTGGCAAAATTAAGTTTGCTATACATTACTGCTGCAATTATATGTGGCACTGTTTTGGGTGATATAGGATGACAACTTTCAGCCTTGCAATGTAAAAGTTAATTTCATGTTTTCTGATTACTTTGTGTGTTTGGCAAAAAAATCCTTTCAGACTAAGAACTTCGCTAAATGTGGAAGATTTGTAGTGAAGTCACTGTTTGGCAGTACAGAGCTGTAAAAAGGTGCTACTTCTCCTATCAGAAATAAACTAAAAAATAAGAGCAACTATACCATTATACAAAATGAAAAAGCAACTTCTATTAAAAATCTGAACGGTATCCTTAGGATTAATGCTTTTAGAACATTGAAATATATTCTGTCATTACTCTTGTGCCATTTTGTATTGCAATGATAAACAATATTTCATTCATTATTAGGGCACCCATAGCAAAGGGCTTTTCTATTTTCTGTCCCATTTGTATTGGTTACAGGATCAGAATCTCAAATCTCAGTCCTCCATGCCTTAGGCTACTTATAGACTTGGAACTGAAGTAATTACAAATTCCTCAACATAGGCTGTTTTATTTTCTTCACATTCGGCTTTTATTGGAGAGGGGGTTATCAGTTCACACATACAAAGTTAAACCAGTTCCAGAAACAGATATTTCACAACTCAGAAGATTCCAGCCTTACTATATCTTCCAAAGGTCATTCAAGGAAACACTTCAGAAATTTTATGTTAGAAGAGTTTTGGGATTAAAAACTACTTGCCATTTGATACTGAATTTCCATTTTCAGCAGTCACAGAACTGGACAATGGATTAGATGACTGAGTTCCATGGTTATTTGCATTTTTATCCTGTGTTTCTGATGCAGCATCTGATGTATTTGGATCTTCCCTGCTCCTCAAATTCAGATTAGTTTCAGCACCTGACAGAAACAAACAAAAAAAAATGATTGTCAGCTTCCTTTTCAGATGTAAGTAGATGAAAACTAAACTAATACAGAGAGACCAAGTTACTTTATCAAATTAGTCAAAATAATCACTAAATTTACAAGTCCAGTGATAAAGGTGAAAG
Source organism: Aegithalos caudatus (assembly GCA_013389925.1). Classification (NCBI taxonomy): domain Eukaryota; kingdom Metazoa; phylum Chordata; class Aves; order Passeriformes; family Aegithalidae; genus Aegithalos; species Aegithalos caudatus. Next base: position 26,969 of record WEIU01019514.1, on the reverse strand, counting down.
GTTTAAATCAGTGGCTTTTGCAGGTTTGGCTTTTGTTGTTGGTTGGGTTTTTTTTCGTTACTGCTCCACTTGAAGCTTTTTAAAATTTAGGCAAGTGAAAGTCATTACAAAATTTCATTTGTATTGTTTCTTCCCACAAATATGAGTGGATATAGCTCACCAAATTAAGTATTGTCTCTATTTTAGATTCTATTTCACATGAGCTTCACACTGCCATCACTGCAATGCCTTTCATCATTGCACTAAATGATGCTAGCAACAGATACAATGTGATCTTATCCTTTTCTTTTACCACCTACCACAAGAAACAAACTGGCTTTGGAGATTAAACCATAGTAGCAATATTCCTCTCAGCAGATCCTCCCCGTGGCCATTGTTTACCAGCCTCAGGGCTCTCCAGCCATCAGTTGTCATTTTCTATAAAGTGCCAGGTTTTCATGTCAGAGCCTTTTAGTTAAATTTCTTCAAGACATCGAGAGGAGGTCTGATCCTGTCGGAGTTCCAAAGCTTTTTATAATGCACATGCATTTGTTCAAAGAGAAGGGCAAAACAAAGCCTTATCTTCTCTCCCCTCTGACTGATTGCACATCCAGACAAAGCAGAACAGCTCACAGCAAAGTGCCCGGAGCTGCCTCTGAGCTTGCCTGGCTTTGTCAGCCCAGTGCTCCACAAGAAACAGGGCTCAAGGCATCGACTGTGCCCAAGTGATGCTCCCCACTGGAGTTCAGGGGCCAGGGACACGTTCAGAGCTGGAGACAACATGGATGGGGATAGTAAGAGGGACCCCACTGCCATACCTGTACCCCTGGCTCTCCCCACTCCACTCCAGCGCGACAACGCTGATGAAATGCTCCACTGGCAAGGTTATGCATTTTTTAAAGGATTTATCTCTCTTTCATGTGTTTGATTATTTTGTTTTGTTTTGTTCTGTATTTTTGGGGGTTTTTTTTTGTGTGTATTGAACATATATGAATATTCTTTCTTTGCCATAGTCAGGTTTGATTCATGGAAGGCAAAGCTGAACGTGGTGCTTTCTCCAGTTCAGTCTTCCTAACTCTTTCTGCTCCCTCTGAGGCCTGGCCTTAGCTGCAGGGCTGATGTATTATGGCTGACCCTGGTGTAGAGGTCCTCCTGTAACACTCTAAGATGAAAATTTTCCTTCTATGACAGCTCTGAAAGAGCTATTCCTTGGTTTTGGTTGTCATAATGACAGCAAGAACCAGGAGGTCAAAAGACTAGTTATTAAAACCAACATTACAGCATTCATCCATACTTCCAATAACATCCTCAGCTTTCCCAAAAATATTACAAATTCTTATAAATCTCAAGCACATGAAAATTTTTCAAGGGGAAGGAAAATACTTTTTTTCACCAGGTAATAGATACTTAACCTGAAGATTTTCCAGCCTAATGTTGACTGTTCTGTCAATTTTTCATTTTTATGCCTGAACTAAAAAAAAAACCAAAGAAAACATCTGATTTGGAAAGCACCAACATTAAAAACTTAACAAAATTAAAACTATAAATCTATTCTGGTTACCTCAAAATATTTCATTTAATTGAAAAGGTCTTTCCTATTTTTGTTTAGCTTTTCATTATCTAACACTGAATTGTTCTTAATATTTCCTTGTCTAAAAAAAAAAATCTGTCTTGAAAAATCAGAAAGTTAATTTTAAAACTGTCAAATTAAACATTTCCATGTTTGATTTTTGTCCCTTTCTCCACTGCCCTCATTCCCTGATCACTATATTTTGCCAGATCTGGTTGGATTGTTTCAGTGACACTGTTTTATAAAATGGATCTTCAGGCAAATGTGCTTTGTATTGAAAAAATTAGGCCAGCTCTACCCACAATAACTGACTTGGGGGAGGCTGAGATGGAAAGTCTGAGATGGAAAATGCATACGGTACAATTATAAGAGCATGCCTGATTTAGCTTTTGTACAAGCAAGTTGACTGCAAAATGCATCTTTGCAGTTGATTCTAAATTTGTCTGAAAAGGAAATGTCACTTTTAGACGTTAATAGTCAGTGCACTTGCCTATAGATCATAATCCACCTACATAATTATTGTGCCATTTTTTACATAAAGCTTCTTGGGGAAGTGGCTTGGGATTCTTATTTTTCTTGATGTTCGAAAGATTTATTGATTTGTGACATGTGTAATTCATTTGAGAATGAGCAAGCAGAAAGAATTTTTCTTGCATTACTGTTTGCAGAAGCTTTTTGTTTCATAGGTACATTGATATCTTTTCAGGGCATACATGAAGGGCTCTTGGAAAAAAAATTACTTCTTCTTTGTATCTGTAGAATGAAATACTACAAAGAATTGTGGACAACTACTATTAAGCTAGAATATCATACTAAATTGGCAAAAACAAGTAGTGGAATATGTGTAGCATATCTTTGGGGACAGCTATCTAGACAATAATTTGTTATCCCATTTGCTGTATTCAGTCATTGTAAGAAATGCAGTTTCTCACTCTTTGGTTTCTGAACAGAAAACTATATAGAGAAAATATATTTCGTAGTGCCTTATTTAGCTGATCTTGGGGGTGGGAAAGAACCCTATATTTTATTTCAAAATAATCTGGATTATATAAAGGTACTTGAACTAATTTCCTATATATAGACATCTTCAGCTCCTCATTGGAGCAGATTCATGTGAGTCTATAGAAGAAGTTTAACTGCATACATCGGCAAACTTCAACCAGACATCAGGAGAGTACCCCTGAAATTGGCTCCCCTGCCCCAGCCTCTGCTCACAGCACCACGCTCCAGCCCTGAGCATGGGCTGTGTCCAGTTCTGAGCTCCTCCATACAAGATAGAAAAGCTACTGGAGAGGGCCCAGTGGAGGGCCACAAAGATGCTGAGGTGTTTGGAGCAGGTGTCTTATGAGGAGAGACTGCGGGAGCTGCAGCTGTTTAGTCTAGGGAAGAGAAGATTGAGAGGAAATCTCATCAATACATATAAATATAATAATATACATATAAAGGACAAGGAGCAGTGGCCATAAACTAAAACAAAAAAAACCCAAAAAACTAAACTAAAACAAAAACAAAACTTCCACTTTCTGAGGAAGAACTTTTTACATTGAGACTGGCAGAGCACTGAACAGGCTGCCCAGGGGGCTTGTGGAGTCTTCCTCTCTGGAGACATTCAAAACCCACCTGGACACGCTCCTGAGTAACCTGTTATACGTGACCTTGCTTTGGCAAGGACTTGGTGATCTAAAAAGGTCAATTCCAACCCTAACAATTCTGTGATTCTGTGATTGCTGGAGTGAACTTGCTGCACGTTGTCAGCATCTTTCTGCATTGGGAGACACAAACTGGCCACAGTACCCAGATATGGTCCAACAATGAGTGCTGGGTGGAGGAATGACTGACACAGCCCACGATGCTGCTGGCTGTCTCTGCTGCCAAGGCTCACTGCCAGCTCCTGTCCAGCTCCCAGGGCCCCCAGCAACCTTCTCCCAGGGCTGCTTCCCAGACAACCTGACTCCTATTTCATTGTATGAAGTAATACTTTCCAAGGTGCAGCACTTTGCATTTGCTTTTTCATTAAACATGCCAGAAGGTCCTGACTTTATCTTCTGTGCAGGGGTAGCTCTACCTGTCCTGCCTCCATACTATTCAAAATATCCCTGAGTATAACAAAGGTGTCTTCTGACATTTTATCATAATATTTCTATTTAAAATTCCTACTGATTCCCAGTTTATCTGTCAAGTATTGGTCTGAAATGCAGTTTCCCCACATGTTTTCTTAGTCTAAGACCTAACACAGAAGTCTGGACTTTTCTCCACATTAATGTTGATTTGCTCCTGCTTCCATCAAACCTTGCAGATACAAGTATGCAGTGTTCTCTCATCCCTTAGCAACTTTCTGAAATGATCAGAAATATTTTAGGAGACAAGAAAAAAGCCCTTATAGTTCCTACATTTGAATATATTCACCAACAGGATGGATCTTAGCTTTTTGTTCAGACTTGAGCTCTCCTCACTAGATGGATGGATTATTTATCAGGTTTCAATTTCTTTTTTTTTTAAAGTAACAACATCTTTAACAGTTTTCAGCTGGTAATAAATGTTATTTGAAGAGTTATCCATGCCTACTTGCAAAAGACTAGCTACAGAGAGATATCAACTGTAGGAGCTTGGTGGAAGTTCATGATTATAAGAGAAATACAAGCTTTAACTGAAAATCTAGAGCCTGCAAAAGTGAACAGTATATGGATTATTATTTTAGTACACTGACTTTGCCAAAAAGATCTCTCTGACTCAGTAAAGTCCTACTCAGACTAATCTTGCAGTTAATGAGGATGTATGGACTAAAAGGATGTTTGGATTGAGGGCATCTTTTGTCCCTCAGCTGTAGCATAGTTACTAGCTGGGAGCAATCTCATGCACAGTGCTTTTAAGCACAGGACGATAAAGTGTAACACTTATTTCCTTACAAGCAAGTTCCATATTCCAACAAATCCACAATTAATTACATCAGTATTACTTGAAAAGTGCAAGAGGAACAGTATGCAAAAGAGGCAGCTCACAAAAGCCACTATTGCTTGCTATTGATGTTCTTGGAAGAGACTGAGTTTAAAACTCAAGATAAAGTCATAAGGCACAGGATGGACAGTATTGCACTCATTTTGTTAAAAAAAATCAGAGTATAGCAATAATGAAAATTAATGTATTTGCTTTCACACCCCCCCCCCATTTTTACGTCACTACGTCACTTTTAAAAGAAACCAATACACTGAAAGTCTACAAGCTAGAACTTTTTTGTCAAAAGGTTGACTTAAACTCTTTTAATTGAGGTATGACTTCCAAATTTCCCATTATAAAACTCCTTTTTTCTCAAACATAAAATGTATGATCTTAAGCATCATAGTTATTTCATAAGTAGTATTTAGGTTGAACTATCACCAAATTAGAAATTGAGCCAGTATTAGCTCTATTCATATGACAAATTAAAGTACAATACTGTAACATTTTAAAAGACTATCAGTTTTCTAAGGAAATCATACACTTAGCCTATTTTATAAAGGTTAAAGACGAAATATAAATCAATGACCAATGTCAGCATTTAGGTGGAATTATCACAGACTTTTTGTACAACAAGATATGAAAAAACAGTATGTTCTTAGAGGCCCAGCAGTAACTTCCCCGATAGGTTTGTATTTTACTTTTCTGTCAAACCCCTTGTTTTGTTCTCCTTTCTTTAAATGCAGGTATATCCACAATGTATATGGATACATATGTCCCCATATGTTCTTTTTCAAATACTTCTCCTTTTAACAGTTAGTGCTCATTTACTGTCTAACTGAAAACTCATTAATAACAACAGAAGGCTCCACTGCTTTCAGCAGGTTTTGGATCCCAGTCATGCTTACCTTGGATGCTTTGTGCAGCACTGCCAAAGCACCTAGGGACTCATAATACAGGATAAGTACTCTTGCTTTGTCTATCCTGGTTATTCAAATGTCATCACAATTGTTCTCTGGCCCTGAGGCAAATGGTAAGAGACCCATAGCAGTACTGCTACACTTTCCTTGCCCTCCACAGCAGAGAGGGATTCAAATCATCCACTGGGAATAGTCCCTGGGCTATATCTTTTCCTGAACCACGGCCAGATCCGTCTGGAAGGGAGCCAGCCTGCAAGGTCCCAAACAATGCTGGGGATTGCTCTGCACTTCGACTGTGCACAGGAGTGAGCTGCCATTCCAAGGACATTCCCTGGCATTGGCTCACTTAGTAAAACAGATACAGCCCTTCACTTTGACAGCACTAGATACCACAATCAAAAATCAGTGGTCAATATTAATATATCTCAGGAAAAATAAAAGGAAAAATAGGGAAGAAAAGCTACCTCAAAATCATAGGGGGCTTGTGGAGCAAAAATCATAATCATAGTGGAGTACTGAACTGTTGCAGCTTCTGCTGAAGCCACATTTAAACGTTTCATTGTGACTGTACAGGGAGAGCAGATTCTCCTTAGTTCTGCTCTGGTATAAATGCAAGTCAAGTCAGTATGATTTGACATGACCATTCTTTCAAGGCACACATTTCTTTTCCTTAATTAAACAGAGAACTAAGGATGAATTTCCAGCTGAGGAAATTCAGTGTCACAAGCTAGGCAGGACGCATCTCAGTCCTAAAGCTGAAAGGATCTCAGTATAAAATCAAGTATTATTTCTTCATTCATGGAAAACATGACTTTCTGTAAATAACGATCAATACAGTTTTAGGTATCAAGACCCACGGTTGTACATTATGTATCAGCAAGTATGAAACCATGAAAACACATAAATGCTGGCAGATAAATTCATGTAGTACAGGAGGAGAAGTTTTTTGTACCTGTGCTACCATGGAATGTAGAAGTTAAATAGCTCAATTTCTTTAAAACCTACAGCTGCTATCCAGCAAAATACAAATTTGAAATCAAACAGCTTCTCTCTAAGCATGTTAATAAGAGAGAACTGATGAACCCTATTAACCAGCATCTGAAAGTCAAGACACTGCAGAAAGAAGGGATTTCTGATCTATGCTCTTGCTCCTTTGGGAAAGTCGGGAATACACTGAATCCTAATGGCTGACTCTGGACATTTTTTTACATTTACTGTGACAAGTGAAGTGAGGGGAGAAAAAATAAAATATGGTGATTTCATAAAATTTGCAGATATTTTTGATAAAGGAAAGGGAAAGGAAGTTTGAAGAAGAACAGACCATTTTATTTTGGCTCAAATGTTTAACCCCATGTTTTGTTGTACCTTTTCAATTACAATTGGTGTTTCCTGTTTTGCTCTGACTTACTGTTGAGACATTCTTTGTGGCATTTACTAGCTACCCTCAACACAGGTTGTCTTGGGTGTTCTTTTGCTGGATAAATGCATATCGCTTCAGACTAATTCAGTTTACTCGTACGTAGTCACACCCTCTGTAACATGACTGTTTACTTTGTCTGCTGAGAGCTGGAGGCAAACAGCTCCATCTTATTTGGAGAAAGAAATGGAGCACGCTGAAAACTGTCAAGACAGGATTCCCTCAGCCTATTAGCATGTGCTGCTTGTCTCACCCTTTTAGCTGTGCTGCTGGCTGCCACTGCCATCAGAGGCAATAATTATACACTGGTTTATTTCACCTCACAAAGCCTACCCTTACAGCAGCAATTGCCTAGGATTCTCCCCCCACCAGTGATGCTCCTAGGATGGTAGCAATGAATTTGTACTGTCACTTCCAGCATCCTTTCTCTCTGAGCTGTGTAAGTGGAGCTTTCAGATGGTGTTACAAGCCACTCCAGAAGCCATGCTCCTTGATGGAGCAGATAAATACAGAAACAGGCCACTTACTTTGTCTGGGAAATTGCATTTATGGAAGCTTTGTGTGAACACTGGAAAGAAAAGAGATGAGACACAGGCCATGCCTATCAAGTGACAAAACTCACTCTGCTTGAATGCTTGAAATCAGCCAAATTTCAGAGGATGAGGCTGGTAGGAGTGAGGTTGCAGAAGCAGCTGCAGGAACTCCTAGGTCTGGTTCAGCCCTTAAGAGCCATCAGCTCAATTATAATTTTGTAAATCACAGCTCTGGAAAGTACACATCTGGAACAGGAAGGATTCATCTTCTTTCTTCTCTGATGGATTTGTACTGGTAGAAAGAGAGTACTCTCATTTTACATTTATTTCAGGGACAAGCTACAAACTTTTCCCTCTTTCCTAGAAGTAATGCTAGGGACATTCCTTGATCAGGTAAACTATCAGAGCTGGTGGAGGAGAGATAGCATAAGTGCCTTTTTTTCCTGTCTAGAGGTCTCTGGATTGTTTGATTTAGGTTTGGTGTTTTGTTTTTTTTTCCCCAACATGAGACTAAGAATAGCATTCTGAAGTGGAAAAAACAGCTTTCTCAAACAGTGGAAAAGGATGAAGAATATCTGGACAGGCTGCCATTTCCACTGCCTGGTAGTATCTGAGCAAGAACTTGGAACACCTTTTCAGTGCAGAAAGTGAGCTAGATTCAGTGCATGTGTTTCAGACACTGGGGATTTAATTCATGCCATCTTCTCTAGGAACTGATCTCTGCAGTCCTTTCTGAGGGCAGGAAGGAGGGGAGCACTGCTTGGGACAATATCCTGCCTTAGAAGAAACATTTATTCCCTCCATGTCTCCATGCTCCTCACCTTTTCAAGTCTAATATGGAAAAGAAGTAGTTGATTATACTCTTAATAGTTTTATTTACTCTAGGTGTGTTGATTGGCGGACCATAGAGTCTACTTTTTGTATTTATGTGTTTAAAAACTTGCTGCTGTTCTGGAAAAGGAGGAGGCAACTTGCTGAGAAACACAGCTTCCCTTTGTAGACTGTTTTCTTCAAGTTTGTCTGCACACAGCAGTTCTTGAAGGCAGACATTTAACTCTGTTTACAGTTCTGTGTGGTATCTCAGTTACAGAACTTTACTGCTGGGCTTTAGCTGCTGTTGAAAGAAACTATGTGACGAGACACTGTCTCAAACTTCCTCCCCCTCAAACACGATTTCAAATAGAAATATTTTCAAATATTGTAAAAATAAACAAACATAACCACAAACAAACAAACAAACGAGGATTTGCTACTTCCAGAAGCATCACATCAGTTCTACTTACTTCTCCCAGAAGCTTCTACAGATATTTTCCAGAATATCTTATACCAGCTCTGGCAGCAACTGCAATGCAGAAGTCTTGGCGTAAGTGCCATTGAGCAGATAAATTGATTGAGTAGATCCTGAGGAGCAATCCAAGGAATACTTTTGGTTCACCTGTACTGTAATCCTGCCCACCAAATAGGGAGAGCTGTTCTGGAAAACTTCTCAGGCAACATTCATATTTTGCTTTCTAAATGAGCTTCTTAGACAAAAAATGAATTTAGATATCTATTTAGTTTGCTTTTAAGTTCATTTTGAAAGAGCGATGGTCAATGAGGGAAAAATACATGGCTATCGCAGATGCAGTGTGATAAACATGCATACTGTGCACAATCACAGTTAAACAGTGGCTAGAAATTGTCACTAAGTACTACTAGTATGTCAGGATTGTTCTGCAACCAGCCCCTAAGGAAAGAGCTAAGAGAAATAATGAAATGTAAAGCTTCAGACCTAATTTAATATGTATTTTTGTTTTGAAGATTTCACCACACAAAGGATAAAACTAATTTTTATGTTTTTAATTTTAAAAGAGAATGAAAACTCAAGCCAAAAGAGCATTGAACTTGAAGATTTGTGTATTTTCCCATTCTCTAGTGGTGCCAGGAAGAAGGTAGATGTCTCTAACTGCTTTAAATGCTACTCCTACCTCCAGTACTCCACTTCTGAACACTTGACTACTCTCTCACAGCAGAGTGCAGCAGTGTGGAGAGAGCATGAGGGTCAGGGCACCCTCACATTTCTGGTCAAGTCTTTTTATCAGTCTCTTTTAAATTGTCTTCTTTTGCTTCTCCATCCAGCACCACAAAACTCTAACGCTGGAACTGAAACATAATCCACGCATCCAGGTCTATAGTGTTTCAGAGTTTCATGATGAGCTGCATGACTCCTGCCAATAACTTTGGGTCATCACTAAGGGGCTGGAGTGTGCACAGCCCTTGGATACCTGAGCCAAGGAGTTTAGAAGTAGCTTGGCTTGTTTGTAAGGCTGTCATACCCCTAAATGCCAACCTGACCAAAGTTGAAATGACTGCTCTTGAACTTGGTCCAAAAACAGGTCAACACATTTAGTTGTTAACATTTTCAGTAAGAAGCATTTTCCTATATTTGAGGCAGACCATTTCAGTACTTAACAAACATTTTTTGAAAGCCTGAACATGAAAGAATGTTTATTTCTGCAGAGAATTTTAGAATGCTTGATTTTCATTTCAGCCTAAAATAAATTTAAATGCCACAATCTTGACATTTTCTGTGAAATGGAATTATTGTTCTCTACTGAGGCTCTTTGCAAAAGATAATTTAATGCTGAGATGGATGTAAAGAAGTTAAAAACATCTGAAGAGATTTCTCACTCAGGCTGAGAATTTAATTAGAGACCTTCACTAAAATGTGTGTCCATATCTCATTCTTCATTATGTTTCAAATGCCGGAATTCCTGTAAAATGAAATGACGTGACATTTACTGCCAAATACCCCTATTCTGCTTTGGTATCAGGAACATAAGTGTGCTACAAATCAATTTCTTTCTCTTAGATATGGCTAATTTCTCACAATTAATTTGATATTAATGACGTAGTGGTTCCTAAACAAAGTCATTTGTGGTTCTGCATTGTGAATTACATATAAAATTCTTACTATTTAAAGAAGCCCATAACACCTTTAGCAGAGACAACTTGCTGAACAATTACTGAATTTGGAACCATGATGTCACATTAGATGTTGAAGAAAAGACACTTCTATGAAAATAAGAACCCTGTAAATGTCTACCTGAATGATACAAGTCGCAATTACAAGTGGGATATCATTAAAAACTTTGGGTTCAAAATGTATTAAGCTGAACCAGTATGGTGTAGTTATTGTACTCAAGTATCAGACAGGATGAAGGGGACAAAAGTAAATCCAGCTCAATGGAAAGAATGCAAATCAGAGACATTAATTTAAAAGAAATGCCTGTAGTTCTCAGAAATGGACTATATAAAAGGAACAGAAAAGTCAGTGCAATTTAATTTCTTCAGCGCTCCTCCTCTTCAGCAGTGACTTGGTATGAATATTAGAGAGCCTGCAGTGGATCAGACCAAGGTGTCACCTACCCTAGGATCCCTTTCCAGTAGCCATAGATAGTTACAGCGTAAGGTTGATGGAAATAAAAAATGCAGTGATATTTTCCTCTGTGGTCCTGGGGCCACGTAGTCTCTTCAACCTCTATTTCATTGATACAGCTTTTGGAAGTGTAAGGAGGAGTGGCAAAGATCTGATTTTATTTTTAATACAAGCACTTAATATACAAAATAAATATGAATTTTTAAGACAAAACACTTTTTTTTCACCTGAAAATTAGACTTGATTTCTTTTTCTAATAACTATTGGGTTAAAATTATTTATGGTAATCACACACAAAACCTCTTTCACATGTCAGAACAGATAACCAAAACAAATTCCATTTTACATGGTTTCAGGCTGTAGCAGCAAACAGTGAAGTCAACCAGAAATTGAAATGCTTTAGTTAAAAAAAAAAAAAAAAAAAAAAAAAAAAAAAAAGAGTCATAACAGAAACCCAGAACAGTCTTCAGCAGGAAAATATACTAGTTTTCAAATATTCTGAAACGGAAAATTATTCTTGGTACATTATTTCTATCCATAAACAACAGGTATTTTCTGTGATACATTATCCAGATAATGGCAGACTTATAGGTCAGGAGAAGACTGCAGATTAAGGTGGTATCTTTCAGGCTGTACATCCACAGAATTCTGAAAAGAGGAATCTAGTGTACTTTGTCTAGACTCTTTTAACCTTCTTCTGCTGCAATAATAGAAGCCGCAATTATTTCCTCAGAAAAATCACCCAGCATGGGCTGAATGGCAACTTTATTGCCAGCAGTTCCATCTAATCCTGTGTAATTTTCTGTACAGGGCATCTGTGTCTAGCCAAGAAAGGGAATTTTTATAATGAGTTGCATTGAACACTTACTAGCAGTGCTTCCTCCCACTTTTCTACACCTACAGCACGAGATTCAGATTGAGAGTTACAAGTAGCCTGTAGTAAAAGTCTAAGTTTGCCAATGATGCTAAACTGGGAAGAGTTGTTTGCTACCTCGAGGACAGAGAGGCCCTGCAGGGATATGGACAATCAACAATTTTATGAAGTTTAACAAGTGTTTCTTTTGCACCTGGCATGGAGCAACCCTGGATGTGCAGACAGAACTGGGGAAGGAGAGGCTGGAAAGCAGCAAGGGACCTGGGGATCCTGTCAAGGTGAACATGAGCCAGCAGTGCCCTGGCAGCCAGGAGGGACAACCCTGTCCTGGGGACATCAGGCCCAGCATAGCCAGCTGGGCAAGGGAAGGGATTGTGTATCAGGAAAGCTCTCTCAGCCAGGGGTGGTTGGGCACTGGAGAAGGCTCCCCAGGGTCACAGCAACAAGTCTGTTTCACTTTGAGTGTTTGGACAACAATTTCAGGACCATGGATTCTTGGAGTGTCCTGCACAGGGCATGGAATCAGACTTGGTGATCCTGATAGGTCCCTTCCAACTCCACATATTCTATCAGAGGTTGATGACTCTCCTGTGTTTAGATATCTTATCTGAAAATTAGTCACAGAAAGTCACCCTCACTCCCTATTAATTGTCAATTCTGTAAAAAGATATTAATCTCTTTCTGAGAAGTATGCTGAAGCTTAATTGACTAAAATTTTAGTGATTTGAGAATTTTACTTTGAAGATGTAGCAGTTTGATGCCTTATACAATCACTCCTCTAGCATTTACAGGTAAATGATAAAAGTTGAAAACACAGCTTTTTGTATTACTCATCATTTGTAAGTTGTTAGCTTTTGCCACAAAGAAAGTCTATCTAATTCACTGTACACATAGGAAGGAGATAGAGATATGATTATTATCTTTATTAAGTTGCTTAAGACAAAAAGCTGAGTGGCTTAGAGGGTGAAGGCCTGGAATTTCATCACAGAAACACAAGTAGGGATTTAATTGGCAAACCACTGTTGAGACGTTAGCTGCACAATAGTTTGCTCTCTCTGATGATAAGGGAAAATTATTTACTAGCTATCAAAGGGATACCTGCCTTTAACAGGACAGTACTTTTCATACATATACATTACATTTTGTTCTCCAAGTTTGAATCAATCTCAATGGAGGGTATTTGGCAGCTTTAGTCTCAAGGTACATCTAAATATCTGCCACTTGTAACTATCTTCCTGTGACTTTCAATGCTTAAACTGGAGAATGTGGAACAAGACACTGCTACGTGAAGCTACTTGCTTCACATATCATACTAAAAATATGTCACTTAGGAAGCAACTGAAGAAAGGATTCACATAGTGAATGGATGTCAAGGACACTGGACAAACAATAATGGTATTGATAACAATAAATTGTTCACAATCCAAAGTTTCCACCCATTTGCTGTTTTTACCAAACTGTTTGAAAAGAAATAGGTCACTGAAGAATGGGTAGGCTTGTACTGAAACACTAACAATATTTCACAAAACTTGATGCCTATATCTTGGAGACGTATATAAAGGAAATATCTTCATAATTTTACTTCTTAGGCACCAAATGTGGGGTTGCAAACTTGTGTATTTTCTTTTGCTCACACACAGAAGTGTCTATGTTAATTTCTTCTCAACAAGTGGGAAGAAGAGAAAACATTGTGTCTTCATCTGAATAGACGAATGATAAGAAATTCACCTAGGCTAAGGTAAAATCATAGTTCCTTTTCTCATTCCCCTTTAGAATCCACATGAATACTCACTTTGCCAATCTAAGCATGGGTGATTGGTTAGGATTTATTCTGCCTTTTGTTCTGAAGGTGAAATGATTCCCCTTTGCATGGAATAATTTAATATCAATGGTACCAATTAAGAGAAATAACATCACGACCTAGCAAAATCTGAGTATCTTTCCTCCACACTGAGGAAAAGAAAATTCTGTCCTTGCTCAGAAATATTTAAGATGATATGCTTAAACATGTGATTGTCACTTTCTTATATAAAGAATGTCTTATATGTTGAATAGTCAAAGATTTGGGTATCCTGCTATGGAGTACTGTTTTGTGATTAAAGGATTGAATTTAGTTTCATGAAGTCTAGTTTCAAAGCTCAGTTCCTGTATATTTGAGTAGGGGCTCCGCACATGAATGTTTGGTATCAATCAGTCTTGCAAACTAAAGTTTTCACTTCCAGAAATCACAGAGAATAGGAAAGATTTGTGTGTGTGAATATTATCACTTACCTACACTCAAGTCTCATTTTAAATGGAGTAAAAACAAATCCCTTTGTGACAATACAACTGCAGTTTCAATGACAACTCTTTCCAACCTTTGAGAAATCAGCTTATCTAGGTTCTCACCTGTCACAGCTTTGCTTATTTGAACTATTTGAGCAAAAAACTTGTTACATGTGAAGTATTTTAATGAAATTGAATACTATATGATCCTGATCATTGTTTATACATTGTTAATACAACACAGCAGGGGATAGTGTGTATTCAAAAAAAAAAAAAAGGTGCCCGGCTGAACCACCAAGAAAAAAAGTTGTTGCCATTTGATTTTTTTTGTTGTTGCCCTTCTGAAAGACAATGCTCTCAGTTCAGTTCGCAATAACTCTTCACCACATCAGAAAACCACAAATGTGTTCTACTGTAATTCTGGATGAGCTTTTCTCACAAAGAGGTCAGGAGCCAGAGGAACATAAGTGTTCTCAGGCCTTGAAATTACACCTCCAGGCGAGAGGGAGGGAGGCATGCTGGGGGATCTCTCTGTATTGCACTTATATTGGCAAAGAGGCTTTCATCTCCAAGCCTGATGATCCCATACAGAAACTCACTGATTCCCATAGGTAACTCTCCATAACTTCAAAACAGCCCACAAATTTACTTTCTAGTTTTAGTTAAGATTGTCTATAGACTATAACTTCTGAAAATAAAGGAAACTGCACATATAGAGTGCTGTTCTAGGTCATGTCTTCAATGACATTTTAATGAAATTCTGTTTGGTTTTTTTTCACCTTATCATCGAGGATAAATAAAATACTACAAACAATAAAAATAAAAGGAGTCTTTAGGAACTTAATATGCATTAGGCAAAAGCTGATAAAAATATCAGAAGGTAGCATATGACAATTAGTTTTACACAACTTGTAAAGAGTGAGCTCTGATGAGTGCCATCTTATTCCTTTGCATGAAAGGTTAAATACTTTTTTACAGATATTACCCTAGAAAATAGATGAACACATGAAGTACATAAAAAAGGCAAATTGTAAAAACACACACATATATTCACTTATATTTCTTAGTAACTTTCAATCCCTCTACTTATCATTGAGCTATTCATATGTAACTGCACTTAGTATACAGTAGCTTCCTAGCTCATAAAATATTGATTCAGGTTTTTTATCGTATATCTTTCTTGAACTTTGATCTTTCATACTTAGTGCTCCCTTGATGAAATATTTAGAAGCACGTTTTCCATGTGAAAGGTAAATTTAGAGGTTTTTTTATGGTACTTTCTGTTAATGCACTAGCTTCAACCCATATGACCCAAGCTGAACTCTATCTCGGTCACATTTAGTTGATCATTGCATTTGCAAAAATATTCCATTCCAAAGCAACTTGTATTGTAAGGTAAAGGTTATTTTTTCTGACCTGGCTGGAGTGGTTTACAACACTTTCTCACCAGGTACATTGAGAGAGACTTGAGAAGATACATCCAAAGAACTAACTTTAATAGCTACTTCCCAGCAGATAAAAATGTATAAACTATATGATAAATCAACACCCCCAACTTAAAAAAACAACCAACCAAAGAAAATCATCTACAAAACCATCAAAAAACCCACAGGAAACATTCTACATATATTATAGGCAGTGAATGTTATTGACTAATTTTGTTAAAGGAAGCAAAACTACTGCAATAACTCCTTTATCAATTTCATCAATATGAATACTTAGCATAAGAAAAAAAAAAACATTCTCTTGAGTTTGAGAACTGATGAACTCTGAGTTCATAGCTCATTCAACATACAGGATTGAATTTGGCATACAAGAACAAGTAAGGTCCAGCTAAAGCTTTTTCAGGGTGTGGAGGACTCAAAAGGGTTGAAAGCAATTTTGGCTGAAGGCTGCCAAGGTTCTCAGGAATAGAGACATAGGGTGGCAGACATACACGTATATAGAGCAAGAAAAAAAACACCTGCTTCTGTTATAGGACAGCTGTGTAAATTAAGATATGATATTAAAATCAATGGAGCAGTAGGTATTTAAGAAAATGTACAATGAATAATAAAGTAATCCATCCTGTTCTCTACAGGTTTGCTTTGTATTTCAAAAGTATGGCTTGAGCTTCTTCCCAAAGAGGTGGCACATCAAGATGCCAATGGAAGTGCATCTACACCAAGGCATGTAGATGGGCAACAAACAGGAGGAGACGGAAGACACTCTGCAGCTGGAAAATTATGATATAGTTGAAATCATGGAAAGTGTTAGTTTTGCAGTTGGGCTCAACAAACTTAATGTTCTTTTCAAACCTAAGTAATTTTATGGTTCTGTATTGCCTATTTTGAATAAGCTGCACACAGCTCTTGATTAAGACAAGCTGTTTGGACAGATAGAAGTGAAGAAGCAGAGTAAACAGTCTAGAGATTTTCTCACTCTAAATTTTAAATTCACAATATTTTGTGTTTAGGAGATGCTACTATGGGGAGAAATTTCTATATAAAGTGTACTGAATATTTTCAATAGGAAACCTTTTTTTTTTAATCAGAAAAGTAATGCAAAGACTGAAGTCAATGTTGTTATTAAGATGCAGAACCAGGATTTAATTTAACTTTTTAAGTACTGATCACTGCATGACTCTCCATTCAAGCATTATTTAGGAAAATAATAAAGACTGTATCATTGAAAAGAGAATTTAATGGAAATTAAATTAAAGATCAAACTTTAAAAGACAGTCTTCAAAGTAAAGCACATATACCAGCCACCTAGCCATATATTTAATTCAAAATATTTTTATAATTTGATAGCATAAACTCAATTTTTCATGCAATATAAAATCTGTCATACAAATGTTTTGGTATAAGAAAAGTTGATATCTCAGACAAAACCTGAAGCCATATAGTTTTTATATGTAATTCATATTCTATATATGTTTCTTATGAACACAACAAATCTTTAAATAAAACTCAAAACAATCAAGGTTTTCATTCTGCATTTTGTCCACTTTATCAGTTTCCAAGATAAGAAGAGTTTTGTTGCAGAAAAACTACATAATGCAGAAGCACAGAGATCTGTCTTACCTTCTGGCTCCCTGATCTTACGTCCTGCTGCAGATTTTCGTAGCACGCTCCTTCCTGAGTTGAACAAGCTAGTTAACTCATCAAGGGGACTGGTCAGTGACCTTGAGTTTGTAGGGCTGTATGGAAATGAAGATGATGAATTGGAGTTCACTTTCCTATGATTCGCTCTTGCCACCTTTGGGGAGTAAGGCAGTTTGGGGAACGGAGAAGACGAGCATCCAAGCTGAGCAGGATTGGGTCTTTGAGGAACTTTTGACAGATCTGAATTTGTACCTGTCTTCCCTGGATTAATCAGAAAACTAGCACAAGTCTCCGGAGGAGATGCAAAATGCGTGGAAGCCCGGTAGGAAGCAGGAGGTGGTACAGGAGGAGGGGGCGGTGGCAGTGGAGGAGGTGGTGTGGATGGAGGAGTCACTTTGGTGGAAACACTGAACACAATCAAGCCTGGAGATACTGGTCTTTCATTCTCCCCCTTCTGGCCTTTGGAGTACTGGGGTGATAATGGACTTGAGCCTTCTGACTGCACAGGGTATTTTAGGTTGGTTTCCAAAACAGGAAGCTTTTTGACCTCTAGTGGTGTTAAAGGTGATTCATCAGAAGCTGGTGAACATGTGACAGGGGTTGGAGGGAATACAAGAAGTGGTGGTCTGTGGGGGAGCAAGTTAGGGAAAGGGGCTGGAATGTCACATGAGTCTTTATAGATCAAAGCTGCTTGACTGTTTCCATCCAATGTTCCATCTTCAATGTTAACATATTTTTTGCTTTCAAACAATAGAGGAGGAGATCCAGTCACTACTGGAATTATTCCATTACCATTGCTTCCTTCTTCTGGTAAAAAATACTTCATTTCTTCATATACAGACTCTCCTTGTTCTGGACTCTCCGCTTCAGCAGAACTGCTTTTCACTGCATTCCCTACCATTTCAATATAGGCAGGCTCATTTTCCTCCTCTTCTTGTGACATGAAGAGATTCAACACGCCGTGTTGTGGTCCATCAGTAGAAGCTGCTCTCTGTACTGTGACACTGTCATAGACACCTGGTTTAACTACTGTGCTTGTTTTTTTTACATCTCCAGGCTTTTGGCCAGGTATTTCTTCATAAGAGCCACTAAGTTTTGTATTTGGACTTCGCTTTGGTTTTCTGGGAGGTATTTTTTTCATGGTACTATAGTCATCACTGTGTGGTCTTGGACGGGTCAGCACTAGGAAAGTGAAAAAGGTCTATGTTATTACCAAGTTAAAGTCAGTTTTTTCTTACCCTAGTCAAATATTTTAGTCCCTTACATGTTGTCCATTTAGTTCTACAAACACAGGACTGCAAGCAAAAACATAAATACTTCTAGGAAGGAAATGCAGAATTTTCAGATACCCAACCACAGGCCTTTGCTACCTGGGCATATAATCTGTTTTGGTAACCTCTACTGCCACTAAAAGATGAGAAGCCACACCTGAGTAAGTATATTTTGAATCCAAATGTGCACTGCAAGGTCTTTAACACATGGAAATATGAGCTTGTTTCTCCTTTTGCTCCAAGGGAAAGGGGTATGCTTTCAACTAGGAGTCAGCACAGTGCTACTTTGACACATACGTTATTGCCAGTAACTGAAATACCCCTCTGTTATGTAATATCTAAAAAACTCTAATTATAGGATGATATTCCCCTTTCCTCTTTTGTACTGCAGGTGTGGAAATAATTTATAACTTTAGGGAATCCCATAGCCTAAGGGCAAATCCCCAAGTGAGTATACATTTAACTAAACTAGATGTCTCTCTTCATAGCCTCCAGGCATGTATGGAGTGAAGAGACTAGATACCTAGATGATTGGACTTTTAAGATCAAAATTATATGGTGTAAATCAGAGCTGGCTTTGGACAAAGACTCAGGAAACTGACATAATTCTTGGAAAATGAGTTTATGGCAGAGAAATTTGCCCTATTGTTTCATACATATAAGAACTCCAAAATTGTTTTGTGATTGTATGTAAGCATTATTGTTAAGACCACATATACATATATAAATTGTTGTTCTTTCAAAACACATCGACTAGAACTTCTTGGTTAAATCAATAATCTCTTGCAGATTTGGACACAGAAAGATTAAATTACTACAGACCTCCTTAAACCATACTATAGAAGTATGTTGGGCATAGTTCATGTCTCCTTACAAAGAGCTTGAATGAGCAAGGAAGATGTTAAGAAAAATGGACTTTCACTTAAAGGAGACTTTCAACTGTAAAGGAGAATACAACAAGTGAACTCAAAACCGTGCTGTGTGCACTGAGAAACTTTGGGACACTTGCAGCACTTTCCTTCTACACAAAAATCACTGTAACCCAATTTTGCAAAAGAAAAAAAACCCAAACAAAAAAACACATTGCATAAGTTATTCATGTGAGCATAGAGAAAAAGTAGGAGAAAGTTTAATGTTTAAGTCAGTGAAATTCAAGATTCGAGCATTCTATTTTAGTCATGCAAGATATTCTAACAGTTTAAAAGGTGAAATAAAATGCTCAGTGGGGTAGAATAGCTCATATTGACAGATTAATTGTTTCTAGAGAGATTTCTACAAATAGGTTTTGACTGTTGTCAAACTGGGCAATTAGAACACATGAGTATTATTTGCTGATTTGGGAACAAATGACCAACCGGCTAATTTTATTTACTGCCACTGAAATATTTCAAGGAAGCAGGACCTCTCAAAGGCATTTGACTGTGTTTAAAAGGATCAAAGTGAGAAGAATAAATCAGTAACTCAGAGTAGCATTTGCGACTGTCTCTGCCTTTATGTCTAACCTTCATTAGCGGTTTCCTTAGAAGCTGCCGACAAGCAAGCACTAACAGCCTCGTACGAGGCACTCAGTCGTGTGTTGGGGTCCCTCTTTGGTTTGGGAGGAGGCTGTTTCCTTGGTGATGGCAGGCTATTGCTATCATCCATGCTGAAAACAGAGTGCAGGGAGGGGGATCTGATGGATGACCCAGCCGCAGAATGTATCAAGCCATCCACTGCCATGGGGACAGGGACAGAGCTGGAGTGAAAGTGCTTAGACGTTCGACAGCCGGCAAAGCTGTCCTCAGAGACCTTCCCACCCTTGTCTTCAGTTCTGAAAACACAGAAAAGAGGCCCAGATGCATTATTCAAGCAGCAACAATGAACCTGTTCATGCAAATGTAACAACAGCTTTTTGGTAAACAATCTCACAACTCCCCTGCTGTGTTGAGGGGATGTGTCTAGTAATCTTCTGACAAACAAATCCAGATCAAGCTGCTAGCTTTCTTCCATTTCCTGTTTCATGATAAATCAGGACACCGGCCCTTTTTCACACAAATGCAGCCTTGCTTAAGCAGTCTCATATTGTTGACCAGACATTCAGTGAATGAATTGTTCACACTTTGATTGCTACACACAATAAAAAGCTGGGTTTTTAATCTGAATGATAATTTCTGGGAAATCCATTTTAATAGAAACTTACCGAGGCAGCAAATGCTGAGCCTTTATCATTATTTTCTAAAAAAGACAACTATAAATTCTATTTAGATAATGCAGGTCTTTAAAATATTAGATGACCTTTTTAACCAGCTACATTGGCTGCTTGAGCAACTCCACCCAGATTTTCCTACAACTTCCATTTTAAACTTAATTATTAGTTATTACTTTTAATAGTAATTTTTATTATTATTTACTATTTTTATTGTTGTTAATTATGTTTAATTGTTTCAATTACAATTCAGTTTTTCAACTTTTTCCTTTTATTTTGCTATTTGAATACATATTGAGAAATAACCTTCCAGATGCTTCTGACAAATTGATTTTTAACAAAAATTCTTCTAACATTTTATTCCTCCATGAATGAAAACATTGAGACCCTTTTAAGTTAGAATAGTAATATATTAAATAGTAGATGTCTATACTGCAATTTTTCAAAGAAATCCCCAAGCATTTGTCTTCTTAAATTGTATTTCTGCATGGCAAACCACCAGCAGAGCTGAAATTCACGCACAGGATATAGCCAGCTGCCCGCGTAGTAAATGAAACAGCAAAAGATGAAAAAAGCATGGTGCTCAGTGGATAATTTGTTTTCACTGTAATGTTTAATTACAGTCTTCCTACAAAGGCATTTCCTCCAATATGTAATCACTGGCATATTTGAAGCTAATTAAGCAGATGCACTGTCATTTTCACTTTTATTAAAGTCACTGACAAAAGCAATGATAGCAAAGGGAGTTGTTCTGGACAAAAAAATAAGTTCCTATGGAAAAATAAACATTTACATGTCCAGCAAGTTATAGACACATTCTTTCTATTGATACATACTGATTAAATGCAACTGCTAACTCTGCCCATTCATCTAAGAGAGAACTCAGGGACTCAATTCCTAGAGAATGGCTCTCCAGCATTTACTGGATTTATAAAATTGGTACTCCTGAACAATCTCATGTGAGTTAAAAAACCAACATTTTCCCATTTTTAAATAAAAGCATCCTACTCACAATCTATCTACTTGTTTCAGTGAGAAATCATTATTTCTTAGTCTGTACTTTACTGTATTTTAACACTTTCCTAGCTGTTTTCCATTACCTTGGTAATTTCTCAGTGGTGGTATTTTAAGTCAGAGGAATTTTTCCTTTGCTTGTTTGGTCTGATGAGGTTAAAGCATAATCTATTTATCTTAGAATTAGAAGTACTTCTGTAAAAAATAAGTGTCTCAGAGACTTTAAAAAGTTCCTCTAAGCTCAGTGTCCCCTGAATAGGATACAGTAGTCTCCTTAAGTTTCTAGACTTAACTACCTGGTATACAGGGAAAAAAAAAATGAACTAATATTGATTTGAGATGAACATATACCTGAGAATCCTCTTGCAATCCCTTAGTCATTTCTAGGGTTTTTGAAGCTGTGAAGGAACTTACAAAAATTGAAGAGACTCATTAATTCTTCACAGCAGGTGTTTTTCATCTTACCTTTTGTGGCCTTCTTCTGGCCTGTTCCTAACCTCTCCCTTTTCCCTGTGGTAAGCAGCGTTCATCTCGTTGCGGAGCCGGTCATTTTCCCGAGCAATGTCAGAGGCATTTTGAATCACCAAGTCATCATATGTTTTCAATCCCATATCCTCAGCATTCTGCAAGAAGCTTTTGATTGAGGTGACCTCTTGCTGTTTGATGCTCATCTTCTTTAGCAAGCGCTGGCGAGCTAGAAATCCTCTTACAACTACCACAGTGGAAAGAGAAAATATGGACCAATGAAAATCCACTTATTGGGGAATTAACTTAATATCACGGTGTGTTCTGCTGTAAACATGAGCAAGCCAAATTCAGTCAGTATCTTATACAACTTAGGAAAGAAATCTGATGGAATATAAATAACATAGTAAAATGGAACTCTTTCCATCTTCTACTGCCAGTGCTTAAAACAGTGTGACAGTAAATTCATAACTTTGAGCTATCGTAACTCAAAATGTTTATTTTCACTCAATGTTATTTTTTATTACATTACAACATAGATGTAATAAAATGTATATGTCTTACATATATATAATGTAAGATGTATACATAGATATGTACTACAGATGGTGAAAGCGTACATTTACACTGCAAAGGCCAAAAGATAGTTTGTTTCAAAATAAAAACGAGAAATTAACTGCAGTGATTGCAGTAGGAATTAAATGACTTTTGTTGGTCAGCTTTAAAATATGTTTTAATTGTTTCAGTGTACCTAATACACCATCAAAATCACAACCAACACAGGATTATTTGTTTTTTGACTTAAAGACCTTTCACTGCTCATTTCCTTTCAGCTAAAACAATTAGATTAATTTAATGCAAATTTCTCAAATGTACCTGTCACATCATATCTGCATTTTCAGTTAAGTTTTCATCGACATTGCATCAGCTTCATGTATCAGACTGTTTCTTCACACCCTTTGTCAGCTTTATGCTGGGAAAAGATTTTAGTGCATCTCCTACAATAGCTTTCTGTAACACCTTCCTATATATGTACAGTCATGACAGTAAATCCTACCCAAATACCAGCCTGGACCCTGGATTTTCTGAATTACTGTTAATCAGAACCACAAGGGACAGGGGCCTCTGTGGCCGTAAGAAATTGGGCACCATTTTAATCCCAGTGTCTGCATTAGGTAGTGTCAATAGTCTCTGAACCTATGTTTTGGCTTAGAAGGAAAAAAATATACTAACTGAAAAAAAATATACTAACAGTGTTTTTGTGAGTGGCTTTTTTTTTAAATTCCACAAAATCATGTTTCTTTCCAAATCTAGAACCACTGCTATGTATTTCACAGGGAAGAACCTAACCTGCTTTTGAATTATTTTTCTGTTGCTCTAAATACTCTTGATTTTCATCACTTAACATGTATCAAAAACAGGTCAAACTTCATCATTGCTTCTTATGGTTACTCTCTTTCTGGTCAATTGAAAGTCTTTCATCAGTGAAGTCAGCAGACAATAGCCTGTGTGAGATGTTTGTTTGAGTTTGGGTGAAAATAAGAAGAATGTTGATTGCAGGATTAAAAAGTTAAAATGTATTAGGTATTTAGAACAATATAGTTAAATTTCAGATGTTATTGAACAAAATAAACAGGTAAAGCATAGGGTAATGTAAGGTACTTTCTATCATCTTCTAGTGCCTTGTTTAGACACTAAAAAAAAGATTTCTTTTTTAGAGATGTTCATTGCCCAGCTGACAAGATATAAGGAAGCTAATGTTAACATACTGCTTCTATTCAAAATTCTTTGGGTTTGAAAACCTTAAAATTCAGATACTCTGAAATAATTTCTAATATTAATTTATGATAGAAAACTTTGAAAGTTTATACTTTTAAAATCAGAACCAATCAATGCCTTTAATTACATTCCATAAAATCTGACTCCTTTAAAACCTGAAACATTAATGCACTTACCCAATTTACTTGAAAAGGAAATTAATAGTACAGTTATTGTTGACAATTTTATGAGAGTATTCATAATAAAGATGTTACTGAGTCTGAATCTAAGGGTTATCATTGCAAAAGAATGAATACATGCATAGAATATTATAAGAGTTCACTGCTCACAAATACAAAAATTTTGAAAGAACTTAATAATAAAAAAATGTTTTTTTTCCTAAAATATTCTCTTTAAACCTATGCCTCTTCAGAGCCAAAATAGTAAAGTGTCAAATCCTGAGTGACTTTTGAAAAGAAATCTGTATTTTTAAGTAACATTTTTACAAGAGTCTGTGGTATGTGTGTGCTATTAACTTGACCAAAAAAAATTGGTAACACCACTAAGGTTGGTTAAAATAAATAAATTAAGAGATCAGTTCTCTGATAGGATTGTTAGCAGGCATGAATGAGCAGCTTAGAGTAGCCTGCTAAAATGGTCCAGTAAAATGAGATCCAGTTGAGCTAATTGGAACATTTAGAGACTGTACAGCTACACTGAATTATGCACTTTCACCAGAAAGAAGAAACATTCAACAAAGCTTTATTAGGAAGGGTTAGCAGACAGACGTCCCTTTTTTGCACACACTTTCATGAACTGAGTACTTCAGGTCTTTTATTAAATGACAGGGATTTCTCCACACTCCCTTCTCTATGATAATAATTTGAAAGATTTTCATTTTGGTTAAACACAAAACAATTTTATAACCTAACAAACTGCTGTGAAATGAAACTGTCATCTCCTGGACTTTTACTGCTCAGTTTCATCTACAACTGTTGGGTACTGGGTACTATGATTGCCTTGTGAATTTGCTCCTCATTTATGTAGATCTAAAATAATTCTCACTTATGCAAATTAAAATAATTGAGGTTAGCACCCACAGGGCAGAAAAATATCTAGTACTTGAGAGTTCATCTAAGGATGAGGATTAGAATAATCAAAATTCCAGTAGACCATGGATCTGGGTTATGTGAGAAATTTATTAACTGTTGTATATACAATGTATTCAAGTTAATTCCTCATCTACATGAACTCTGATGGAAGAATTTTTGCATGATTGCCCTTTCTATGGGTACAAACAATTTTCAAAGTGATTCAGGTCAAAAAGTATCATACGTAGTTCTCATACCTGCAGGAAAAATGAGAAAGTCTCCAAACTTACAGATACATTTTAAAATAAAAGTGTTTCTACACGTGATTTCACTTTAGTTTGACCCCTTTCTTTGCTTGTGTAAGATAATTTCAGGATACCAGGAATGACTTATCTGGTTTGCTTTGTATTGGGTTTTTTCCCCCAAATCTAGAAGGGATAGCTACTTAGATCTGAAATAAAAAGAGTTGATAGTAATTTTGGGCAAGACCTGTTTCCCATAAAGCTAAACTCTTACTTATGCTATGATGCTACATTTAAAGCCTGATACAGAAATTAGAATCATAGAATCACAATATCCTGAAATAGAAGGCACGCAGGATCATCAAAGGATCACAAGGATAATCAAAATCCAGCTCCTGACCCTGCACAGGACACCCCAAGAGTTACACCCTGTGTCTGAGAGGACTGTCCAAACAGTTCTTGAGTTCTGTCAGGTTTGTTGCTGTGACCAATTCCCTGGAGAGCCTGTTCCAGTGCCCAACAAGACTCAATATTTCATGATGATCCTTTGGGCCCTGTCACTGGTCACCAGTGAGAAGAGACCCATGTCTGCCCCTCCACTTCCCTTCATGAGAAGGTTGTAGGTGGTATGATGTCTTCCCTCAGTCTCCTCAAGACTAAACAGGCCAAGTGACTTCAGCCACTTCTTGTACAGCTTCCCCTCAAGGCCCTTCATTTTTATAGCCCTCCTTTGGATGTTTTCTAATAGCTTCATTTTTTTGTTATATTGTGATTATTGAGTAATAGTTTGGCTATTATGCAACATGTTTTCAGGAGAGATCTAGCTTCCAAAGCCCTCTGTATGTAAAGGGCAAGAGATTAAAAGTGCATTGGAACTGATACCATTACTCAATAATCATCACTATGTCAGTTTAAAGTATATGGATATCAATTTTAGGATAACATAAGAGCAATCTACTGGTACCCTATTCTATTTCAGATCTGCCAGAGCTTTTTGGCATGCTAATCCTACAAGTTTGGAATTGCACCTGTTTGCAAAAGGCAGCTTCTTTCATGAGCTAATGACATGAGGTTGATGTCTAACTACTGCTTACTCATGCAAGTTCCTCATTTTCTCAGGTTTCCCAGATCATAAAAAGCATGCAGATTAGCCATAGCTTTAAACACACACTTGTGTCAAAAATTACTTTTCAAGTTACCCTAATTAAGGAAGATAGAAGAAAAACCAAGAAAAATATTTCATAAGGAGCCAAGAAGCCCTATTATATTCATCCTTCAGGCAGACTTTGGTGAGCTGTTCTCTTTACTTCTGCAAAACATGGACGTAAGTGAGGATGTTTTAAATTCTGGTGTAGGGTTATATTGAAGCATTCTGTTTGCAAACTGGGTTCCTAAAGGTAAATATTTCCTTTCTTTGATAAGTCAGTATAAGAAGGGAAAGAGGACAAACTATTATAGCTTTTCAAAATGCATAAATACAGTAGGGTAATTTGCACTAAAAAGTCACACTCAAGTTATAAACTCAGCTGAACTGCAGTATCTGCTACCTGTCATTCTCCACGTTCATTTCTGAACTGTTACCATTTGGATTTCACTTGCCGCAGGTTTTCGCTTGACTTCCTCTTTTTCACTACATGCTTACAGCAAGGAAC
>WEIU01019513.1:32820-46284 GCA_013389925.1 Aegithalos caudatus | reverse complement strand
TTTTTTTTTTCTTTTTTTTTTTTTCTTTTTTTTTTTTTAATTTGGTCACAATAGAAGAAATAGTGTGAAAAAGGTTTTTTAACCTTTTGTGACATAGTGGAACATCCAGAATATTATGTTCATCTTACTTCTGCTGTGGAACGGGTTCTGGATTTCATGCTGCATTAACAAAAAAGGTTTTCAATTAAATGTAAGTATCCATTGTTGCTTGTTGGAATCTACTCTGCAGACATAATTCCTGTTATCTTGCTTCTCAGACATGCATAATTTTTTATCTGATAACAGTCCAAAATTTAAATTGTGCTATAAGTTCTCTCTCCCCAGTTTTTGTAGTTTGACAGCTTGCAAACTACTCTGTATTAAAGTCAGAGTTAATAGTATTCTGTATCCATAATAATGACTGTGTATCAGGCTTAGTTGAGAATTTTTTTCAATATGACCTGCCTTTAAATTGTTAATTAACAAAATCACTTTAAAGGTAGGCCTGTTAATTTTCTTTGTGTGTTCCAGATGGAATTCACCATAGCCTTACAGTGTATCTGAAAAGGTAACTCATAAGAGAATTGGCATTTGCATGTTCAAGTCAGAACCTGTACAGTATATAAGGCATACAAACTCCAAGATGGATTTCAGTTAACTATGTTCAGGGGTCCCAGGATGCCAAAATAAGTGTGACAGTTTGAAACATTTTTTGATTTGCTGCTTTCCCATTGATCTAGTTGGAAGAATGTATTGTTGATTTGCATACAATACTGCCTTTGAGAGGGGCTCTTAAATGTGGGGGCACACGTCACATATCTACTACCTGGAGAATTGCTTTGTGTCCCACTGTTTAAAATTTAAAAAAGAAAAAAGCAAAAAGTATGATGTTCTTCACTTGAACTAATCAAATACAATAGGTTATAAATTGTGTATTGTAAATAAAAGTTCACTCTGTGAGTGCACATTTTGGTAAATTATTTATTTATGTTAGCATTAAAAAGTTTAAAAAATTGCATTTGACCAGGATATAAATGAGATATGTTGGACATGGCTTTGCTTTATACCTTGATATTAAAACTGGTGTTTCATCCTGGTATTTTAAAGCTGCTTTGAGGTTTTGTTTTTGGTTTTTTTTTTTTTAAATGTAAACTAACCTCCTGCATGACAGAGGTTAAAATTTTGTCTGCACTTGAGTTCACTTGGGTTTACATTTGAAATGCGCATGTTTATTTATACAGATTTCAATAAAGCTATTCAAGGCCTTACTTAGTGTTCCATTTTGTTACAAATTCTTTTGCCACAGTGTTTGTGTCATGGGTAGTCTGTCTGAGAGGTATATTCGCAGTTACAAACTGGGCTTTACTATGTAGTGACCAACACAGAACAAGATTAATAGTATTTCAATTAGATAGTATATATTAAAAGGTTTTTCTCCTGTCATTGGCCCTAAAACGTTTATAAGGCTGCAAATACAATAATGTCAGTTTTGTTTGCTTGTCAAAGTAATACTGTAACTAATCAAATGCAAATATACTAATTGTGAGATGGCTGGGAAAAGAGTGAATCCATTTAAGATTAGACAGACGTGGGGTTGGTGGGGGGGAAATGATACAAGCTTTTGGAAGTAATCCTAGTGAAATGGTCAACTCTTTGAATAACACATGAAAGGAGCCCCCCTAATATGCATGCTCCTATTTTTTCCATATCTTGTTACCCTAGAACTTGTTTGGAAAAACCACACAGAGCAAAGGATCTGATTTGACTTACCAAAGTACTTTAGGAGTTTGTAGATTGGAGCTTTAATATCTGGTGACTCAGAGTCCTAATGCACTTCATTCTCCCTCTGAAAATGCAAACACACACATATGGAATGTTATATTTGAAGGAATGTACTTACCTACTAATAATTGGATCATCCAATTAGAATTTAAAAGGTATAGATCAAAGTAACATTTAATTAGGAAAAACGTACATGGATGCATTCTAATTTTTTGTGTTATTGTTAAATTTGGCTTCCAAGATTACAGACAGTTTGTATAATCAGCTTCATAATTAGAGAAAAATCAGTAATATCTCTATTCAAGCGATATTCCCAAAGGTTTCTGGGAATTTAGTCAGGTTGTGAATTTTATAAAACATATATTCACATGTAAGACACAATTCTTCCAGTGTGGACACACTTTACAGAAAGTTTATTATTCACAGTGTTTATCAAAAGTTATTTTCAATTAATATGGAGAAGGGGGTCCTAACCTGTTGTGAATCATATCAGATAAGAGTCTAGTGTGCTTTTTTCATCAGAAAGTTTGTTGTCAGTAAGTGTCAGCATAAACTCTAAAATCACAAGATTCAGTTAACTTTGTTAATGTGACAGTCACAGAAACAAAACGAGTAGGAAGCAGAAGACAGCTTGCAATTCCCACTTACTCGGTGGATTTTGTGACAGCAATACATCATTTAAAGCTGAGCTGGGAGGGGAGGAGAGGTAAAGAAACACAGGGTCTCTTGTTTTGGTTGGCTTCAGACAATGTTCTGGGTGTTGTGGTGCAGATAGCTCCCTGGTCTGTCCGCCTAAATTGAAGTCCCCCCTGCCTTCCTGGCATACTGAGGTGAAGTTTGCAGCTTACTTTAGAGCTGATGAGATAAACTGTCGGATGTTCCACAGTCAGACGATGTGGGAACATCTGCAGCATCTACAGCTATTTGCTAGTGTGAAGGCCACAACACTGTTCTGGGTTTCCCAGGAAGTTAGCCCTGTGTTATGGAGTGCAGAGTATTTTTTCAAGAGATTTGAAATCTTTAGAGGGAAATCAGGCAGGCAAAGAAATTAATTGGCAAACCCACTAGTTTTCTTTAAAAATTACGCTGCTTTCTTTGATGTCAGAGTTGTAGTTGCAGGGTATGGTTTTTCATTGTTTCTAAGTACTGTGAAACAATAGGAAAACTATATCTGATAGAATAAGCATATTCTTACTCTGCAGGCAAATTGCTCTCTTCACATTTTTTTAGTTCTCTTTTCCTGGGGGGTAAACATTGTGAAAAACAGTTCNCCATTAATGTAGTGAAACAATAGGAAAACTATATCTGATAGAATAAGCATATTCTTACTCTGCAGGCAAATTGCTCTCTTCACATTTTTTTAGTTCTCTTTTCCTGGGGGGTAAACATTGTGAAAAACAGTTCCACTTCTCTAGTTCTAAGATTGCATGCTTTACTGGCATCATGTGCTCCTGAGGCAAGCAGAGAGACCTGTCTTACTGAAAAGAAATTACATCTTGGAATAACATGGAAAGCTGGAATAGTCCAAATATGACAAATTTATTTAGGGAATGAACTGAGTTGCTATATGCCAGATAGCATTAACACTCATCCTGTTAAATTATGCAACAGTTAATACAGGAGTCTCTTGATAAAGAATTCACATTAGTCTGTATGGTTTAATGAAAAGTAAAATTTGTTATTTGTCAGGGCAGTAACTGAAAAAGACAGTTGATAAAGATGATAATATGGATGCACCTAAGTTATTTTGGTACTTGGCACTTAAATGTCACTTTAAGTACCACAACACTCTCATCAAAACCTGAATGCTATGCAGTATTATCCAACACAAAATTTAAGAAATGACCAACAATCTCAAAATAATTTCCATTAGGAAGTCATTGTGGAATAGAGATGTTGAAGTTGGTGGCATTTGGTCTTAAATTAATGTTTTTATTCAGTGTGCAAGATACTCAGATCATATCTACAGAATGTGGACAGTAGTAAATACCCCTATATCCTCTGTAGCCCCGGTGGACAAGCAATTCAGCACTGAAACAGTGGCACAAGAACTAGTCCTTGGATACATAAACAGAAATGAGAAATTGGCTTGATCTTTCTGGGTCTCCGGTAGGGAGCCTGTGAAAATACACTATTTGAGTTCCTACCTTTTAAAAGTTTGGATTGTAACATGGGACATGTTACAGAAAAAAAAGTTACAACTCCAAAGTAAATGCATTTGCACTAACAAGGAGAAAAATTGCTTTCTCAGAAGGACTACTCCATTTGCCTGAGACACCTTATGAGGGGACTTTCACTCTATGCAGGGAGTCTTGGAGTGTAGGGAAACATTCAAAGAACTACTGGTTCAAAACTGGAACAGGACAATCTGGAAACAGAGGCACATATGGGAGTCTTTTATGCCATTACTTTTTTCAAAAGGAGAAGGAAGATCCTGGCAGAATAACCAGCAGAGGCAAGTAGTGGGTTGTTCTATTAACTCTGGGACAAGTGCCTTCCCTGGGCTACAGAGGGAGGCAGCTGAGGGCCCTTCCCCTTCTGGGATGGAAACCTAGTCTGAGTCATCTGAGCCACCTGCCCCAGCTTTGAGATCTTGGAATCCACAAACATCCTGTTCTTTTCAGAGGAATGTTCCTCTCTCTTTAGACCTAATTGTACTCATTAAAAATCATTTAGAAGTTTGGAATGGGGGCCTGTATTTGCTCTGAGCTCACCATGGTTTGAGAGCAAGCCTTTACTCACTAGCATTATAATTCATTAATAGGGGAAAAAAACCCATGCTCTTGTTCAGCGTATCAAATGGTATGACTTCCCTTCTTTCACCCTTGCTTCCAAGTTAAACTCATGTAGCCACTCCAGCCCTCTCTGTTAGACTGTCCTGGTGCTGGCCAAGGACATGAGGGATGGAGCCTGGAGCCATGTGTGCATGGCCAAGTCATTGTGCTATTCCATATTATCTCATGGCCAGGGGCAGGGAAAGGGCTCTCCCCAGGACAGGGCAGGAGTTCTTTTTTCCAGGGAGCAGTGGGGTAACAATTGTCCTGACCAGAGGGTTCCTCTGCCATTGTTTCCCATTGTTTTGGGGTTGGGGGGAAACGGGGTGCGAGGAGGGGCAGGGGGATATTTTTTTCTTTGTCTTGGAGCTGCACAGCACCAGGTTGGGTCACTCGGTCATACATTTTTTGTATGTAAATCACCCTCTCCTTTGTATACTTTTGTTATTAATAGCATTGCTGATATTGTTCATTTTCTTATCTCATTGATGTTTCTAGTTTGTTGTTCTTAGCTCAGGATCTCTACTTTTTTCTCTTTCACTAGAGGGGCGGGGAAGGTGAGCACCTGTGTGGGCTTTAATTTCCAGCTGGGCTTAAACCACGAAAATGACCTTTGATTTATTGTCATTTTCTCCAAGTAATACTTTCCCCAGTTACAGCCTATACCAAAACATACATCTCCCCTTTTCCTTCTTTCTTTTCCATTCTGGAAGAGCATCCTTGCCTCTCCATGACAATTTCTGTTAAAACACAATGACCCATTCAGACATGCTCCTGTTAGTTCCTTAAAAATGAAAATTAAAACATACATATCGTGCAATTGGTAAGAGGTCTGCAATCAGCTCTGGGGGCACAAAGGCATTTTCCAGAACACAATGAATGCTGTCTGGACAGACTTCAGATGAGCTATGCTTGTTTTCAACATCTGTCAATGTTCTAAAATACCTATCATGCTCTGGGTATTGTGTAAATGTCTTTTGCCTGAGGAGAAAGTCTGCAAATACAAGGGACACTAAGTACTGACTCTGTATCATCTATACCTATTAAAAGCAAATACAAATAACATATTGATTTTTGGTATAGGAAATAATGCCTTAGCAGACATCTTCAGAAAATTTAACCTTAGTTATTTATGTATTTTTGAGATGAAGTAGTGCAGAATAAATGATAAATCAAAGAAGGTTGTAGTACTACTTAATATGGGAAGTATTGGGTTATCCTATGTAATATTTGGAATTCTGTTTGGTTAATGTCATGGTCAATTAGAAATTGTAATTTAGAGAGCTCATTTTTATGATGCACATTGTTTCTGTAATATCAAAGAGGAAGAAATAGTGCAGAACTGTGAACGTATTGTAAAAACAATCTCACCAGGACAAGCCAAGAGTATGGAGAAGCCTATACTGCATGAATAGAAAAGATTAATGTAATGAGAAAGTAGCTGTAGGATTCTACTAAGGAGGTGATGTAGGATTTCAAAAAGAAGCAGTGTTTTGTGGTTAAAGCAACTACTGCAAAAGTCATTAACAGACAACCAAAAATTAAAATCTTTTCTAGTGGTGGTTTGTCTTGCAGAGATACAACAAAAAAAAGTAATTTGGTTTCTAGCAATAGATTTAACTTTTTAGTGAAAGATAGTGGTAAGCCACTAAAAAGGAAACAATATAGAGGTGATTCCAGCACATGATGAGGATCGAGGGCTGAAGTCCTACAAATTTTTAGGAACTAGTTTACAAAAGAAGGTTTGAAATATCCTGAAGGGGGAAAAAAATTAATCACAGAATCAATTAGATTGGAAAAGACCTCCAATTGAACAGCACCATATCAACTAGATTATGGCAGTAAATGCCATGTCCAGTCTTTCCCTAAACACTTCCAGGGACACAGTGACTGTATCACTTCTCTGAGCAGCCCATTCCAATGTCAAATAACCCTTTCTGTGAAGAAATTCCTCCTGAAGTCCAACCTAAGCCTCCCCGGGCACAGCTTAAGACTACATCCTCTCATCCTGTTACAAGCTGCCTGGGAGAAGAGGCTGACCTCTGCCTGGCTACAGCCTCCTTTCAGGTAGCTGTAGAGAGTGAGTGACCCATGAGCCTCCTCCAGGCTGAAGAAGCCCAACTCCCTCAGCTGCTCATCACAGGACAAGGAAGCGTCAATTTCTTTGAAATTCTACTGGTTCTTGCTTCCTGTGATCTTGCCTCCAACAGACGGAGACATTCAAGCCCACCAGAGATTTGTATCACCCATAACAAAGTGTGGTGGAGTGGGTCAGGAGTAGAGCCATTTGGTAAAGAATCTATCAATACTTAGTACACGTTAACTTCTAATTTTATAATTCAATTGTTTATCAAATGTTCTTAGATCATAGCATGGTTTAGTTACTTATGACTGAAGCAGGGAAGCAAGGCCCTTAGAAATAAACAGCCATAGGAATCTACTGATTACCATGCTGTCAAAGGGAAGTAAGGTTTCAGACTGGCTGATCAAGTTTTACATCCCATTTAATGATCTGTTCAGTAGCTCCAGGGCTTGGCTCTCAGGTGGAACAGTGAGTATTCAGACCTGGAATTTCCTATGCTCTAGCCAACAGGTAGCCAAGAGTTCATCCATGCACTGGTGTGAGGAGACAGACAAACTTATCCACTGTGCCCTGGGAGCAGGTTCCAGCAAGTGGCTGCTTTTTGTGAAATACTGGATACAACTTGTAGAAATGCTGCCAAAAATACCAGTATTAACTAATGAAATCAACCATGTAATTGCCACACATATAACCACCCTTGGTTATGGATATCTGTGCTAGCACATGACCCAGGGTGTAGATATATACAGTGATATTGCCCTGCTTTATTGGGAATGTGTATTCACATGTGAAGGTGGTCTGGGTAGCCCTACAAAGGAAAGGATTTGGATCTTTATGACTGGATACCTTTGGCTGTCTTCCAAATTTCCTGAGAAGTAAGTTCATTCAGTTCATCTGTTTGGACCCAACTGAGTAACAAAATTTCCTTCAGACTGCTGCTTATAAACACAGCCACACATGAACCTCTACAGATACTTATCTCAAAGGCAAAGTCCTCTGAATTAGCTAATAAGTCTACAATTTTCATAAAGCAACAAAGATGAGTGCAACACATAAGGTAAACCAAAGCCTCTACAAGCAGCAGTTCTTCATTCAGATCTCTTCCATAAGAAATTTCTAATCCTCATGGTGTTTATAGAAAGAACTTCCTGTAAAAGAATGGAACAGTCCCACTTCAGTTGTCTTTGCAAACAGTTGTGCTGGAGGCTCTCAGAAGTACATGGCCATACTGAGTCTTTTCTAGGCTGGGCTGAATTTGGTCATGCCAGCTGTGGCATGTGGCAGTGTGAGAAAAGAAGAATACCTACATGGTGTGCTAGCCTCCATATTACTTATATGAGTATAGTGAGTATAGACATTTCTACAATTATTTTTATGTGGTTTACAGATATGACTGCAGTCCTTGCTACATAGAGGCCACTGCTAACACAAAGGAACTAACTTCCAGCTGGTAAAAACTCTTCTGTAGTAATGGTATCACTCAACAGCCTCAAGGCTGCAATCTGGAATGATTATCTTAGAGGATTCACCAGAGCCTGCAGAAAGCACCCAGGACTTCTCCTCTCAACTATAGCAGCCAAAAAATTATTTTTACACAGGGGAACACCCTTCTCCTCTCTAGTATTGCTCTGTGATTAGTGGATTGTCTGCAGGTTACTAGGTGTCTGGAAGTACTTCCATAATTTTCATACAAGCTGAAGAATATATAAAAAGGAAATTATTAAGGTGTAGGGAGGTTTTTGGCAAATAGATGAGAGAGCAGCAAATAGAGATTGCAGCACAATGCAAATTACTGACATTCTTGATGGACATTTTTAAGTTATTCATCCCGCAGTCAGCATGAGTAAAAAACTTCAGGAAAAAACTTCTGCTGAGGGTGCAGATGAATGCACTGTCCACTGGAAGAGCTCTGGATCAAATAATTGAAGTGCCTTGAATCACAACTGCTTTGCTTCAACACAACTATGCCTACATCTCTAAACCAAAATTCCTAACTGTCACCCACATTTCTAAAGCCTTCTGAGAGTTTCTAAAATCTTCTGATTTTCTGAGGTTCTTTTTGTATGTTTATATGTTGAAGTGGAGTCCTTTCAAGGACTCTGTAGGAAAACAATCTATGATTACATTCCTTTCTCAAGGAGACACATTTGATGGACTTTTGTCTCCACCAGTGTGGATGGAGAGGTGGTAACTCTCTATCCAATCCAGGGGTAATCCCTGGAAAACTATAAAACCTAAGTGGTAAATAAACTCTCTCTCTTTTTTCCTGCCTTTGAGCTCACTGAGTTCTGTGCCTTCATTTCTGCGTCGTATCGTGACACCTAATAGAATTCTTGAAGATAGAAGTAAGTTCAGATCATAAGTACAACATCACTGTGTTTTTTAATGCTGAAGTTTTTAGTGCTGACTGTGACCTGATGCTGTGCTAATTGTTAAGGTGGTAGAGATGGTCAATGTTGGGCTTCTCTGTGTAAGTCAAGTAGCATCTTCACCTCTGTTTCTCTATTTTCCACACTTGAGAGAAAAAAAAAAGTATAATGAATGGGCTGCATTACACATCACTCAGGGAAAAAATCACAGATAAACAGATATTAATTCTGTTATTTGTGTAGGGAATGAAAGACAAATTCAGTTTAAAGCACAGAGCAATTTTTGTTTCCCAGGCCAGCCACATACTTCATGTGCGAGCTGGAAAGTATGAAGGGCTCGGGAGGTGCTGATAAAATTTTATGATTATCATGTCTCTATTGGTCTGTTGTTACATTGCCAGCTCTAACACAGCAATAAATTAATTCAAGCATTGCACAGCAGTTCTCTCTCATGAAAGATGTTACCAGGTTCAGCTGATTCAATTACCAGCACTCAGAAGGCCAATTAAAAAAAAAAACCCAAACAAAACAAAACCAAACAAAACAAATAAACCCCACTGCTTGAGAATCTGTTTGAAGAAGATTCAAGCAGGAAAAATTGGAAAAACAGTTTTGCTGGCTGGTTACATGAGATTCTTGGAAGCATCTAAGCCTCTGGTCAAGAGATTTGTGTGTAGGCCCTGGAGTCCTGCACTCAATAGGGAATCACTGTCGAGTACCTAATACACATCATAGTCTGACATTTTTGGCATTGCTGCTTAACACTGTTGTGTGACCATAAACAAAATGTGACATAATTACCAACAGTTTGCTAATGGCAAAGAGGATGATCCACCAGAGTAGAGAGCAGCTGGGATTGTTTTTAGTTGACCAGATGAAATAAAATGTGTATTAACTGTAAG
Organism: Aegithalos caudatus; assembly: GCA_013389925.1. Classification (NCBI taxonomy): domain Eukaryota; kingdom Metazoa; phylum Chordata; class Aves; order Passeriformes; family Aegithalidae; genus Aegithalos; species Aegithalos caudatus. Next base: position 36,395 of record WEIU01019513.1, on the reverse strand, counting down.
CAGACAAACAAGATGGGTACTAAGATGTAAACATCTATGCAGAAAGGAACACAGGCTAAATTAATGATGAGTTCACACTGGAAAAGGTACTTTTCAATCTGCTGGTAGATCTAATTTCCTTGCACAGGAAGTCCACATCCTAAAGGAACAAGGACTTCGCTTCTATTCCATTAAAAAATCCCCAAAGAATACCATATACCAGGGGGAAGTTTATTACTTCTTTTAACCTATTTGCATCCCAACAAATACTCTCTTGACAACAAATACTCTCTTTGGTCTGTAATTTAATGAACTTCTGAAGTGTCCACATAGTAAAGGGCTTCTTTGTGCTTACACAGAGCAATACAATGCATAGTTTTTTATAAAAGCCTACAGAATGCATTTGTCATTAAAACATCTCTCACTGTCTTTTAATTTAAAATTTAACTTTGTCTTTTGATATCAGTATCTATGTTCAATCTAAGACAAAATTTTCTCAATTGTGACTCTTACCTCTGCAGTACAAAAAATCACCAGAGATGTCTAGAAACACCTTTACTTTTCCACACAATTGATTTTTCATATCCAGAAGTTAGTTTAGAACTGTCACTACTTACAGATTCATATCACTCACAGAAGTATACAGGAGTGTAGGTAAAGTGAACTCAGGAAAATCACAACTCTTCCCATTACAATGAAACCAATTCATTGCCACAGTGAATGAAATTTGATAGTTTTGCCTCTGTATAGCATGATGACAGAACCCTGCTCTCATACACAACGCCAGCATCTGCATACATCTCCCAGGATGGGCTATAACTAGGACTAAACACCTGAAATTAATACAGGCAAATGCTATCCCATGTTTAATCCAATTAAAAGGACTGATGCACATCATTTGGAATGAACATGAGGTAATTTAATGAGTCACAATAAGTTTCATGAGCATTTTTATTGGTAATTAGGGCCATAAGGCTACAGGGAATTATTTCAATCACCCACTGCCCATCACAAAATAACATATAATTTAATAACAAAGCAAACCACAACATAATTGCAGTGCAATACAAAGTTAGCTTAAAAGCTGAGAGATGTGCCTGAGATGCAGACGTGTACTATTCCCAATTAAGTCAGCTTAACAACTGACTAGCATCCTTTGCTTGCTAATGAAAAATGTGCCCTCAGAGATGTCCACATATGCCATGCCACCTTCTGAATCAAAAGTGACTTGAATTTAAGCATTTAATACACCGAGGTATTTAAGTGTACAAAAGACTGGCAAGCTCTTCTGCTGAGGGTTAGGACTACATGCAATAGAACCTATTGCAATGAAATGCAATTGCAGAAGTCACATTCACAATCAGACCAGTGTCACTTAAAAGGATCCTGTCATGTTTAAACAGTTTAGCTGCACTGATTTAGATTAACTGATAAACCTCTGCATTTACAAAAGGCACACATCAAACCAGTGAGAAAGATGATCTTCTTGTTTAAGAGACATATCTGAGATTCAGGCACATGTTCACAGTTCTTGTATTCAGCAGATCCAGAGGAATTTTCAATTCTGCAACTGTAAGAATTCTATAAACTCTAAGATTCATTTCCAAACTCATGGACAATCTTTGCAGTATTTGGCTGGCAACGCTGAACAGACTGATTGTCTAAGCTGGTAGTTGAAAAGATCTGTATGATCAATGTAAATCATGTCAAGTATGCAAACAGGCTGATAAGTAGATTCAGGGAATATCAATGTGTCCATGGTTTACAGTGTATAGTTAATCTGTGGAACAACAAAAAGGTAGTAAATCATTAAAGCTTACCTAAGAAATAGTCATAATTAATTAATTCATTAATTCTCCTAGCTAATCATCCATGTCTCTTATTAAGGTATTTGGACTGGTCTGTGATTTGCATCAGGCCTGAAGCCTAGAACAGATGCACTAAGATGGGAAAATCCTCAAGAAAATGCTTACTGGTTAAGCACGTAAATCATTCTACTGAAGACAACAGTCTTGTTCTTTTGTTGTTTTTTGGAGGGTTTTGGCTTTTTTTAAGTAAGCATAGAAAAATCAAAGCTTTTGAGAATCCATCTCTCCATCTCAAAGTGCACAGACCAATACATTTTGAAAGTATAACGATGTTAAAGAATTATGTTTGCTTTTACTGGACACAGGGGTGAAATCCTAATTCCTTGTCTGAAGGCACATAAAGCTTGACCACCTAATTCAATTGCAACAGCATTACACAGTTTTATAAACTCACATGCATTTATCCAGTTATGTCAAGCTAACAGTATATTGAAAACAATATAAAAATAAAGATCTTAAAATAACAAATTACTTAGAAAACAATCCTGCACTCTTTGCTTCACAAAGATTTATGTATATGGGCACAGTCAATGCTGTGCCAGTGGGAGCCTGTTTACTATATCATTTGCAGTAGTTCTCACAGTAAATGAACTCAACATACAAGTAGGGATGCTCAAATTTGTGAAAAGTTTTAACTTTTTCATTACAAGACGAAAAAAACAAAATATTAGAACATTGTTTAAGTGAGATCGAAGATTTTCAGGAAAGCCTGAAGAAGAACTTTTTTTTTTTTTTTTTTAATTGTATTGCAGTAAAATTTTGTCCTTCATTTGGCTTCTTCGTAATTTTTTTTCAAGACTCCCAGGTTTGAAAACTACAGTATGTCAAAACTCACGGACTTTCCCCTGGGTTTATAGATACGGAACAGAACCGTGTTGTATTACAGGTAGGCAGCCAGCAGAGTACAGCATTTGCAGTACCAAGAATATGGAAAAATTATTATTGCAGAGACCAAAATCTTTGTGAAATGTTAATTGTTATGGTGAATGATGAATGGTATCCTCCAGAAAGAAACTCCCAGGCAACCATCAGGCCTGAGCACCTTGCATTACTGAAAGTAACAGATACTGAAGAGCTGGTTGTTCAGGAGCTGGCTTTAAGAAATGGGTTAAAAATTGCTGGTGTGGAACCCTGAGGGACACTAATGGTGACCTGGAAGGTACCCAGGATCCAGCCATTCCACATGCCGTTGTTTTCTTCCTGCCCGTGTTTATCTTAAAGCTTCTCAATGAAGGATTCACCTTAGCTTCGTTTGGAAGAAACCACGGAGCACTGCCTGCACACACTGGCCGAGAAGGGCACAAAGCTTCTCTCCTGCTGAAGAACCAGAAAATGGGCAGGGCTGGAAGGAACCACCTCGGATCATCTCGTCCAACCTCCCTGCTCAAGCAGGGTCACGCCAGAGCACTTTGCATGAATTGTATCCAGACGGTTCTTGAATCTCCAGCGAGGGAGACTCCACAAACTCCCTGGGCAATGTTTCAGTGCACAATCACTGGGAGTGGAAAGAAAGCAAGAATTTCAGAACAGTCAAAAGAAAAACAGCATACCTCTTTTTTTTTTCTTTTTTTTTTTCTTTTTTAAATCAAACGTTCCTAAGAGTCGGACTTGGCCAGAGGGAACCGACCCCTACCTACACCCCTGCAGCCCCCTCGGATGGGTCGGCGGCTGCTGAAACCCAAAGAGCTTCGCCACCTCCTTCCTCGGTGACCCTTCGCAAAAGCCGCG
>WEIU01019513.1:0-32016 GCA_013389925.1 Aegithalos caudatus | reverse complement strand
TGAGGCCGAGGAGGGCCGCGCACAGCCCCGGCCGGCCCTGCGGCTGCGGTGGGAGCCCGGGGCCCCGCAGGTCTCCCCTCGGATGTGTCTCTCGAAGGGTGTGGTGCCCGGGCCGGCGTGCCTTATTCCTCACCATTGCACACCCCGGGTGTCGGGGTGAGCTGTGCGGGTCGCTCGTCATCGCTACCGCGTCGTTTTGGGGTTGCGTGGCTTTCCAGCGGCGTGGGCACAACCGAGGAAGCTTGGGAGACACAGAAGTTTGGGCTGCATTCTCTTTCTCTCTTTCTCTCTTTCTAAACCGTTTAATAAACTCATTCCAGTAGGATTGTATGTTTTACTTTTGAAACCTGAGTTTATGCTGTGCAGCGTAAGACCTCGGTAATCTCGGTGAGCAGGATTACTTTAATCGAAGAACAGTCGGAATTTTTCTTGCTAACTTAAAATATATTTTAGACCATATGTTTTTGTTTTGTTTTATGTATAGTCAGTTTAACTTTTTCCCCATCAGCAGTTTGCCACTTGCTGTTTAAAAAAGTTTTCTATGAAGTAGTGGGAGGAAAAATACTAAAAGATAAAGTCAGATTAAGATGCAGACCCAGAAGCACATGCCCATCTTATGTGACTTAAATTCCAGTTAAGTGAGAGGATATTTAATGTTGTACAAAGCATTATACACTTCAACAGCTGAATTGAAGCTAATGACTGCGCTTGTTTTGAAAGACATGAAGTGACACACTGTAGCAGAGCACATTACTTACTATTTTAGTTTGCAGAGGAATGCTGATGTGTTTGAGAAATTTTGTGTGGTCACAGAAAAACAAGAGAAAGTTGTGATCAGTCCTGAGGAATTGTGTGCGGTCACATGTAAATAAGAAAAAGCTGCGGTTAGTGGAACAGAAATCTATGTGTTTGGAGGGAGATGGAAGTGCTGCTGCACTCCCTTCTGTGTATTACTGTGTGATTGAACAAGTTTCCCCACTGTGTTAATGTTTATTTTCTTTGAGACCTACAAAGGAGCTGGGCAGTGTTGTTCATAAGCTAGTATTTTTAGTAATGCTTCATTATGTTTGCCATGGCTGAGTATTATAGTGACTACTGCATGTGCTTCATACTTGTTCAGCACGTTTATCATATTCTTGTGTAAGTTCGACTTTTGTGTTGTTCCCTTTAAATTGACAGCCATTTGTATAGCTTTCTTCATTAAAAGCACTTAACAGACTTTTTCACAATAGTCTGAGATTTGGATAGGTAGGTTGGAATAGTACTGGAAGATGTTTATAAAGAGGTGGGACTTTCTCCTGGGAGTTGTGGGCTCTTACAAAGAGTCTGAGGTGAAAGCAGTACTACAGTAGGATGTATGATACAGTTGCAGGAAACGATCTCACTTCCTCGTTTCTGGAAGCCCTCTTTTTGGTTCTAGTTTTAAAGAGAATGGGTGTCCTTTTTTGTCAAATCTCAGCTGCTAAAGAGATATTTTAATTGCGTGCTATTGGTCTGATCATGATTAGATGCGGCTAGAGTGATCAGAGGAATGGCATATTCTTCTTACTGTCTTGAAACAGCACCAGCTTTTAAAACCACATTTAAATATTGGCTTTTAAAACCAAATCAATACTACTTACAATCTCACTTTTTTACTTGCTGTGTAACTAAACTCTCCCACATCTATTGTAATTTATAAGTTTATGTTGCAGTTGATGCATATGCTTTCCTGTCACTTAATAAGCTTACTGCACTGGGATAAAACTATTGAAAAACTCCTAGTCTCAAGTTAATAGTTATGAGATGTATATCATAGTTGTTAGATTTGATAGGTACTTTATAAAAATAAACTTTTTCATAATCTTTCTAGTGTCTGACAGTCAAAGATTTTGCTTGCATTTGTTATCTTCAGCCACTTCTGTAATGAACTATCCTGGTTTTACTTTGTTTTGTTTTTATATTAATAGTATTAAAATTCTACAAAGTTAATTTAGCTGATAGGTTTGCTGTGATAAAAGTTGTAGTGTACTTCTCAGTTCTGCTTGTTGCTCAGATGATTAACTTGAGTAAATTCTTTAACTAACACTGTAAGGATTTAGACCAGCTGTATGATCAGAATAGAGCCTTTTTATTAAAAGGGTTTTAGTTTTCACACTTTAAACACCTTTTGGTATCTCTTACGTCCAGAGGGACTAAAACAATATTAAATGATTCTTTGAACAGGAATGTACATGACAAAGTTGAAGAAGTTTACTGGATTTCTTTTAGGGGAGGAGGCTGAGGGTGGGGTTTGGGTGCAGAACAGAAAGGGACAGCTAACCGTGGGATCTAGATCTTATCCTCAGTTAGGAAGTGGAAGTAAGTTCTTAATGAACCCTTATTGAAAATGGAGCCTGAACTCTTCAATGTTTTGAGAACTTTCATTTCAACTTTTCTGTTGCTCCAAGTCTGTAAATTTTCCTTAGTAGGTCATGTTTGTGTGAAAATCATGTAGTTGTAAGTCCAGTAACTTACAGTAGTAGAGTCTGAGGTTTTTGCTGACTTAAATAATCTGTTAAGGAACGTTGAAAGTGCTGAGTTACTCCCTGTGTTAAACTTGGGACACAAATATGTGGCCAACTTCCTTCCCCTTAGAGCTTTTAACTGAGAAATAACAGGATGTTTTGTTGGCTCCAAAGTATCCATATGTTGTCTGTGCTCTGTGTTAGAAATAATACCCGAGTAGGATTTTTCTAGCTTATGCCATTTAAGGCTTTAAAAATGGGAGCTGCGCAAAGAACCTGAAATTATGTTGCTGACAATGTTTGGGGTTTGAATAACAGACTTACTTTTCTTAAGGGTGTGGAGAATACCAGTTACTGTTACACTTGAAGCCCATTTCACTTTGTTGCTAGGTGTTTTTTCTGTTTGATACTTGCTCAGATCAGCACCGACTGCAGACGTATACTAGGAATGAATGCTATACACAGTGACCAAGAAGTGATTTTGTGGTTATGTCTCTGATATGCCAAACCTGTTTATACTGGCAGACATACAAATAATGACATTGCTGAAAAGTATGTTTGAATCTTCATGATGTATTTCTGTTGCCTGATTAGAGGACTAGATGCCAGCCATGGATGGGATAGAAGCTCACAGGGAAGTGTAAATAAAACACTGTCTTTTGGAGCTTGAAATTACAGAAGATGAAACAGTCTTTGGTACAGGCATCAGTCACGTTGATGCTGCTAATGCTGCACTGAATTGTGTGCTGCACGCATAGAGCTTTATAAACTATTTTAACCTGCTAGTGACTGGAGTTTTGGTATTGTGTGCTGCATTTGTGGAAAGCTGGTGGTGCTCTCCTTAGTGGAGTAAGACTTTTCATTATCCCAGGATTGAAAATGGTTTAGTGTCCTAAATAGGTTACCTGTTGTTTCTTATTAAAGAATGAAAATACTATTCAGTAAACTGCATCTGATTTGGTTAGAAAATTCCACTGCATCAAAAAATCTTAGAAATACAAGGCAAAAATATTTACAATTGGCAGAAATAATGGAGTTAAAATGAGAAATAAGTATACCCAAAAGTTTCTCACAGCCTGAATTCCAGTTGTATGTAAATATTTGTTGTTTACACAGATCCAATCAAGCAGTTGCAGCTTTCTAGTAGGCTTGTAGTCTCTGTGTTGTCTCAGGTTTTTTCCTGACTTTTAAATAGCAGTAAAAGGAAAGCGAGTTTAAAAAAATGCCACGAAAATTAATTCTTATCCAGCTCCCTGCAGAGTTTCAGGCCCATCTGTGCTGGTAGGAGAGGGGAAGGGAGAGGGTAGTGTTGGGGCAGACAGGGACTACTGCATCATCCTGTGGCAGGATCAGCTTGGCCTGGGCGTGCCCTTGCCAGTTGTGTAATGGGCTGCAGGTGCATGTTTTAGGATGTTTGTTGCTGTAATAGGGCTGGAAAAGAACTGGTGTTCAACTTGCTTCCGCTGGAAGGGCAGCACAGAATTAGCTTTGAATATTTTGGTCAGTAGAGATGCTCTCTTGAGTCTCTTGGAAGAAAGCTTTTGGTAGCTTCACTGTGCTGTTTCTTTACCAGATCCTTGTTTGAAAGAGCAACATTGCTTTTACTTAGCTACTTACTGAGTTGTGTGCACCTTTGGCACACTGACATATTTTTGAAACTGTATTGTAATTTGCTGTATCTATGAAAAATAATAGAATCCAATTTTGCAACCTTTTTTTCTTCTTTTATAAGTAACTCTTGCAGGCAAGTGGCCTTATAAAGCTCATAGGGTAAAAGTTAAAAGGTAGGATTTGAGCAACTTCTGGACAAAGCAAACTTTAAATTATTTAATTACAGTAGATGTGGTGTGGACTAGCCTGAGGCAAGAGATGGGATTTGCTCTTTTTGAGAGGCTGTATGTTGTGTTGTATTGTGTGAAGACAAGCATTATTCTACATTTCTTCATTTGGAGTCCAGTCTTGTTTGTATTGAATGTCATACAGGACAGTTCAGTCCCCTGAGTTAAATCACTCTTGTCTAGGAATGATACAACTCTTAAATGAACACTTTTTAAAGCTAATGCCAAAAAATTAATTGGAAAGCTTGTCCTTTTTAGAGAACTTCTGATGTCATCGGGTAGCTGTGTGAAACTAGACATGAGGATGTATTGCAAAAGTTAAACACACATTAAAAAGATACAAATTTGTTAATTTAGTATATAATGTCAAAGTGATCATTATGATTCTTAATGCAACTGGAAGCAACAATTAAAACATGTGAATATTTGTTGGCTGTTTGTTCTGTAATGGTAATAATATTTCAGAAATTTTGTTGAACACAGTGCAGTAGACATATTGGAGAAGACTAAGAAAGAAAATTATATGCTGAACTGTCTTATGATTCGAGCATCTGAGTCACTTGATGTACTTTTAGCATTGAATAGTTTTTGAGTGCTCTGCATTCATGCTACTTCAGTGGTAAAAGGATGAGCCAAATGAACCTAGGAAAGAAGAAACCTTTGTACATAGACCATTTTCTCTAGGAGTAACCAAGTTTATGGATTTCCTGCTTGATGTTTTGAATAAAATGTTTTAAGTAATTCTGACACTATAGCCCACAGGAAATTCAACCTACACTGAACTTTCCAGGTTGCTTTATTTTCAGGTCATCACAACATTAAAAGGATGAAAACTTGAGTTTTTTGTGGGTTTTTAAAAATGGGTATTCACTTAATATATTAAAACTTCTTTTGAAACAGAGAAACACTGCTCTGTAAAACGTATTTTGTCATACTTAGGCAGCTTGCAGTAAAGCATGTGTTTTGTGCATGTGACTGGAGATTACTCTGTAGCATTCTTGAGTTTTCCAGCCCATAGCTGAGCTGTTAACTTGAAAACAGTAATCCCTAATATCTCTGCTAGTTTCTTTTATAATTTCTGATCTTTACCACTTGCTGTGTCTGCTAGCTTTATGTTTAGAGTCCATTAATTTTGCAGTGATTTTTATTCAATATTGGCCCTTGTACAGTAGTATTTTTTCACAATTTTGCTTTTAAAAGTGAATTCTTACATTTCTAGCGGAAAACATCTATTCAGATGTGTTCTAAGCTTCATGGTCCATTGTAGAGCGTAAGTTTCATGTGATCATTTTAGTCTCTGAAAAGAAATGTCAGGTGTTCTGAAGTGATTCACATAAGGCACACAGGTCAAATTTCTTTATCATGTAATACCCAGCAATTTAATGAATGAAGAAAATTATTAAAAGTTTCAGTATATTGGTCCATCTTTATGCTTTCCAAGTTACACATTTCAGTGCAGGTTTAAGGTGCCTAATGCTGGGTGTCTAAGCTTCATTGATGGTGCAGGCTTGTTTTGTTATGGAAATACAGTCAATTGAGCCAAAGAATTATTCAGAGTATCTCATAGCCAGGGGATTGATTCCCTCTATCACCTACACACTGGGTGTTCTACATTGCTGCTGGAGATCCAGTAATGTTTCTTCCTTGGCTTCCAGCCTGTGCTCCAGAAGAGCATGGGTCTTCTGGTGTCTGCGTGTAGTTGTCTTGGATACAGAAACCTAAGCTTAGACCTCTGCATTGAGCCCCTGCTAGTGGGTCAGCTGAATTAGCTTAAGGAGAGGCTTTAAGAATTAAGGAGCATTCAGGAGAGACAATCTCCATTGTAATGGAAGTCTAAATATTTAAATTTGTGCATCCTAATCTCTGATTTAATTCCCATCTGCCTCCCATGGCTTCTTGAAGTTGGAAATCCTTGGTGACTCCAGTTCTCAAGTAGTGCCTAAACTGTCAGCTCTTGTTTCTCTTCAGCAGGTGTCTGGCAAATGGGCATTGCTGACTGAGTGTAGTATTTGTGGCAAGTCCTCAAAAGTTGCCTAATCCCATCTGTTGTGATCGACAACCTGAAGGCAACATTAGTTTCAACTTCAAGTGTATGTCTCCTAAAGCACTGAAACAGGGTGTTGTTTTATTTGTAGCATAGAATGATAAGTGTTGTGTCAAAAGTACGTAAATAAAATTCAAGTGTGAGTGCTCTGTTTCAGTGGTTTAAAATCAGTTGTGTGGTACTTGAACAGATCACTCAGAAATCTCTTAATGGTAGACATGGGCTCTCTCAGGATATCCTTACACTACAAAGTATCTAATGTATCATATACTATATATTATACAGTATATTTAGGTATCCATATAATTTATATAGAATACAATACAGAATATGAGGTACATCCTTGTTCTGTCTGTTAGAGAGAGAAGAACAACTTAAAAATTTGTGGCTAAGTGGCTTGTGTTTCTTTCAGGTGTTAGCTTTTTTGCCTTTCTGTCTACATTAGTGCTGTTTGGTAATGAGTTGCTTTTTGTTATGTTGTGGTTTGATCTGTTAATTTATGTATTTTTTTTTCCAGCTGAGTTGTAGTATTTTGTCTGTCAAATGAAAATCTGTGATATTAAGTGTTTGTATTTGAATATATTTATGTTCATGTCAAATGAGGCAGCTCCAGAGGCAGCAGCTCTGAAGCATTTCAGATAACTCTGGCAATTCTCCTGGCTTTAGTGATGGCTAACCTTCAGGATTCTGAACTGCAAATTGACAATTTCACAAGATTAATGGACCAGAGGAGTAGTCACTCCTGTCAAGTGTGAAAGAGCACTCTGAATATGAGAGCAGCTAACATAGTTGCACTGGAAATGACCAAGGTTGTGTCTTTTTAGAAAACAAAAAACATAAACTGCCATATCTTAAATCTTCAGCTGGAGAAGAAAGTGTATGATAGAATCTGTTAATGCTTTTATTCCTAATCTATGACAACAAATAATTTTCATAATTTATTGTAACAAAATGATAAATTGTTCACTGTAATAAACCCCTGTGAGTGCACAGCAATGTCAGATCATAACTGGCATTCTGCTATTTTAAACGACATGTAAAATGAGTATATATAGAAGAGAAGGGTCAGAGTAGGGATTGTACTCAGGGGAAGGAAGATAAAAATACAGAAGACAAGTACAATGCTTTTTCACACAAATGTGGTACACTTGAGTGCTTTTATGAAACTGATTTTGTGAGGAGTTCTTTGTGTGTTCTTTCCAAATAATAGTTTAGTAGTACAGTAATGGTCCAGAATGTGCTTTTGCACAGCAAACCAGAATAACAATGAAGTGAAACTGTACTTTAGACAGGAGGACCTCTTATCTAAACTGATGGATATAGGGTTAGTGTTCCAGTTGGAAAGGCAGACAATCGTGGATAGAAAAAATTTGCTCTTTTTATTTCATGTAATAGATATGGAAGTGACTATAGAGAACATATTAGTCTCATCCAGTCTTAATAAAAGGTTGGCAAACAATGTAGTGTAAATACCAATACAAACCATTGTTCCTGAATGCTTTTCTTTTTAGAAAAGAGAAATCAATAACTTCTGTGGTAAGGACTGCAAATGTTACAAGTTTTGGTGTCTCTGGAGATAGAAATCTGCTCTAATGTACAATGCAAATACAAATGGTCATTCAAAAGCACTAGCAGTGAAAATTCTTGGTTTTATTAACTTTTGGTAACAATGCTGTCACATTTAGAAATTCATACAAAGTTCATCCTTAATGTTACATCAATCCTTAGTAAAAATTAGCACATACTTGGTTGTAATATTAAATATCCTTATGGGAATATGTCTTTTTTTTGATTAATAAAGTCAAAAAGGTGCTGGTTTCTGTTCCTAATTGTTACATACAAATTCTTGGATGATCAGCATGTTTATCCTTTTAAAACTTTTTAAAAAATCCAGGTTTGAAACTTACAAAGGAATGATTGCTATGGCAGAGACAACCACTGCCTTTTCTCACTTTAGATTTGAATTTTGTGTCATCTTTCTCTTAGGAAAAGTTGTTAACTATGTTATTATTTTTCAATAAAAGAAGGGTAACTCTTCCAGAATAAAGACAAATCCATAGAGATGTCTACAGAGCTCCTGATGTACTGTCAGATCACATCCCAGCTGGCCCCTCTGGTCCCTTACTTGCCTGTCTGTATGCATTGCAAAAGAGGCCCAAGATGTCTTGGCCTCTGAGACTTAAATGCTCAAGCATATGCCATGCCATGCTGTTATTCTTTGTACTGCCAAGACAAGTCCCATTCTTGGGCTGCTGGGTAACATTATGATGATCATGGAGTTAGCTCTAGTAGTATCTTTAGGTACTATAGATTGCATGCTGCAGCTGGGTTTAAGAGCTTCCACAATGTCCCAGAAGACAGATTTGTAGAACTGGTGCTTTCTAGATGCACTTACCACACATGGTCTGGATGGCTTGCCTTTATGTCATGCTGAATTCGTGTAGAATTGAGTATCTCAGTTATCCTAATACTTTCATAAGCTATTTATGAGTTATAGATCTTTAGACTACAGTGTGGGGAAACTTAGTTTGTAAATGTTACCTGGATGTTGGTAAATGTTGGTTCTGTTTGAGGATCTGTTAAATCTTTCCTTCCTGATTGCCTGAGCAGATATTACCTGCCTCTATTACTGATAAGTGCTTTAGATAATAAACAAAGTAGAAATTTCCAAAAATTGGGAACATGCTCACAGCACATCTAATAACAGGAAGGCTGAAATTCTTTCCTGTTTCAACTGAAGACTGACAAGTCTGTTAAGAGGGGAAGTGTTTTGGATCTGAGAAACTCCTGAAGCTGCATTTGGAAGTCTCTGTGCATTTCCACATCATGGTCTGTTGTGTGCAGAGAACCTCTGTCTGTAAGGCAGCTGTGAATGTTGCTGTCAGATTCTACATTCAGAGAAGAACTTTGAGACCAGGAGATAGATATTGTGCACAGACTTCTTTTCAGTCTACTTGAAACCACGCTGTCCTGATTTTTAAATTCCTTTTTTCTTGGTACACAAGTTCTCTATTTGCCTTACTTTGATTTCTTTGAAGGGTGATTTCCACATAATCAGCAAATACTTGGTAATTTCCAAGGAAGCAGAAAGATGATGGGGGAAGTGTTTGAGCTGGGAGGGTCCTGTTGAATTTTGCTGTGGGATTATTGACTGATTAAAACCAGATCAAAGTACTGGAAGAAATTGACTTGAATATATGCTATCACTGACAGTCAATTTCTCTTCTTCATCAATATTTCACCTTCCTGGACTGGATGCTAGAGTTGCTTCAGGAGAAACATGAACCAAAACTCAATAGAGGCAGGTGTGTGTATGAGACATTTTATATCAGTTACTTTCACAGTTATTAAAGCAGAAGAATTGGAAATCTAATTGGCTGAAGGTTTTTAGTACATAAAAGCTTTGTTATGTTTCAGGAATTACATGTATTTGCTTCTTTTCAAAATAAAGAGGAAACTGACTTGCTTGTTAGGCTACTATGAGTTGTGGTGCTAAAGGAAGCTGGTAACGTTACATCTCAAATTGGTGATTGCTTTAAAAACATGGTGGCTTATATTTATGTGAAAGTAAATTATCATATTTGTACCCATAAATACACACAATATAATGCTCTCTCTCTCCTTGATTAGTCTATTATAAGATCCCTTTCTCATGTTGCAGTGTCCTGCAAACTACTGTAGTAGTTGATGTAAATATTTTGTAAACTTAAAAGCTATGAATATATCTTTTAATTTTCCACTCAAATTGATGCAATCCAAGCACACTTTTTCTTCTGTATTCATGTATACAGATTAGAGCTGTTTATAGTTATCATGTTTTCTGTTGGCTATTTGTGATCAACTGAGGTATTTTTGTATAATGTTAATGTGTTTTCTCTTTTAGGTATACAACAGAGTACTTTATTTTTCTCTTGTAGGATGTGTGCGGTGTAATCAGGTTCTAAGTGTAAAAAATTTTAACTGGGATTCTGAGTAGAACCCATAGCATAATGCAGATGAAAACTTTCTGTATCTCATAGAGAAGAATGCTTGTATTCAGCAGTTGTTTTACCTTATTTTTTTAAAAAATATACTATTTTATATAAAGCCAGCATGGAGACAACTGAGAGCAATTATGTTAGAAAATCTTTGTGCAAAGTGCATGGTGTTTGTGAATGCCACTGATATGAGCAGGCCTAATATTTCTTTGAATCAGAATGAGTTTGTCACTCAGAAATCAGTTGCCAGTAGATATGATTAGTTTTAGTTTAAAGATAATTGAAGTTGGACTGTGACAAATCCTTCATATAAATTAATAGGAACAATGTGTTGTGACAAGAACCCCTCCAATTAGCTGACAGTTTATAACTGAAGAAGAACAGGGTTTGACTTAAATCTCAAGAACTCCAACACATTAAGTTAATATAATTAAAATAAATGAGAGCTGCATTTGGCATGCCTTATTTTAGTTATGCAAAATATATATGTTCATGTTGTTTTGTGCTCATTTGAGCATGTTGTATTGTTAATCAGGCACTGTGGATATTACTGACTTTATTTTTAAAGTTGAAAGCTGTGTTCTGAAAAACTTGTATAACTCTCCTGGATTTTAAGGCAGTGTTTAGTCTTCCTATATTGTTTTGATAAATGAAAATTTTAAAAAACCCAACCAAGCAAAAAAAAAAAAAAAAAAAAAAAACAAAAAAAAACCAAAAAAACCCCTCAGCTTTGCATTTCTCACTTAGCTATTTTGAGAAATATGTATATCAACACTTAATTAAAATATTTAATTCTGATTTTATGCAGTCACCTTAACCTGACTTTCTGTGAAATCTTGTTGGAATAATGTTCTGATGGAGAGGGAATATTAATACTTGGTTAAACTTCATGTACTATCGTTTTCATATTTCTGCTGTCACAGCTTCTCTGTTTCTCTAATCTATTTCACATGGTGACATAAAATAGATATTATGACACATCTTTGAATAGTAGTATCAGGAAAAATAGAAATGTTTAGTGTGGAAAGCACAGGGAAATACAAAGCTGAAATAAAAAGGGAAGTGTGCTTTCAAATTTGCAAAAGAATATTTTCCAGCAGCTTGCATCCAGTCATTTGGGAAAACCTGTTGTATTTATTTTGATTTATTTAATTCTTTCCAGAGGCTTACAGTGTATTAATGAAATTAATACACTGAAAGGCACAATGTACAATATATCTTTTATGTTTTGTACACAAAGCTTCCAGAAGTTATAGCGTTGAAATGCAAAGCTTCGGTGTTACGTTTCCAGTTTGGCTTGATGTCCATTAGGGAACGTGACTTGAGGGATTTCTGCAGGGGGTGTGTGTCGGCATTGAGGAGGAGCTGCTGTCCCTTGGGGCCGGGTGTGATGTCCTGGCTGGGCGGGGCAGCCCTGCCTGTGCCCCGCAGCCCTGCCCAAGGAGGGACAGGACGGTGCTGCTGCCCTGCCAGGTCCTGCTTGTGGGGAAAGGGCAGGAACCGGTGCTGGGCACTGTATGGCACGCTGGGAGGAACAGAGAGGATTGTTAGAGGGTCACCTTCGTGCCACTGCCCTGGGATAATTTGTATAGGACATTTGGGAGCCAAAATCCAGGGGTTTCATTTTTATACTCTTAGTTTGAAACTGTATAGAGCCTATGTAGCAGTGTTTATGCTTACTACTAGTGTTGCACTCATAAGACTGGAAAGTAATACAGTGATAATCATGATTCCTAAAAATTCTGAATATAACCCTTCCTGTGGAATTCCAGAATGGAATTACAGTAACTACAAAAATTTCACATTTCTGCATTAGCTCTGCTGGCAGAAAGCACTGCAAACACATTTCTTGCTCTGAGACTATACCTTTTTATTCGTCTGCAATATTTTTTATTTCTTTGCAGATGTTGATGTACAATTTAGCATCTAAACTACTTGTTTTCTTTTCTTCCAGGCTGCTGAATCAGGAATAATAAAAGTGAAAACAATAGCTGCACGGAACACAGATATATTGGCAGGTAATTCTTTGCTCTGCAAAAGGAAAAATAAAGCTGAGTTACAGATCAAAATGTTAAAAAGATGTCTTGGGTATGTCTAATAGTACTACACGTCTCTTAGTGTGTGCTATATTGTTGATGCTTTACTTTTAGGCACCTAGCAAAAAATCCAGTACAGAAGTTTTTTAACTCTACTTGTTTCTTGTTAGTGCTATTAGGATGCTGAGGAAGGGCTCCATTTTCAGTTGATGCTCTACAAAAGTAATCATCCACTTAGAAAAATAACATTAAATACCTAGAGCCTGCATTTTCAGTGTTTTAGTTGCTGTGTTTGAGTGGTCTGTGTGGTGTTCTGCAGTATGATCCACATTTATGTATTAGTCCAGCCTTTGGGGACTTGTAACTGGCAGGCAAAAATCCATCTTTATCTGAGACAAGGTCATTCAATTTAAAATGTTCCAATGCCTTGAGGGAGGGAACGTATCTTGTGAGCTGTAGCTTTGTAAGTGCTTAAAACAATATCTCTTGGCTGTCTTCAGCTTTATAAAGTTGGCTTCTTGCTAGTGGCTGGTAAAGCCCTTGGCCAGATTTGAATGGCCCTGCATTTATACTTGACTGTCTGCCCCAGATGTAGTCAAAACTTTTGAAACACTAGATTGTTTGGAAGGTCCAGTGAAATAGCTGCAAAACAATATCTTGTTTTGAGGTATTTAAATCAGATATTGTTAAGGAGGCATTTTCTAGGATTATTTGAATTAACAGACCCACTCCTCAGTATTTCACTTTAATGCCTCTTTTTTATTTGTTTATTTTCTTTGTTTTTACTGCTGTCATGAATGCTGACATAAGTGGGAAAAGTATGCCAGGTAATGTCAGCTATATCAAAATACACAAATGAAAAAGGGAAAGCAGTAGTTAGCCATTTGGGAAACTATCAACCTATTACTGCATAAAGAAGTTTGTATTTTAGAAAGCTAGTTTCTAATCCTGCAAAATTCTCTGTTTTTTTGGTTTTCAAGATAGGAAGAGATAGGAAAGATCATTAAATTTAGTAATGGATGGACAGTCTTTGCTTTCATCTTTTTGAGGAAACACTTTCCCGAAGTTGGTAAAATTTTTAAAATAATTTTCTCTTGGAAAGTTTAAAGTAGAATGTACTTAGTATTTATTTTATTCAAAAAACCTGCACAGATTTGTTGTTAAGAGGTTTGGGAAACCAGCAGGTCCTAAAAGTTACTTTGATTAGTTAATCTTTGCTAATAGGATAATAACTTTTCCCTTCTGTTTCACCGTTTTGTACTGGGAAAATGTGCTTTGCCTGCTCATTATCCTGACATTCCACAGTTAAAGCATAATGTTATTAAACAGACTCAGTTTTTTATGAATTCTTACATTTTTTGAGCTATCAATTATAAGCTAATCTTACACATAAGTTAGTGTCAAGAGATTGTCTATCTCATATTTAAAATCTTCTGAAGAAAAATATTATATATACTTTAGGAGTAATAAAGCTGCAAAATGCTACAATGTAATTGTGAAATCTAGTGGATACTTTTTGATTGCTAGATGATTTAAGAACATCTATGAGACATTCTAGTAATAAAAATACTTTGATTGGGATATGATTTTTTGAAGTATTTTGATGTAAACTGTCATTTCACTAACATAGATAGGAACAACTGTATCAGATAGTTGGAATAAGCTGATCTTATGCTTTCTTGAATCATTTAATTATGTAGGATTATAATTTTTAGGAAAATAGATGCAGGCTTAAAATCTTTATTAAAATCTTAAAAAATTCTGATATTTTTGGTGGGATATGTTTAACCTGCCAGAACTTTCTTTCTCTTGGAAAAGTTAAGTTGAGCTGTTTCAAAGTCTTCATTCTTGGCAGTGTGTATGTGCTATATTATTTATTTGTAAGAATTTGAGAAATTCTTGAGAAATTTGAGGGGAGGAGAAAGCCTTAAATCACAGGAGATAAATTTGAGAAATTATTTCCATGTGCCTTTGAGATGTGCAAAAATTATGGTTTAGTAGTTCTTGTAAAAATCAGAATTACAATCTTGCTGATTAAATGAGTGGATAAGTTATACTTTCCAAAAACTTCTCATTTATTACTGTTCAGTAAGATAGATTTCTTTTTTAATATCTTCTGCCAACAATTGGTAGCAAAATGAAGGCAGACCTGGCAATAATAAATTTATTGTGCATTTTAAGACTGAAGTTAAAATAGTCACAAAATCATGTGATCACAGAATATTCTGAGTTGGGAGGGATCATCAAAGTTTAGCTCCAGGCTGTCTGAACAGGAAAGCCCCAAGAATCACCCCATGTGCCTGGTTGCTGTAAAACCAGATGGGTACCAAAGCAGATCTACAAAACATTAATTTTTCAGCTTCATAAATTAAAAATATTTGTCTAGATTCTGTTGTGAGATTGTTGCTTTTAGTGGATTGTAGAAGAAAATACTGTAAAAGGCTAAATTTATTCTTTATCTTGTTATTTAACTCATGCCATTTTTGCCATTCAGAACTATATCTTGAGTCTCATGTTAAGGATAAATATTTTGTAGCATCTTTTTGCTTGCTTTTTCCTGTTTGATGGTTAGAATTTAGTGGCAGTTCAAATACGTCAACTGGACATACAGCTTGTGCTGGTTCTGAAGAGGCTGATGAAACTGGCCTGTGTGTTGATATCACCCTGTAAGAACTATTATGTTACAGAAAGTATAATTTATAATAGCCTATCCTTTTCATTGAAACTTCTGAGTCAGTGTTTCAGTTGGAAAGTATCACTAAAGTATATTTTTGTCGTTTAAGCTTGTTTAAATTTTTTTTCCAAATTACCTGTAGTGATACTTAGTAGTATAGATCATGTTTGCATTTTTATGTGAAAATGTATTTTTTGTTTGTGGTAACTACTGTCCTCTGAAAAGCGCGTGAAACTTTTCATGAATACATTTATTCTACTACACATAGACTAAAACACAGTGTATGACATTCACTGTTAAGAACACACACTGAACTTTCAACTGTGAGGAAATTTTTGGTGTCTGAAATGGTGATGAGCGGCTTGAGTCTTAGAAGTTTGCATGAATCAACAAACATACCTGCAAATGGAAAACCACTCATCAGTCAGAGCCATGCTTTCTTTACATATTTTTACACTTTATTATCTCAGATTTCTTGAATTACTTCTCTGGGAAAAAAACTGTTTCAAATGCCAGTGTAAAATGTTGTATTGATTATGAAGCTTTTTCTCCTTAACAAAAAAAAGGGTGGGGAGAGAAGTTTATGGAAAGTGGTTTTCTCCTGGCAAAACTCCATGTTAAGAAGCTACCCTTTGTCACTAAAACACCATTTGACAAATTCACAGCCAGGTGAACGTACCCAGGATACAAACAGTCCAGTCTCTCCGTGTTTTGTCAGTGGAGTCTTTCTCCTCCTGTTTTGCCAGTGGCAGTTTGCTCTTCCCCTTCCTGCCTGGTGCATTAGACTGTCGCTCTGTGCCACCCCGTGTTGCTTCCTGCAGTAGGTGCTGAGGTGAAGCAGAGCAGGACAGTGCTACCAGCCTGACACTGATTCCTGTGGCAAGGTCAGGGAAAGCTCTGGGGTTGGCAGAACCTTACACCTTGCTAATCACATGGACTCTTAAATGGATGTTTTGGATTTGGAAAGTCCCTTGAGTATATAAGGTAGAAGGTGCTTGGATTTTGAGCCTTGGCCAGGGTAATTATGGAAGTGAGCTGTGTCAGCCCAGTGTCTGTCTTCACTTGGCTTTTCACTGTGGTCCATGTGTAAATCCCAAATTTCCAAGACTGGAGATTTCGTTTTGTTAATAGGTGTGATTAACAATTTTTGCACTGTATTTTTCAAAGTATTAAATATTGACTTCTTCCATATTTCTCTTTGAAAGCTTTGAAAGAGAACAGCTCAGAGGTGGTTCAGCCTTTTCTGATGGGTTGTGGAACAAAAGAACCAAAGATCACTCAGCTGTGTCTAGCAGCCATACAGAGGCTCATGTCTCACGAAGTCGTTTCAGAGGTACGATCGAGCTTTATACAAAAACATATTTCAGAGTGAGAAATACAGACCTCAAATGGAAGGTGTATGAGTTGTTTTAGGAGGCTCTTTATATTATAATGAACATAGTCCACAAAGTATTTTACTCATATCTTGTTTTTAAGTAATTTAAAGGAAAACCTTTTACACTATTAAAAAAAAAAAAAAAAAAAAAAAAAAAAAAAAAAAAAAAAGTGAGGCAGTATTAGTAGCCTCTAGAAGGAAATTTGTGAAAATTGAAACCAGCTCGTTTAGTTCACAATCTTACACTGCAGAAACTGAACATGTAATGAACCTTTTGCATCCACAAAATATACTCTGTGCAATAACATTATTGTGCTTTTATTGCATTTTATTTTTAAAAATAAGGTGAAATGGATGCACATTTTCTGCAGCAGTAAATGTCATGATATATTATGATACATGATATATTACGATAGTATACATTGTATACTATCTATACGATGCATAGATAGTGTATTAGGA
This sequence comes from Aegithalos caudatus, assembly GCA_013389925.1. NCBI lineage: Eukaryota > Metazoa > Chordata > Aves > Passeriformes > Aegithalidae > Aegithalos > Aegithalos caudatus. The sequence goes on along the minus strand of WEIU01019513.1, from coordinate 15,124 downwards.
AGCTGATGAAATTAATGCTGTTAAAATACATTTCAGTTGTGCTTGCATAATATAAGATTACACTGTTTTCTGTCTGAGATGAGTGAAATCTGAGGGTAAAATGTATTTTTACTGTGTCTTCCATATTTCCAAGTAGAAAATTAAGTACACGCTTTAATTTGTACTGCATATTAAGACAACTCTGTTGTCAATTCTTTAAAAATACTTTGGGAAGCTTATGACAATGAAATTGGTTTTATATTCTAAATATAGTCCTATGGTATAGACAGGCACATTCAGTTATGATATGCCTTTACAACAGTGATATTCTTGCATATGATAATACATGATATACCAGTACATAAATATTGTAGTAGGTGACAAAAATTTGTTTATTTATAGGCTGCAGCAGGAAACATTATTAATATGCTTTGGCAATTGATGGAGAACAGTCTTGAAGAACTTAAATTGCTCCAGACAGTTCTTGTACTTTTAACAACCAATACAGTTGTGCATGATGAAGCACTGTCCAAGGTAAGAATTTTTTGGTGTCAACTATAGAACTTAAAACATTCAAGAGGAAAAATGGGGCAATTTTACATATGAAGTATGTGAAAACAATGAATGAGGAGGGGACTTTCTTCATTCTATTGTGTCCCTATTGTCTTTTTGACTAGACTCTGAAAGCAGGATTTCTTTTAGCTTCCTTTTCCATGTGTTTTGTAATTCCTGCACAATAATATATTTCAGACTTAATAGGAACTTGAAATAAAAATACTAAGCCAATGCCTATCCTTCTCATCTGTTAAATTCGTTGGATGTTTTTGAACTGTAGTCAAAGCACATAGCACAGTGTAAACCCTCACTGGAAGAAAATGTTAAAAGAAGCTGCCTTCCCCCCTGCCTTAAATCTCTTTTGAGAACAGTCCAGTTATTTGTCGTCCTGTAATAACTTTGGGTCATAGTTTTAAACATGAAACATTTGGATATTATGTTTCAACTAAAACAAAAAATAAGGACCTAGTCCATTTTAATCTAAATTATAAGATGCTTCTCTTTGAAAAAGCAACATTGTTTACTCATCTGTGAATTGTGAAACTCTGCTTATTAAGTTTCTCTTCTAGATTACATTGTAGAAAATCAATTTCAGCCAGACACATATTGTATATTCATGTTTCAGTCAAGCTGTTGAAAGATTTTAAACTAATGTGGCAATATCATCTGAGTCGAGTCCACAAATCACAGACTTGAAAAAGAGGCAAAAGAAAATTCTGAATCTTGTACACCTCACAGCATATAGCACTATGGCTAGGTGTGGCTGAGGTTCTTGAAAGTGCAGGAACACAGTTTATAGACAGAACAAGAAACTCAGGTTTCACTAGACATACAGATGGCAATTTTCAAAATTCATTATAAAACAGGTAAGTATTAAACTATGACTTAGAGGTAATAACAAAATCCAGTGGGGAAAAAGTATTCAGGTCATTGCCAACACAATGACACTTTGAAATGCATGTCTTAGGAATAATAGCATTCAAGGCAACATGATTGTGAAAGTATTGTGATTCAGTGTAGGAGAGGAATGACATTTTGGCTTTGGAGTTGACTGACCTTTCTGCGATTAACCTTACAGTCCTAATGTCCTTCTGACATTAATATTCATGCAGGTTGTTCTGTGTGATGATTACTGTGTATGCTCTGTATGATGACTGCAATTTTATTGGCACATTGTAATGTGTTCAGTTAATACCACTTTTTGATTGCTTTTGAGGAGGACTACTAAAGAATTTTTTGGGTAGGGTAATGCATAAAATGTATTCTGGTTCTTCAGATTTAAAAAAATTTATTTTGGACAACCTTTTGACAAACTGTAGCAGAAAGCATTCCTCAATCCATCAACCTTTTTGACTCTTAACTGAAAGATGAAGTGTATTGTTGTAAGGTGATTTTTTGATTTTTTTTCTGGTTTTTTTTTTTTTCCTTTCAGGCAATCGTACTTTGCTTTCGATTGCACTTCACAAAAGATAATATCACAAATAACACTGCGGCAGCTACGGTGCGGCAGGTAGTTACTGTCGTGTTTGAGAGAGTGGTTGCTGAAGATGAACGATACAAAGGTGGGCAGACTGCTTACTCAGCTTGCTTTTATTTACCCGCTTTTTTGACACATATCAGGTGTTTCTCTTTCAGATAAAGAAGTAGTAAAATGTCTGTAGGTGTTACAAAAAAGTCACAGACATCATTAATTTTAACTGTCTTTTATACACTTATTTGTATTTAAAGGAGATTAAATCTTTTGCCATTGTGTCAGTGCAATTCAGTGCAGCAATATATAAAACCTAGAAAATTTTTGAAGCTGTGAGAACTGGTTTTCAGATTAGTACTGTAAAGGGACTTGAGGTGAGGGTGTCATTTATAGTGCAGGTCCCATAGATAACTGAGTGCAAAATACATGGCAGTAGTAGTTTTGAAGAGAACATTAGAAAGCAATGCTTGGTATTGATGACCTTTGATAGTGAATCTAATGTTTGTTTCTATAGACATGATGAGTTGCAGAAGAATTAACTGGTCATTCTTGTAGAATATTCCTGTAAGAACACTTACTGCATACTTGAATTTTAACAGTTCCTTTGTTCACTAAACTTTGTTTTGTTTTCTTGCACAGATGCTGTTGACCAGTCAGCTGCAGTTCAGGGGAATAGTAATAGAAGATCTGTCAGTACACTGAAGCCATGTGCTAAGGATGCATATATGCTTTTCCAGGTAGTTGGGGAGAATATATTTATGTATTTGCAGTTAAGATTGGGTGTTTCTACATCTCTCTAAGAAATTTCAAGAATTTGCTGTTGGCATATTGACAATGTCTTTAACCAGAGCCTTGGGCTTTCTAATGTTATTTATTCTAATTGGTGATCTGCTGTATCACAAGAGAATGATGGGAAAATGAAGACAAAGTGGCCTTGGAAAATGTTTTACTATGAATCTTAAATAATAGCTTAGCATATGTGTCTGCATTAAATTCAAGATTCTTATTTATTTGAGCCTGTGTTGGGTTTACCCTGGCTGGACTGTCAAGTGCCCACCAAGCTGCTCTACCACTCTTTGTCCCAGCTGGATGGGGAGAGAAAATAAGATGGAAAACAATTTATAGGTTGAGATAAGGCAGTTTACTAAAGCAAAAGCAAAAGTTTGCATGTGCATGAACAATGTTCAGCCACTTCCTGGGAAGCAGAGCTTCAGAATTCATGGCAGTTGCTCCCTAAGGCAAACATTGTAAATAACGGATGCCTCCCTTCCTCTTCCATTTTTTAGGTTCTATAACAGGTATGGAATGTCTCTGTGGTTAATTTGGGATGACATATTTTGTGTCCCCTCCCAGGATCTTGCCCAGCCCCTTGAGCGGGGTGGGGGGGAGGAATCTTGAGAGACAGCACTGTGCCAGTGCTGTTCAGGTGTAGCCAAAACACTGGTGTGTTATCATCACCTTTCTAGCTACCAGTGCAAAGCTCAGCACTGCAAGGGCTGCTGCAGGGAAAATTAATTCCATCTCAGCCAGACCCAATACAGAGCAAAACGCTGCAGCTGTAGCTCGGGCCTGTTTCTTGTGGTTGGTGTTGGACATTAAAGGCACGTATGTGATGAAAAGGAGTAGTTGCATTCATCACACCAATAAAAATCTTCTTGACTTAGCAAATTCACTGGTCTTGAGATATTTTTGCGGCTAAGAATGAATACACATGTTACAAGGATACCAGAAAAGCTTGAAATTTCTTTTCAACATTTTCTGTGCTTTATAATTTATGTTAAAAAGTATTTAAAGAAAAATTACATTGAAATTAGAAAATCACTGACAAAAGAGGAGAGTATGTAGATTTCATTATGACCTGGGGAAGCTTTCTTGGTGTAGGACTGTACAGAGAATGTCAATGTTACTGTGTTTCTTTCCAAGGATCTGTGTCAGTTAGTTAATGCTGATGCTCCCTACTGGCTCGTGGGTATGACAGAAATGACGCGGACATTTGGCCTTGAACTTCTTGAGTCAGTCCTCAATGACTTTCCACAAGTGTTTTTACAAGTGAGTAGTTCTTGGATGGAAAACAGGAAGACTTTTATTCATGTGGGGAGTGAAATCTACACTTCTTGAAATCCTTTTTAATTTAACATGAATATTGTTTTCCTGAAGGACTTGTAGCTTTTATGATTTTGAGGGTGGGGGGTGTTAACAGTATAGTTCCCTGTCCTTTTTGAATGTTTTTCTTTTCTCAGATTCTGTGAATTATATTTATACATTTTGTAGAGCTGTTTGTTTTACTCTGTTGCACTTTTGGTTTTGCTGTTTATATCTCCTCCTGAGAAGCATTTTTTAATCTTGCCTTATTTATGACAGCTCTGTCACTAGATTTGTAGAATTGTTATTTCTACAAAAACATTAATCTTACCCCACTTGTAAAGTAAGAATCCAGACTGAATTGCATGTATCTACTGCATATAAATGCACCATGATCCTGCAGTAATGTTTTACTAGCTGACTATAGGTAGATTTTTAAAATTTATAAATATATAAGTGATATATTAACAGCCTATTTCAACTTGCAAAATACAAGAAGAAGGGTGCATGGCATGAACCTGACCATTGAATTTCATGCTTTTTGGTAGCTTTACAATGGTGTCTTCAGTTCTGCCTTTTCATTTCCTGATTGTAATTTATACCAAGATTTACATGATTTCAGACTGCTTGATCATAACTACAAATGTAAATAAGATGCATAATCAGAGCTACTGGTAGCAATTAAGGAATAGCTACATATAACTTTTTCTATTTCCTTTTTCAGCATCAGGAATTCAGTTTTCTTCTTAAGGAAAGGGTATGCCCTCTTGTTATAAAGCTCTTCTCCCCAAATATCAAATTCAGGCAAGGTTCCACCACCTCATCTTCCCCAGCACCAGTGGAAAAACCATACTTCCCCATCTGTATGCGTTTGCTGCGAGTAGTTTCTGTTTTGATTAAGCAGTTTTACAGTTTGCTGGTAAGAATGTGCTCAAATTTTCTTTATGCAGTTTTGTTTTTCTATGTATGTGCCAGTGCTGTAATCAGTAGTAGTATTGATTAGTTCCTGGGAACTGTTGATATCTACTGAGGGAAGAAATAGCTAAATACTCTTTTCCACTTAGATTTATTTGTGTTTATATGTGTTCTAAATGTACGATTTTGTTAGACTTGTATGAATTTCCTAGTAGATTAGCTGTTGTCTTTTCTCTATTTACTGCCTTTCAGATTTTGGGAAGATTTTGATCTTCTGTTGTTTGCTTCACTTTAGATAATGATGATTACTGTGCCTTGTTAATACTTTCTAAGAGGCTTTTAAATTGAGTTGCTAAAGCTGTTGACAGAATGTGGGTGAAAAACACAGGTTCAGCTGTACTTATGTCCTGAGTTTTGGATATTTGCTAAAAACAATATTTTTAATTTGTGTACTGTAGCAAATGTATGACCTTTATTGCATTGTCTGTGAAGAATTTAACTCCTTCAGTACAATTGCATATGTGATTTCAGCTTGTGAAAAATGTTACATTTTTATATAATTCTGAGTAAATACTCATTCCAGGGATTTTTTTAGATTCTGTACAAAACTTGCTATGATAGGACTCCTGAGATGAAAGTTTTTTTGAGAAAATATTTTGTAGGCGTCTTTTTCATTTGATTAATTATTATAAACTATATATTTTAGGTAACAGAATGTGAAATCTTTCTGTCATTGCTGGTTAAGTTTCTGGATGCAGACAAACCACAGTGGCTACGAGCTGTTGCAGTAGAATCTATTCACAGGCTTTGTGTCCAGCCTCAGCTGTTAAGGTATTAAATATACTGGCATTTGCTTTTGCATAGAGCTTAAGATATATTTTTATTATTTTTCTCTAATGGAAAAATGCTTCCTGAAACATTGCAAATGTATATAAACTTAAATGCAATAAGCTCTTCATAATAATTTTGTGCCATCCATTAGGCAATGCTTATTATCCAGGAAGGGCTGAATTACAGTTATTTGACTATGTCAGTGTCTTAGCAATGTCAAAGGAACATTTACCTAAAATTAAATGTTATTGTTTACCTAAATATTTGCTGTTGAAATGTGCTTTTAGTCTACAGTTTGGAGTGTGTGTGGGGGTGAAGTTGCTGCTAAAATGTTCTTTTCGTCTCCAATTTGTCAAATACTTTCTGTTTTATAAAATACCTTCCAGGTCTTTTTGTCAGTCATATGATATGAAGCAACATTCCACTAAAGTTTTCCGTGATATTGTGAATGCACTGGGGTCCTTTATCCAGTCTCTATTTCTTGTACCAAGCACAGGGAATGCATCAGCAACACCAAACCAAACTGGTAAAGCCTTGTTCTTATTATAATTCTGTTTTTCCGTCATTTTCTTGTAATAATGAAATCTGGTTTGATTCAGCTCTAGTACAGCTCTGTACTTCTGTGTTTATTTTGGTGAAAAGCTAAAAAAGTTTGTCTTGAGACATACTAGTGTTCTCATCTCTGGTACAACAGGGGATTTTATCGGCTTGTATTGTGGGGAAGGCATAGACCCCAGTCAGCAGAGTAGTGCTCCTGCCTTGATTTCTGTTTCTGCATTGACCAAGCTCCTTGTTTCACAACTTTTCAGAGGGAAATTCCGATGGCATTATTTCTAATTTCTATTAAAAATGCGTCTGACTTCTGTCTCCTTGTGCGGGGATGTCATTTATGGCATTGTGCAATTTAAGTAGTAAGACAGTGGGTATTTGTGGGTGGCAGTCACTTATTCTTCTGGATGTTCAAGGCCAAAACTGGAGTGAGGGACCCAAGAGGCAGAATGAAAGATATGTATTTTACAAATGATCTTTGTCTTTTTTGTAAGCCGAAATCAGGCACATGTTGAAACTAAACTTGTCTTTTCTTGCAGCCAGGATTTTGGCATTTCACTAGATATATTTGTATCTTAATAACAAGAAGTGATCATCCTTTTAATACCTTTGCCAGTGTTTATGTCTCTGTTTCTTCCTGTAGTTCTGGAAGCAGAGTCCTGAGCAACAAACAACATAAAAATAATTTGTAAGGTTGTCTTTTGATATGCATTCTTAAGAGATAAAAGCCAGATAATATGTGTAATTATTGTCTATCATATCTACTATTAAATTAAGAAACATTAAAAAGTTTGGGTTTAGACTCATAACTTTCAGTGTTTACTCATGAAATTGGAATCCCATGCTGGAGTTAGCAGTGATAGCATAAGGAAATTGAGTCAGTGTCTCTTGTTCAGTAGCTGTTTATACAGCAACTGATGGAACACTTCTATTAATGTTATTTCTAGGTTAGCTTAATTATCTTAAATCAGAAACACTTTTCACCACGTAATGTGCACATATGAGAAGCCATTCTATAAAACTCAATCTGAAAACCTAAATTTTGCCTCAAGTGAAACAACACTGCAATAGGGTCATACCTCTAATGCTGTTACTGTTTTTCTGGGTTACTATTTCAGTTTGTTTTCTCTTTTCCTTTTCACTTCTTTCAGTCTGAGTGTTTCTCATATAACTTTCTCATGCATTTCTTTTTCTACCTTTTTTCCTCCTGTGGCCGTATTTGATGTGCAAAGAGCAGATGAATGCAATTTAATTCTTGAACTGAGTCTTCTAATTGTAACAGCATGTAATCGCATGCTGTCTTTTGGAATCACAGAATGGCTTGTGTTGGGAGAGACCTTCAAGATGATCTAGTTGCAGCCCCCTGGCCATGGGCAGGGGCACCTTCCAACAGACTAGGTTTCTTGAAGCCTTATCCAACCTGGCTTTGGACATTTACACTCTTTATATACCTGATTTTTGAGTCTTGCAACAGGCTACCTGTTTCGTAGGAGTTGGGAGGTGCATCTATTGATGCATAAGCTTCTGTGTATTCATATTGCCTAAGTTAGTAATTTATTGCCTAAATTGGTAGCTTACTCTTCACATATTAAAGGCAAGCACGCCAAAATGGCAATTACACTGTGAGTCACCATCCTGGGACTCTGCTCTCTCTCGCCATTGTCTCCTCAGAGAGAATCTGAACTTGCACGGCCTATTCTTAGTAAGTATAGATGTTCTTCTCCATGAAAGAAGTGTATATATACAGAATTCCTTGTTCTTTTAAGTGCTTTTTTTGGCTTCCTCAGTTGGAACAAAAATTTGTTCCTTCCTAGCTGTTGGTTGGTACATTGTCACCTCTTCCCTGATGGGATTTGTTTTATTTTACCTTGGCATGGAACAGATTGAAATGTTGCCATTCTCTTTGATTCACTTCTTGTGGTTTTTGCATTTCTGACATCTTGGAAATTTGTTACTGAAATAATTAAACTTTCTAGCTAATGAGTTCTTGATACAACTATGTAAATATTCCTTAACTTTCAAGTATCTGTCTGACTCTTCACTAAAACATACATTGTTTCATTAGGACTGTAAGTTTGATTCATTCACAGAATGTTATGAATGTTGCTGTACCTTTCACAGAAACATTACATTCTGACTGAAAATTAGGCAGTTGGTATCAATGAACTGCACATAAGATTTTATTTCAGACAGCAGAGGGAGCTCAGAAATAGTTTTTTGTTATTGTTGATTTTTGTTGTTGAACTGGGTGTCTTCAGATTAATCCTGGTGTCTCAAAAATTAAATGTAGAGAAAAGATGTTTGCTGATGATAGATACGAGATTAGTTGATTTTATACCTTTGTTTTTGTGAACAGGAAGCAATGCATCAGGGAATACTGGCTCAGCACAAACTAACCCAGGAGTGCTTGGAATGGGTGGAGGTGCAACTGTATTACCTGCCTTTGAGTACAGAGGCACTTGGATACCTATCCTGAATGTAACAGTACAAGGCAGTGCTAAAGCTACATAGTGAGTACCTCTATCTTTTAGAAAATGTATGTAACAAGTATTTTTATTTTGAATTTAATGATGTATGGAATTTTTTTACTAGTGAATATTGAGGGTTTTGTTCCACTGGCATTGAAGTCTATTGGGAATTTTCTCTTTGTTGGTGCCATGAGGCGTTCTGGTCTTTTTGCTGTTTTTTCTGCATGCCCTGGATTCTGGTTGGGATGTCACCTACGGTTTTAGCATCAGTTGGATTTTGTTTTCCTACCATATTATCTGTATTAACTCTTCACTTTTAGGCCTCCCTAGAGTATAGAATAATTTTGGAATACCTGTCACTGCATTTTGTAATGGCAGATATGAAGGGCATTAAACGGGACATCGGTGGGAATGAAAAATACATTTCTCACACCAGCTTTACTGTATTTACAGTGTTTATTGTTTATTGTGGTAGGTACTGGTCTGGTATATACCAAGGCTAGATTCTGAATGCTCCTTAGAATGGCAAATCATTTTGTCATGACTTGGTACAATGGAGATGGTGTTCTCAGTTTATAGCTGCAAATACAGTTACCTTTTAAATAGTGCAGGTTTTTTCATGTCACTCACGACCATTGAGGGGACAAACTCTTCCAAACCTGAAGTTATTTGTGCCGCCATAAAAGTTTGGCATACTAAAATTTAAGTGAAATCTGCAAATAGCCTGAATCATCACTATTTTTAGGGTAGGAAGTCCTTTGTCTGTCTTTGAGATGCAGAAAAAAAATCCTCAGATTTCAGTAGTTACTGTGTATGTGTTGACTTTTTATTCCAGCAGTGGACATGAATGTTATTTTAGTTTACCTGCCTGTTTTCAGGGAATGCAAATTTTTAATTTGGTGAGCTACTACAACCTCCACTTTTCCTCCTTTTCCTTTTTCTTACTGTCTGTTCTTAACTGGTTCAAGAACCTTGCAGCCACCATTGTAGTCTCCTGTCCTGCTCTAAACTTGCTTGTGTTTTACCTTTGGATACCTCAAGTGACTCTGATTTTCTCTGCATAATTTTTGCATTTTTTCTTTTGTATGAGATTACAGAGCTGTCATAAGCATTTCCTAGCAATTTTTTTCTCTTTTCTTGTACTTTTCTCTGTAGTCCCTGTATGTAAAGAGATGACTTGCTGTAATGTGTCACATCCTCACACCAATTCTCTTCCACTGCCATTAGATTTTCAAGCAATGGCCACATCTCTTACTTTTGTACAGTAAGCTTCTCCACAGACCACTGTGGCTTGTCTTCCTCTTTCCTTAAGGAACTAATATTTTTAAGAGGAATAGACAGCCTATTCAAGACTTTTCACAGCCATTGCCATGTAACAGTAACAACTCATATAATTTATTCAGTAGTTAGCATTTTCTATCTTCAAAAGTAAAGGGATGTGACCTCTACATCACAAACATATTGTCACTATAAAATGCACTAATAATTTTAATTAGACCCGTATATATATTCACATTTATTTGTATATAGAGAATGAAATGCTGACCATTTGATTTAGATATAGTTCATGTTCCCCCAGATATCTGAGGCAGCTATCTTCAGGAAATTAGAGGTAATAACTGAAGTGTGACATGTTTGGGAGAAGGAAAAATCCTTTATGCAGACAAAAGTGGTGACACTAGAGTATAAAATGGTATATTTTAGCTGGAATATGTAGCTTTTTAAAGAGTAGTTTGTAGATTCAAAAATGATGAAATAATGATTGTTGTGGTAGCAGGTAGTTTTTGTAACAGACTGTCTCTACTTGTATAGATGCTGCTGCTGTGTCAGCTACAGTTTCTGTTGGATTTGTAACTCAGCAGTTCTTTATGTGCTTTTAAAGTAAAAGATGGAGAAAAGTGGCAATGAGGCTGCTGTTCCAGCATAGTGATGTTTTAATTGCCTGCTTTTCAGCAGTGAGTCATGTAGACATACCCTCTTCATAAAATAGCTTCCGTAGTTTACCTATGCATGTTGGTGATGAATATTGGGCCACATAATATCTGGCTATGGATGGGCTTTTCTAGGCATGTGGACTCAAAGATAATGATAATAGACCATCTTATGTGTTCTTAATTTGTTGTAACTATGTTTACACTGTCATAACTTTCTGATGTATTTCCTCTGTTCTTCCTAGATACTTATATTTTTCTGAATAAGTTCTGTTGCAGTGGCTCTAAGTAAAATAATAATACAAAGTAGAATTATTCATGATGCTTGCTTATATGTGTTAGCTTTTAGAAATATTTTTTGCAGATCTATACTTGGGGTTTGTACCCTTTTGGTTGCTGTCTTATTTAGTGATTCATTTACTCTTTTACTTAATGACTTAAAGGTTTTTTTCTTGAGTTGGAGTAAATCTTGAAGGATTGTATTTGGGGCCTGTTTGTACTTAACATTCACTCGGAATCTTGTTTTTTATTGATGTTTTTAAAAACAGTGGTATTGGTACATGCTTGTCATATTTTCAATTTTTTAGTTTGGAGATGCTGGACAAAGTCGAGCCACCTACAATTCCTGAAGGCTATGCAATGTCAGTGGCATTTCACTGTTTGCTGGATCTTGTCCGTGGTATCACGACCATGATCGAGGGAGAGTTGGGAGAGGCAGAAACTGTCATTCAAACTGCAACAGAGGCAGCTTCATTACCAGCACAGTCTTCAGAGCAAGATTTACAGTCTGTTTCTGACCAATCAGAGAAAGAACTAGGTATTTGAAAATGCAAACACTATATGAAATGCAGCAGTTTTATGGAAAGCAGATTTAAAAATGTCATTGTTTTTGCTTAAATTTATTGTTTTTATTTATATATAAAAACTTTCAATGAGGCCTTTTTTTTTTTTTTTTTTAATGGAACAGCAGTTCTGTTTAAAAAAATACTTGACTTGGTGTTCTGCTTTTGATTTAACACTGAGATCTAAGGTTGCAAGGGACAACCTGACTGACAGTAATGGAGTTATGACCACATTAAAAGAAAAATATATTTCTAGTAACAGGATCAAAATAATGTTTTAATGGAGAAATTTCTAGCAAGATTGCAGTATATAGGAAGGACTTCTTTAAAAGCGGAACTGCTGTGAAGTGAGGGTTGTCTTTGTGGAACATGAGCCTATACAGCGGTCTGTACGTACAGAAAGACTTGTGTTTGAACAGTCAGTTTGGCTTGTGCCCCAGGAAGCCAGAGCAGTACAGCTGAAGTTTTGAGCCAAGGCCCCCAGGCTGCTGGAATGAGGGCGGGAAGCTCGTCCCGGGCGCTGCCTCGGGAGCAGGGAGCTCTCCGTGGTGCTGCGGAGCACCGGCTCTGCCCCGGGGCTCGGCGTGGCCCGGTGGAGAGATGGAGATGTGCAAGTAGTCTGTGCAGCTCCATGTTTGCTAGACTGGTATCTTTTTCCCTGTTAAATGGAAGAAACAAAAAATTACGGAAAATTTTTTTGCCATTATTTTTGCTTGAGTGCAAAATTTCAGTGAGTTTCTTTTCATGTATTTTTGCACTTCTGAATTTTTTTTTAAATACACAAAAATGGTTATATATACCACGACAAGTTGGATTTTCATGGGTTTTTTGATGCTAATTAGAAAAAGCATTTGCCTGGTGACTTTTTTTTCCTTTGAAATGTTCTTTTAATTGCAAGCTGTTTAAATAATACTGGTGTGAATGTGTTTCTGTATGCACATATATCTGGCCGTGTAAACATGCATACAAAAACACATGTCAAAAGATGCAGTACAAGCATTTTGTCTGTGATGCAGTTGGAAGTTACTAAGGGAATTACGGTGTTTCTGCTATAAAAAAGTTTATCTGTTTCTTTTAAGTTAGCAGAGCTGTCTGGGAGGAAATGGTGAACGCGTGTTGGTGTGGTCTTCTGGCTGCTCTGTCCCTCCTACTTGATGCAAGGTATCTGGTCTTTCATTTCCCTTGATTTTTCTAAGTTGATATTCCAAGCTATATTTTGAACTGACTTTTGATACCAGTCGAATTGACAATTGTCAACGTAAGTGCTGTTCATGGCATCTGAGCAGTCAGGTTTGTGGCTTAGACTGAATAAGTAAATGACACAGACGTCTCCAGAAGTCCAACATCAACCTTTAATGTATTTTAATACAGAACAATTAATTGCATTTTCAAAGGGTTGCATTTAAATGATTTAAATTATCTTTATTTCTTTTTACTTTGCTTGCATGTTTCAACATATTGAAGTGATTCCATGTCCTGATTACTGCAAGTAAGAGACTAAGTAATGTCATGGTACTTGTTAGTACTATCTAATCTTTAAAGTGGAAAACCTTTTGGCTAGGAAATGACTGTGGTAAATTAATTGACTCCTTCAAAGAGCCTTTTGTAATCAAACACCATTTTCTGAAATCAGTTTTAAATATCTTCTCATAGTCTTGTTTATTAAGTCACTGAGAAGTAAAGTCCAATTTTGTAGGAAGTGGTTCTGAAGAATTTTGTTGATTGCTTATGCTTGTTCTTCTGTATTTATAGTGTTTAAAGTATGTGTTCTTATGGCTTTTAGTTTTGGTTAGCTGCCTGCTTCTGTGCTCTCTATTAATTCCTGCTGAATGATGTGTACTCTTTCAGCACTGATGAAGCTGCCACTGAAAATATTCTAAAAGCAGAATTGACCATGGCTGCACTTTGTGGAAGATTGGGTCTTGTAACATCAAGAGATGCCTTTATCACTGCTATTTGCAAAGGATCCTTGCCTCCTCACTATGCCCTTACTGTATTGAACAGCACAACTGCAGCTCTATCCAGCAAATGTAAATATATACATTTTTCTTAATTGTGTTTTCTTCTATTGTCCTCTAAACCCAATTTTTTTTTCAGCATATGATTCCAAAGACATGCAGCTGTAGTATATGGCTATATTAAAGTAGAGTTAGAATCCTCAGACAGCACCTAGATCACCTACTTTCTGGAACTGGTTAGTCTTGCAGAATTTGCTGACTATCATTCTGATCAACCTAAAATTTCCTGAATGATTCACATATGACAAATGTTCAAATTCTAGGGAGATCTGTCTACCATTGTAAAGATCTGCTAGGATATATAATTAAGTCATTCAAAGTCTCAAAAGGTCTCTGGGCAACTTGGATTCTAAAGCTTTGGCTAGAACATCCTGCATTTGTGGTGTACTACAATACAATTATCTAGTCATGGTAATACTTATGTGTAAGTGGGAGATCCAAGTTCTGGGCTCTCTTCAGCTTACAAAAAGCTGAATTGATGCATCCCACATCTTAAGAGAATGTTGTAATTCATAATATATGCTGGTTTAGGATGTACTTTGTTTCTATCTTTGAAGGTGAATTACTGCTTACTAAGAAAAGCAACTACCTGAAAAATATACAGGTGATTCTAACATTAGGACTCTTAATATAAACCAAAAATGTTACTCAGGGAACAAGGACCAGCACCCTTACAGTCCAGTGTAGCAGCTAAATGTATTATTAAACTGTAAATCTGTGAAGAAGTACATGACTGAACTACACAGATATCTATAGAAACAAAGCAGGGAAGCTCAGTTAATTTTATGTTGCTCTTTTTACAAGTGAGTTATAAAATGAGTGTCCTGAAGTCCCATATTGGAAAAATATCATGATACAGTATCGATGACACCATCATTTTCTGAGTGCACTGGTACAATGGTAGCACACAGTGATACCATTTACACACAATTACTACCAAAAACTGAATTGAGACAGTTTAATGCTTGTACCTTAAGCATAAATATTTCAGTCTTGACATAATATGAACATATTGCAAGCAATATCTAATAGTTAGAAAGAGGGAGTAATTGCTGGATCTTTCTCTAGGGCAATGAAACTGTAATCTAAATATAACTAAAGGTCTCAAAGTGAGGAATGTTTAAAGCTAATACTGTAAAAAAATTCTGGAGTCTATTTGCTGGGAGATGGTTTATACTACAAGTAAGTACTGGATTTTAAATCTAGATTTTTTTTTTCCCTTGTCTTTTCAATTTTCCTCCAGCATATTCCATTCAGGGACAGAATGTTCAAATGATTAGTCCCTCAAGTGAGTCTCACCAGCAAGTTGTAGCAGTAGGGCAACCCTTAGCTCTTCAGCCACAGGGAACAGTTATGGTAAGTACAACTTGTAAGTGGTCTTACTTTGCTTTACTATCTCTTCCTGCATCTCAAAACCAGGCTACAGATATACAGCATTCTTACAAATAATGGTCAGCTGAACTGCTGCAGCTTTGGTGTCACT
>WEIU01019508.1:0-15749 GCA_013389925.1 Aegithalos caudatus | reverse complement strand
AAAAAACAAACCAAACCCAAACCCAGACGAAAATAAAGCACTCTCTGTCAATGGAAAACATTTTCAGAATTGTACCAGTGTGTTCTGGTCCTCTGACCTCATCTCAGAGTCCACAAAGCTCAGCTACAGTTGGAGCAGAGTTGTCTCAGCTTGGAGCAGTGCCTGCTCTCAGGGAGGCAGTCCCACAGATCACCCTTAGCACTGTCAGGACAGGACTATAACCTGCTCTCCAAGATTACTCTGAGGCAGGTAATCTCTCAAGGCCTTTCCTACTACATACAAAAGACAAACAACCAAAAATTATGAATTCTATCAAAAAGGTGACAAGCTCACCTCATCAGTCAGGAATCAACACTATCATTAAGTTAGGCAAGGACTTTTTTAACACATCATGTCACAGGAGAGGGGACAGTTGGTACCAAATCCAATCAGCAGAATAATTTCATTCAGCAGTTTAGATACCACATAACCACTTAAGCTTGCAGTATGCAACTAAAAATGTATCAACTAAAATTTAAAAATAATAAATGTACAGTCCTTATGAAAAACTGGATGGAATCTGTAACCAGGGCAAGATAATCACAGTTGTTCCAAGTATCATTTGGGGAACTTACCATCAACTTAAATGCACACGGTATATTACATTTACTTAGATGTGTCTTACCTTTAAAGATGTTTAACAAGTCAAAAGAAATATTCTCTAAATTTGGTGATGTGTGCCATATTGTCTGTCACATGAATGATTCAGAATTAATTAATGAGAGAATTGTGAGATCAAAGCTGATGTTTCTGACTCTCCTTCCTGTCTTTGCAGGTTAACAAGGCTTCCCTGCAGTGTTGTGCTCTGTCCCTGAGCTGGTTCTGTCCCACTGAGCCCCTGAGTGTGGCAGCACACAATGTGTTAAGGTGGCTTTGTTGATATCAGCACTAAATTCCTACCTGGCATTTGCTGTGACTACAAGGATCTGCCTGAGTGACCACAGGTACCAACCCACCTTAGAGAGCCTTGCATGAGTTGAGAACAGGGGAACTGAGGCACTCCATCCTCAGACTTTCCACCCTCACCCCGTGTGGGGGTTACTTTCTAATTCTCTTCTGATACCAAGACAGGAAAAGCATCTCAATGGTTTACAGAACCACCTGATCTCTTAAACACAGTGCCAGTGAATTTCAGGAGCTTGCAAAGTATCTTCTCTGTGGTAGGCCCTTTCTTTGAGACATCTTCTACCCCACTGCAAGCACAAATTTGGGTTCCCCTCCCCTCCCATTGACTAGGTCATCCAAGCTGTCCAAATAATCAATTCCAAAACTTTGCTTCCACTCTGCACCACCTCCCATGCCTTGAATCCAGCAGACTCCTGCTGTCCCCCAGCAGCTCAGAAGCCCCAGTTCCAGGGAAGCTGTTTGTGGTGGTGACAGCTGTCACTGCCAGTCCTGGCCACACTGCCTGAGGCAGCCACAGGGCACGGGGAACAGGGATCTCTGGAACCCACACTGGGCACTCAGCCTGGCAACCCAGAGGTGTGCCCTGACCCTGGAGCTCCTGGCTTATCCACAGGAGTCAGGCACTAGTTATCCTGGCAAGGATTTAAAAAAAATAAATAACAAAAACCAAAATGAAGACCAACCAACCAAAAAACCCCAAAAAACTAACCCCAAAAAATCACAAAAGAAAAAAAAAGAATGGTACAGTTTTGCCACTATAACTGGGACTTTTAACATCAGAAAAACAAGGTGCTGCCACTGCAGCATCCTGAGATTCCAGAAATGCATCTCTGGGAGTGACAGGGAAGTAACACCACAGAGAGGGCTGGTTCCTCTGTCTCTGCTGACTCTCTGTCACAGGAAGTGGTACCTCTCTGTCCCAAGCTGGGATGTCAAAACAGCTCCTGCTGTTCAAAGCCACGTTGTGCAGGCAGCCCACAGGTGTCCATCCAGGCAGCCAGAGGGGAATGAGCCTATGGCAGTGCTCAGAAACACACAGCACCTGGTGTCCTAAGGCCACACTTTGCAATTCACTCCGTGGCTGTGCATGCTGGACACATTCCTGCTGCAGACTGCAAGCTGATTGCCAGGAGATGAGTTCTGGACAAGATGGAATACAAGCATTTCTGTCTGTGAACTGGAAGGAGGTCAGCAGGCCCTGCAGTCACAGAGCAGCCTGTGGGTTGTGGAAGACAGGTAACATGGAGAATGGAGAACATGAAGGAAGGAATGAGCTGCTCCATCTCCAGCAAGGAAAAGGCAGTTCTTCAAATTCACTGGCTGCTCTGCACATTGAGTAGACAGAAAAAAAAGCCTAAAGTAAACCCAAACAACCAAAACACACACACAAAAAAACCCCAAAGCAGACAACTTACCTTCAAGGGTGGCTGTGGATTAGGCACTGAGTGTTCTCTGCTTTGGTGAGCAATGCAGGTCCTTACCCAGACCCAGTAGCAGACAGCACTGTAAGCAACACTGACTGCCCCAGCCTGGTGCTGTTTATGTCCTAAACTCTCAGCAGAGTTTCATCTTGACAAAATCTATCCAAACCAACCCACAGATTCCTTCCCTGGTACCACTACCCCATGGTGTGTCGTGCTGTCATTTTCTTTGCCATGACAATGAACACCAATTTGTTCAAGAAATTCTGGAAATACGCCCCATATCCTATTCTCCTCCTAATGGTAATTTCCCAGGCCCAGGGCAGAAGCAAAGTGGTCTAAATGAAGGAAGCCAATCAGAATAAAAAAAAACTGTGAGTTGATGAATTTTTCCAGGGAATAGAGGTGGGTCTCTCATTCTTCAGCAAGTTTGTGATTTGAGTGGAGTGCAGAATGAGGGAAGGTGCAGTGAGAGAACAGCAGCAGTGGTGGGAAAGTGGCCCACAAGTGCTACTTTGCCAATTGTACCTCAGTGTGGCAATATCACATCTTGCTGGTGGTTTCCAAGAATGGCCAGAACACATATTTGTATTCCCAGAGCACAGGGAACCCTTTAGAATTGCTTCCATACCAGCTGGCCTGACAAATAGGAATGTGGAAGAACACTGTTGTGTGTATGCTCACAAACACCTGGGAAGTGCAGCCTGCCCTGCATTGGGAGCCCTTCTGATCAAATGCAAATGAGAGCAATTCACTGCCAGAGTCTGATGTTGGGGATTGCTGGTTTGCAAATCAAAAACCAAGGGCTCTTAATTCACACTAACCTGAACAGTTCCAATTTGATATGAAGAGAAGAAAATTTCATGAGGACTATCAGATATTGGAGCAGTTTCCCCACAAGGAACTCTCTCCTGGGAGGTTGTCAGCAACACTCAGCAACCTGTTCCAATTTCAGTGTTGAGCCAGAAATGGGATTGAAGACATTTGGAGGCCCTTTCTCCCTGACTTATCCCCACATTTTCTGCCCAGCCATTCTGAAATGGAGGGGTTCTTCCTGTATTATTAGGTGGATACACGTTCTTTGGGCACAAGGACTACTCTGTGAGCTGATGAAGCAAAGTAACTTTCTCCTACTCTCACCTATCCAATGGCCACAGCCAGCCTTGAGCTCCTGCAGCTGGCCAGACAGCCCTGCAAGGGCTTAGAAATACAAGGGAGAACCATTTGGGATTATCTCCTGAGAACAGCCTGTTCTTTGGCTGATTTGCTAACCAGAAATTGGCACTTGATTGTGCCTGGAGTTCTGTGGTATTACAGCTTCAGTGGACACCTACTTTTTCAAAGCTCCAAAACATTTGCTGCCATTTCCAATACTCAAAGCTTTTAGTACTGTAAAATTCCCTACCAGTTCTGTTCTCCAGTTATTATCAAGCCTCCCTCCTCATTTGGTTTCTCCTCATGGTGCTGCTGAGAAATGGTGGGATACAGGTACAGTCCCAGGTAATGCCAGCTACATCTTCACTGCTTTCCAGTGCCAAAGGGTCCCTTAGGTAAGTACAAATTCTGCTTGATGCCCTTTTGGAAAGCTTGGTCACACTAAGCAAAGGTTGTTCCTGCTCACAGCTATGTTGTAAATATGTTGCCTCATGACCAGTGCAGTTCATCAGGTTTCAGGCCAGCCCTCTGCAAATGGTAACCTCAAAGGCACAGCAGGGTCACAGATGTATCACTGCAGTATAAATAATTCATACAGAAAAAAGCCTTCACTGGAAGAGAAAGATTAAGCATTCAAACTGCTCTCCCAGCACATGGAAATGAAGTTTAGGATCTACATTAAAAGCCAGTTGATGAAACCAGTTCAACTTTTTTATTTCATACTGATGCAGTGTTTGTCCTGATAATTCATGCAGCACAACCACTTCAAACAGGTGAGGTTTCATGGAGTTCTCCACTCTTAGAAGTGTCTACATCCTAACACCATTGCCCAGTGCAAAGCCAAACTCTTGCTGTATTCTGGGATTTACAAGCAGCAACTCAGTTGTGTGAGGATGCTGTTTGCACCAGCACTGCAGGGGACTTGCAAAGCTCCAGCTGCATGTAGCACCCCACTGCAAACCCCACCTGCATTTGCCACAGTGTTTTATCTCTGCAGGGCACCCAGATTTCAGTGTTTTCTGCATACAGATTCTAGAAGTGTCTAACACCACAGTGCTTCACAATTAATCTGGTTCTTTTACCTTGCAGGCTTGGAGATTTCATGTGTCAAGATGATCCAGCCAAGGTAACAAGTGACTTGGATGTTCAAGGAGTTCTTGTTAATGTCCCTCATAAAAACAGAGGTAAACTGCTATGAAATAAATGAACATTTAATCAGCAACTGTACAGTACAGTAGTCACTACAGTAACTGTACTGACTACAGTAATAAAAAGTGGGAGGGTACCTGTGTGTCCCCCAGAGGGATTCCTGTTCAGACTTGTAGATTTATTAAAAGGTTGAGTGGAAGGCTGGCAGTCGATTATTTCATAAGTTACTTATGATGACAGAAGTGTAAGACAGCTGCAAAAGTACCTTACAGAGTTCTGATTGCTCTCATTGCCCACCAGGACCCCCAGGCCCTTCTCAGAGCTGCTCTCAGCAGGTGACCCAGCCTGTCCTGGGTGTCTGGGATTGTCCTTCCCCAGGTGCAGGACCCTGCATTTGCCTTTTCTGGGTTTCAGACAGCTCCTCTGCCCCCCTCTCCACCCTGCTGAGGTCCTTGGGAGGGGCTGTGCAGCCCCCAGGGGCATTGGCTGCTCCTCCCAGCTCTGTGTCACCACCAACCCCTTCACCCAAGGCACTGATGAATATATTAAACAATTAATACTGGGGGACACCACTGGTGACAGGCCCCCAACCAGACCCCGTGCCACTGATTATGAACCTCTGGATCTGCTGTTCAGCAGGTGTTGATGGGGGAGATGAGATAAAACCTTCAGCCAGCTGTCACAAACAGCACCACACTGATCACTGCCAGTCACCAAGAAAACTCAAAGGCAGAAAATATTCAGACACTATATTTAAAAAGAAATAAAAAGCTTAGCTGCTCACCCATGCTATCTGGGACTTGACAACACCACAGAAAGCAGCATCACAGTAGATTCTGCATACCCATAAAAGACACAGCTTCCTCTTCTTCCATGAAGATTTTGCTGGAATGTTTTGCCAAGAATTCCTGTGCATGGCACCTCACTTTCTGTTAATGGCACAATGCCACCCCATGTCACACTCCTGTTCATGGCTCTTTTACACAGTGCAGGTTTTGTCACCATGAATTACAATGAAATGCACAGATTATTTGTTTCATAAGACTATTTTGACATACATTGAAATAGTAAAAGGTGCATTCTGTGTACTTAAGAGATTAACAGATTTTATTGTTTTCTAAAATATTTTACAATACAGAGACCCAAACCAATAATTTCTGACAATTTTAGCAACTGTCCTGTGGATGAACAAATACGTTGATAAGTTTTTACTGACAGACATATACATCCACTTTCCAAGCCTGCACATTTGGATTCACTGAAAAAGATGACTAAATAGATCTATAAGCTCAAAAAGCAAATGATAAAGTCCAAGATTACCAACAGTGTTTTATAGTTGCCTCGAAAAAGATTTGTTAACTTCATTACAGTGTAGCTTCCTAACATGGCATATCTACTTACCTGATACTTAGATTTAACACAGATTTGCTGTAGTTTTACAACCCAGTTTTCAATGTCACAAATGCATATTTGACACTATTACAGCTGGCCAAGTTGTAACTGCAAACAAATGTAGATTTTACAGTGTTCTGCTACAATAATCCATGTTTGGACTAAAGCTAGTTTATATTTTGACTCATAAATTTATGCACAAATACTGATTTTGAGTATATTAGTGTATTTACTGTACTTCTGAAAAATCTAACCACAGAATATTTTGTCTATGGTACAGTAATGAATATGGCAGGAAAGCAGATTTAAATATATCTATAATTTAAACTCTTAAAACAGTCTAAATCTCATTGACACCAAAAGGCTTGATAACTAATAGCCATGCTCTTCATATTTTGGAATATCAAATTATATGTACATATACACAACATAGATAGGCTCTTAATAAAAGCATTTAGTCTATTTTACAGTCTTCTCTGTTCAAGATAATCAGCCTTCACAGATATAACATTTCAAATCACCCAAAAATCATTAGCAGTTAAAAGGAGATTTTTTTTTCCCTACAAACGTGCTGGAAATAGCCACTCTTCTGGGGCTTATGCATAATTTATATTTCTTTTGAATGCCACTTAAGATCTAGATGGAAAACTCTTAGTTCAAGTGTCAACCCATGTAAAGAACATTTGTAATAGAATCCCAACCCATGACACCTGCAGATATTTCTGCTACAAATAATCTTCTGTAACAGATATTTATTAAATACAGTATCTTGTTTTACAACTCCATTTACAACTTCAAGCCATGCTGACAACACAAAGATTACTACAACATGGAAAGAGCTTTCAGTCAAGTGGTGACTAAATCTATGTATAATTTAAGTATTAATTGATAAAGCATACAAAAAGGTGCATAACTACATAGCATTTAAATAAAAAAATACTGCATCTTTCAGACATTGATAAGAACAAATAAAAAATTAACTATAATAATCTTTATAATTCAAGTTGCAAGTTACTGAAGGTCACTTAAAATAACTGATTAAACAAAAGTGAGCATAAGCCACATACCTGGGGTAGGATGAGGCATAAGCATAGAAAATGCAAAAATGTTTAGCATCCACAATAACAGACCATGTGGGAAGAAAAAGTTTAAAAAGT
Organism: Aegithalos caudatus; assembly: GCA_013389925.1. NCBI lineage: Eukaryota > Metazoa > Chordata > Aves > Passeriformes > Aegithalidae > Aegithalos > Aegithalos caudatus. Next base: position 8,530 of record WEIU01019508.1, on the reverse strand, counting down.
GTTTTTCCTATCATACTATTTTTTCAACCTAACTCCTTTCCTTTGCATTGTGTACAAGTTGTGAAAACAGTGTCAAGCTTTTGTCTTTCATTCAGCCTTATTTCAGTATCAAGCTCTCACCTTTTCATTAAAATATATACACTCTATACATCCATTCAGTTTCCTCTCACTTCACCTAAAAACACTGTACAGGCCTACAGAGCTCTTGTGACACTTGTGTGTTTTATTTTGTCCTTTGTCACTGGATTGGTTCCACGTAGTTTGCTGGGTATAAACCAACTTGTCCATTGTCCAGGCGTCCTTTGCACCAGCCCTGCTCATCCTCATTCTCCATTTTGGTTAACTCATCCCCTGGAGAAAAGAAGGAACATTTTCCCCAACTTAGTGCAAGTCAAATAAATGTTTCATTAGGCTTATTGTCTTAAGATTTTATGGGAAACATGGAAGAAAATGCTACAAAGATTAAAAACTCAGAATTTGCTTGCTAACATCCAGACATTTATTAATTCTAAGGTAACTTCATTTTGACTACAAGGCACAGCTGATATTCCACATCCTCAGGGAATACTTTGACTTTTGAGAGCCTGCAGACTCCACAGGAGCAAAGGAAGCTCCACCTCAGCCAGGCAAAAAAGGCCACACTGAGTAACAACTATTTCCTCCCGTGCAACTTATTTGTGTCAAATGATTTCCCTAGATAAAACTGATTTGTGTCTTATTTTAGCAATAGGAAATAGATGATGAAGGTATTAATCACTTATTAACAGTCCCAAACAGTAGAGAGTCTTGGAGTCATTTAGGAGAATATAAACTAGCCTAAGGACTATAAATTCTTTGGTAGAAATAGACAAGCTTCATATTAAATCTTCTCATGACATCTATCTTTATAGCTTTTCTCTTAGATAAAAAGGTTAAAGCTTCATCTTTTCTAGTTTTTAAGTTTATCAGAAAACCAATAAATACCCATTATGAACAAATGCTTGGCACTTCAGACTACTTGGTTTATGGAGACATGTTACAATTTTCCCACTTTTTGTAGTGCTGCAGAATGAGAGTGTACAATTTCAAACCTTCCATAAGTGTGTGTTAATAAAGAGTGGAAACAAAGACTACCAAAAATTCACATTTCCATAAAAGTACACCGTAACAAATGCATTTATATCAAAGCTTGGGCTTGGAAACTCAGTTGTCCTAGAGGTCTAAGAAAATATTAACACTTTAAAGTGTCATCTACACAGCAGTTACAATGAAACCACTGTGATGATAAAACCAGAACACACAATAACACATTCTGACATTTCAGGGACAACATTTACTGTCACTGTTCTCAGCCATGGAGAATAGTGAGCCACAGGAGGGCAGGACAGACATATTGTAAATAATTATGTCCCATCCTCTTACATGCTTATAAAACCCCTCATGAGGTATGTATGAAGTTATTCTTGCTCTTTGGACATCTCCTACAGCTGTTTGCCAAGAGAAAAAAAAAACAAACAACCCAAAAGCTCCAGATGTAAAGTTATGCCATTAAAAAAATGAGCTTGATGTATTAAAGTACATAAAGGACACTGTGCAGAGCATATATTCTGTAACATGTATTTAGAAGCATTTTGTAGGTAAATTCTTTGAATACCCAAGGAAATCCCATCTGAGAATATCCATGCACATTTGTACAAATCCTTAAAATGCATTAATCCTCTGCTGACAGCTGCTTAGGAGCCTAGGAATATCTACAGAGGAACACAGGATTGAGTACATTTTAAATTGGCTCCCACTTGATCTAGTGAGTTCTTCTCCTTAGTTTTCTGTATGTTCACTGTAAAGCTAGTCACACTAACACTTCTGCCTAAAAATCTAAGTAGCCATCCTATTAATTCAGCATCTCTAATTGGATTCATGGTCTAGCACATCATCCCTTTCCTACAATTGTATCAATGCCATAATTTGGTGTTGTAACACTCTTTAATGTTCTTCCTTCAAAGTACTGAACCCTTTTTAAGTGAAGTCTGCATATATCTCAGAGTTTCATACTTCCTCTACTTCATTTCTACAGACCTCACACAGAGAGCCACTTGGTTCAAGGGCTCAATGCAAGTGACACAGCTGCTGCTCCAGCTCAGAACACCTAACTCTGTATTTAACCATTACATCTGTGTATATAAACATTGCATAGTTTTGCCAGGGAAAGACTCATTACTGTAAACCCTTGCTGCTTCACAGGTACCACAGACATATTTCAAGAGTATTAGCATGCTTCCATCCCCTGCTGAGCAAAAAGGAGCAGGTAAAGTCTATAGGATGAAAAGTAACTTTTGGCTTGTGTGCATTCCACAGCAAGTACCAGATGTTTTGTTACTACTGTACTTCTGTTAGGGCACAATTCAGCCAAGTTCACAGACAAGTAACCCATTCCTCCACTCTGGAAGCCAACAATACTTGTTTACAAAGAAGAAAAGTCAGATGTTCAGTGGTTTCATTAATAAAAAATGAAGGAGGTAAGTTAAAAGCACAGCACCACCACTGGAGTTTGGGGGGTGTTGTGGTTCAGAAAGCACAAACTGCATTTAGAATATGACCTGGGGACACACTGTTCTGAGCACCACCCTTCTCCATCAGCAGAACACACATCCTGCAGTTCCCTGATTAGCTACCACATGGACTGTTTCCTAACTTTGAGCCCTAACATCCACCTAAGAACCACAGCAGGTGGTACAGAAATTGCACACTTCTTACTAACCCCAGCTGAAAGGGAGGCAGAACCAAAAGCTTTCTGGGGTTTCTTTTCAACATCTGAATCCTGTTTTTCTATTACAATTAATGTGATTATTACAGGAGATGGGAATAAATGACAAGCAAATGGGAAAAGACAAACTCAGAGTGTCTATCTCTCTCATTTGCACTAAGTGAAGTTCTGTTTGCTTTTCCTGAACTACTCCTGCAATCTTGTTCTGGAATTCCTGGTTGGAAAATGTCTTCTGCAATTCTGGGCAAGACAGTTGAACAATTGGCTGAAAGTCATGACCAGGGGGTAGATTTCAGCTGGAGGCAGCAGCACCTGTGGTGTGCAGCCATCACACCCTGATGTCACCTCCCTGTGTGTGATGGGTCTCCCCCATCAGTTTCCATCTATTCTGTTCTCTCAGCTCCTGTAACAGTGAGGGGAAGAAGGGTTTAGGGCTCAAGGGAGATATAACACCTTTAGAAGGAAGAGGTGTACTAAGTACAAGACTGAAAAAACAGATAAAGACAATTCCCATGCTTAACATACACTGATGAGGGGTGAAAAGAGAGAGTTAAAAAATGTATCTGTCTATGGGTAAATTTTCAACCCTAAAAGGTTAGCACTACACAAAGTTGGATGCCAAAAATTGCATGGTTTCCATTTAAACAGAGAAGCTATCAGTTGATTTAATACAGTTTTAAGAGTAGCTGCTGTAGTATATTCCTTTAAAAACTAACTCTGTAGAGCTGGCATTTCCAGACAGCTAAAAGCAGCAGCTGTTACTGTCACCAAGGAAGAAAAGGGGGAGAGGATTTTCAGTTCTGCAGGTCATTTTGTTTCATTTAAGATGGTAAGAAAGGAATATCTCAGAAGCAACTCAACACATTCCAAAAAGCTTAGGAGTCAGTGCTGCCAAACAAGGAATACCAAAAAGCACTATTAGGAGGGATGATGGTTGGACAGGATCCTGTATGTGGAGTTGTACATCCAGACAAACAGGTGACTTCAGCTGAAGAGAAAAAAAAAACAAAAACCCAAACCTTGCCTTTCTCCTTTTTGACAAATATTTTAAAGTAAATTTTGCAAACTTACCAGCTTTGAAGCTGAGCTCATCTTGCTCCTGGCCCTCATAGTCATAGAGTGCACGTACTCTCACCTCCATGGCAGGAGGGGTATCTTCATCAAAGGGATTGGTGTCTCCATTTGCATCAGTGGAGGAGAAGGGATTGTTGGACTCTTCATCAGACCAATCTGTGGGGTAGCTTTGGTTTTTCTCATAGCTGCTAACACTGAAAATCAAGTTTGAAATTATTCTTTTCTGCTTTTAAAATAGGAGACTAGAAATACCACTAAGATACCCTTAACTGTGCCTAAACTCCACTCTAAGGCCCAGTTTTGAAACTTCCTTTCTGGTACCTTCTCAGCTATCTTTAACTGATAATGCCTCATTAAAAAAAAAAAAAAAAAAAAAAAAAAAGAAAAAAAAAAAAAAGCATTCTTGCAATGCATTTACAAAGTTAGAAAAGGGCAAAACCAACACACATCAATCTCCCCACAAACTCAAAACACTTCTCTGCGAAAAAAATCCACATAATCCATAGGATTATTTACTCTGGAAAGGTAAAAGGGATGAAGTAGTTGATGAGAGGGATTATCTGGTTTAGGTAAGGCATTTAAATTGCTTTGCAGAACCTTCCTCCCAAACCTCTATGCACTTCTACAATAGCTTCCTACACTTTTTCTATATTGCAATCCACCAATAAAAAACTTCATTACACTTCAACAACTTGATCATTTAAAGAGAAGTTCACTGTTCAGCATGCACATGCCAGTTAAGAGAGTGGAATATCCCTAGAGTGTACACTGAAGCAACAGGCAGCTGCTTGAGAAGGTCCTAAACAAAAAAAAAAAAGAAAGCATCTTAAAAGCAGATTTATTCAGTGAGAAGACACAGAGCAGTAAAGCTCCAGAAGCAGTTTCACTGGAAAAACACATCAGATTTAACATTTTATAGGACTGGGAAAGGAAGGAAGCAACAGCAGTTCTGTTAGCAACTGCCAATAACCACAGTAGTTTGAAACCAAAGATCAAGCAACAGATATGGCATCTGTTAGGAAAGACAAGTTAGGTTATAGGGTTGCTTACACAACTGCTTAAAAACACCTCATGCACTGACCAGCACAGTGTTACAGAAACCGAAAATAGAAAACCCTGGATAGAGAAAGTGCAAATGTGAAAACAATTAAAAAACAACATTTCACCAACTTTTTGATCTTATTGTCCTCCTTTTCACTGACAGTACTCCCAGTATCTTCTTCATCTTCAAAGGGATTGTAACTTGATTGTACTGACTGCACTGTGTTACTCTGGACACTAAGACTGCTAATTTGGAAAAGAAAAAGCATTATGGTGACCCTATCTGTATAAGAGAACACTGTCACTGGTGTCCCACTAAGCAGTTTCTTAGCAGACCCCTCCTTCAGCCAAAAAAATTTAAATAAACAACTAAACAAAAACAAAACATCTATCAAATGCAGTATAAAGTTCAAGAAAGCTTGGAAAGTCTCACATATGGAGCATTCCTCCACAATTAGAGTATCCTTTGAGGACCACAGTTTCTTTTTTCCTACTGCCTACAATAAATGGCAATGCAATTTTCTGGCCAGCTTCACTGCTTTTTAAAGCAGTTGATGTTAGCAGTTTTGTAATAATCACATCCAGAATTCTGATGTGACTAAATGTTTTGCAAACTAAGATCTCAAAGTATTATTGTAATTTCTGGAGATGGAAAGGTAGGAAGAGACCACAAGATCAAGTACAGAAAGTTCAGTTTCTCATGAAGCTTGGCTTATTTCAGCTCCCAATGGAAAGAGAGCTATAAAATGAAGATAAATTCCAAAATTAATTTGTGAAGTGCAGAGACATCACTGAAAATGCTCACAGATAATTATCATTTCACTGAACAGTGACTCTTTGATCCTGTAGAGCTCAGTGTATCTGAAGGCAACAGTCTTTTCCAATTAGTGTTTTTAGGCATAAAAAAGCTACCTGCTATGTTTGTTAGGTTGTGAAGCTTGCTCTCCTGTCTGATTAATACCAGTCAGAGTCACTCCATCAGAAGCCTTCTTTTTTTCTCTTCTACTGAGAGTGCGGTTCAGGTCTGCAGACCACTCCTACCAACAAACGGAAAACACGACTGAGAAATTCAACTGAACAAGTAATTCTCACATTTCACTTTCAAACTGAGTTATGGAACATACATCTATATAAACAACATTACCAATAATTACTAAATACGAGTCACTCTAAATGTTTCATTGACAATTCTCATCCAATTCCTCCTATTCCAGCAATGCAAACAGGTATCTGTGCTACTCACAAAATCCCAAAGTTACTGGTACTTCCCTGTTTAGTATTCTGAACCCCTTGAAAAGACTTAAAATACCAAACATCTGGCATACAACTGGAGAAACCAAAAGAGCTGGCCAGTATAGATATTTAAAATATGTACTGTGAGGATTCACAGTTTCAAATAATGCCAAGACATCTGGCTTTAAGAGCAACTGACATTCAGTTTAAAAAGTTATTGTAAGACAGGGCTTACTTCTCAAGCAGTAAGAAAGAAGAAGCAGCTTCTTACAAGGAAGAAGCTCATTTAAATCTGTGCCTAAGATTTAAGTCCTTAAGGTACTTCACTCTGGATTTAGTGAAATTCATTGTCCTAAAAAGCCATCTGTAGGAGTTAAGGCTCAAATCAACATAAATATTGACAAGACCAATGATGCCACTTGCAGACCTCCTTGATGTTTTGAACCATTCAGAGGCAGATGGGACAGGCATGGTGAGACCTAAACACAACTCCTGCATCAGGTCAAAGTTAAGCTTTGATATCCTGTTATACTATATACACTACACTGATACAAAGCAGAAAACAAGAGAAAACAAACTGGATGCAAGCAGATAACCTATGCTGAGATATGTTTCCTCTCAGAAGTCTTAAAGGTAAAAAAAAAGTAAGTCAGGAGAGAGTTTGCTATACAAAAGATGGCATTTGAGGTAAGAATTTTTATAATGAAATTAAGTTTTCAAAGTTGCTATTACTCCTACGTAGCACAGTCAGTCCAGTGCTTTCTGCACAGTTCTTCAAATACCTCATTATTTTAACTTTGTAAAATACATACTGGATTTCTGAGTTACCACAGTTTAAAGACCACTGACCTATGCACATTTGTAGTTTACAATGCAATTTCAATCATTTGATCATGACATTTTTACTTACGTCATCCTTGTAGCATGTAAACGAGAAAACAGTTGATTAGGAAAACAGTAACAGGAGCATTTAATTTTTTAATTATAGTGTTTAAGGAAAAGGATAGAAACTTCCCCACACAGAAGTAATTGCACTTCAGTGTTTCAGGCAAAAAAATTCTACAATACTGTTAGGAATTTTCTTCCTCAAACCTTTAAAGTTACTCAGTATTTTTTTTAAAAAGTGCTATTTTCCTTTATGGTTAATAAGGAAACAGTGAAACACTCCAGAGTTTATGCTTCCACTCCATTAATTTAATGTCTAGAGCTTATTTCAACTAAATCCATGACTCTGGTCCAACTCGTTCCACTTCCAGCTATCACACACAAGTAGTATGATCTGCACTGACACATTTTTGTACTTATTTCTTGTAGGCTGTGTTAACAGAACACTGCTCAGAAAAACTCCTTTATTTTGAAAATGGTATCCAGCAATAAAATGACCCAAAGGTGGGTAAAACTGACTTTTTTTTTAAATATAGCAGTATTGAATTTTAAATACCAATTTTCAAATTTTTGAACTGTTTGGATCAGACTTTCTCAGAACCTTTGCAGCATGCACTACGATTACCCACTACCAGCAATGAGATTAAAATTGAAGTCTGACACCAAAGGGGAAAACTTAAACATAAAGGATAACATATGCAAGTGTCAGAGATGTATCAACTAAACAATGCCTAACAATTTCAGTAATCACTTAAACTTTAAAAAAGTCACTGTAGTTTTCTGGTTTACCCATTTTCTCTTTAAATAGGTACTCAACATAATCACCTCCAAAAGTGGGACGAGAAGAACCCAATGAAAATTGAGGTAAGAAAACTACTATGACTTGTAAAACAAAAAGATTCAGTGTTGGAAGCTTGAGGTTAAGAATTATACCAGAAATAAATATTACAGACAACAAAGAGGGAAAAAATAGACAAAACAATTCTGGGGTTTAAGTACTGTGACCTTACCTCAAACTGAGGCCAATTCATTGACATCCCTGGACCTTGATTAGCTCTGAACCACCTCAAGTCTTCCACAGCATCTGCTGTTTTGATATTCTGTTCCAGCTCACGGTAGATATTTTTGTAACTGCAAAACAAATTTGTCTTCTAATTTAGTATAGCATTTAGAATAATGGCAAATCCCTAGACAGTTTTTTTTTAAAATAGTTTGAAGTTCACCATAGTATTGAAAAAATTTTAGCAAGATAGACTTTTAAAAATTAACAGACCTATTAGCTGCCTGTAACAAGGGAAGAGTAGTCCAACAAGTAAACTTGCTGAAAGTTCACCACACCATAAAATGCTTATTTACCAGATTTTAAAATTACGATTCTCGTGTAATTTAATTGGCTGTCATAAAAAATATATACACATAGGACTGTACTTAAACTATTGAATTGNAGTTATTTTTCATTAACAGAATAGGAGTCATGTTGCAGATACAACTCTGATCCCAGACCATGCACATGGTAATGTGGCATGACAATACATTTATATCAAAGCCACCAAC
>WEIU01019502.1:110600-168579 GCA_013389925.1 Aegithalos caudatus | reverse complement strand
CGTACAGACTTAAAGCTGGGCTTTCTCCACGCTGGTCAACTTGACCGGTGCTGCCAAAGGCCTTCTCACCGTGTCAAAGTTTTTAGTAATCACAGAATTTGCTGAGCTGGAAGGGACCCATCAGAACCATCGAGTCCTACTCTTGGGTTTAATCCTCCTTGTGATGGTTTTTCTCCTATGGCCAGCAAACAGGTGATGTTTTCACCTAAACATCGCTTTTCACCCAAGCATAGCATGACAAAATACCATGGGATACATCCCATAGGGTACCACACATGGGAGGGAAACGCAGTCTCCCTACCTGAGCATCTACTCAAGCAGGCACAGCTAGAAGACATTCCCCATCTCCCCAAACTTGAAACAGTTCCAGAGGTCTCCTCAACATCCTCTTTTCCACATCTTGTGGATGACGTGTTAGGTGCCTGTCTGCAAAGTTTTCTAAAAGTATCTGGTCCTGAGGAAGAAAAATTTTGTATACTTTTATAAAGTAAAATTCTAAAAAATCTCCTTAAGAGTGGGTGGAAAATGACCTTCTGTGATATATTATGAAGGTCTTCTCTAGATGATGTACTGCATGCAGACTAGTAAGGAAACAAAGTTTCTATAATAATAATTAAAAAGCTTTAAGGTTTAGTGCAACTTCTTTCAGAGGCAGTTGCTGGAGATACTGTATAAGGAAGCTCTTTGGTGATGTTTCAGAGCACTGTAAAATTGTATGACCTACTTACAGAGAGCTACCGGGTGAAAATAATATTCCAGCATGTATCTATCACACCATAGCCATTGACTGAGGTTTTAGTCTTTTAGCTGCCAGAAGCAGCCTTTTAAACATAAAGAGGGAAATTGAAATGTGTAGTGACCTAATACTTGTTGGAGAATCCGTCAAGGTTCATGTATTATGCAGGACCTGGCTGTGATTTAAAATAGTTTTTAAATTATTGGAAATGTTATAAATCATTTCAGCACAACTTGTAGCACAGTGTCACATTTGCAACACTGTTCTGAATGTTGTGTCAACATTTCCATCAGAAACTTTTATTTTTTTTTCCCCAGGAAATTTACAACTTAGTTACTAGTAAAAACATAAAAATAATTTCTTGAAACTGAAATTTGGCATGGTCGCATCCCAGTTCAGGAAACAAAATACTGGAGAAAACTCAATAATCTGTTTGGCCATTTTGAAATTATGAATGTGTTGTGAAAGCATAAGTAATAGCACAGAGAAAAATCCTAAAAGTCTCTGGTTTAAATAATTCCATTCTTTCTTCTCAATTTAATTCTTTTCCCAAAAATAAAATTTTTAGGATGATATGTCATTGGGGGTTGTCTTCCAATTTTAAAAATATTCAAGAACCTTTTGTTGCAGCGAGACTTCTATGGATCTTGACATTTACAGGTGTACCTGATGTTATCTAAACTATGAAGTTAAGCACATGTACCTCTTTATACATGAATCATTGTCCAGCAAACTCAGATCCACTGTTACTGTAAATTATACTATTTTCCAAAATTTTAACTTCAAGAGACCTACATCATGGCAATTTGGTGCAGTTCAGTTTGAGATAGGGGATGTTACACAGAGAAACCCAAGTACCTGGGATGCTTTGGATCTGAGAATGTCTAATATATGTTGTGTGCATTTTGGTTTGTCATCTAGATAAGAAATGTTTTTGGTTTATTGTATGAAAATGCCCTCAAGCCTATATTAAAAATATCTATGGAAAAGTAATAACCCCATCAAGGAAGTTAGTGCAAGCAATAAAATTTACACTTTAGTATGTCTTTTATGGGCAGACTTTGTGGGATTTCTCTCCCATAACTCCTACAAACTGATGAAGTACAATTAATCCCCCCAAAGAGTAACAGGTATCTAAACACTTATACATTGAGCACACCCATTCTACCTGCTAAAAACATGTCTTTCATATTAAAAAAAAAAAGAGTATCTAAAATCAAAATAATTTTCCCATGTATTCTTGTAGAAAGAACCACTTTGGCCCATTTCACTTTGTTCTATTAGTCTCTTTGCTTTTATTATATTTTAAATAATCTTATTTACAGGATTTTCACCCCACACACTCCCCCCATGGAAAAAATATATATGACTGCACATCTACATTGGCAAGTATGTGGTAAGCATATGCTTCTCCTCAAAAGTCCTTAAAATTATTCTAAAAATCCACTAACACTGCTATTTTTGGATCACAAGTGAGAGAAAGCAAGAAGTTAAGGGCTCTGCATGGTCTGAGTTAAATTCAGTTCTCAAAAATCAAAATCTGAAAATTGCTGTATATATGTCTGTGGCGTAAGGCATGCTGGAGACTACTGCTTAAATGAAGCCCAGACATGTGCAGAATAAATTCACCAGTGTACAACAAAGAACACAAAATTAGAGTTTGAACACTTGCTTGAAATCAGTAAGAAAATTCTTGTGCATGAAATTACTGCCATATTAAGAATTTCCCTGTGAGGGCTTTAATCACTGATGCAGTTCCATTAGAACTAGTGGGGCTGTTACATATTTAGAAACAATTATGTAGTTGTCCATGTTGGTATGGTGACAGATCCCTATTTATCTCTGGAGCTGCTGGAGGGTAAAATCTTGGCCCCTATCAAAGTCTGGCAAAACATCTTATGACTTCAACCAAGCCAGGATGTTCATTCTATTATTACCACACATAACCACATATTTGACTACAGTCACCTGGAAATTGCACCCCTGGCATATGCTGTTGAAAGAAGTGATCCTGGGGAGAAAAGTCATCCTGAGAGGGCAGCAAGTTTTGTCCCAGTCTCTACAGTCCTCCCGAGCATGTCCCTGCCTATGAGCTGAGTGCATAAATTCTTTTACCTGCACCACCTCCTCTGCTTAGCTCACCTGTCAGCAGCTTCCCTGCAACCCTAACTTTCAACCTCATATTCCTTCTGGACTAAAACAGCCTTTTATTTATTTATTTATTTTTCATTTGTGATATGTTTCCCCAGCCCTTTATATTTTAATTTAATTTAATCTGAAAGATTAATCCATGAAACTAAGTCTGCTCCTCTGAACACAAGCAGAATGCTTCTTGTTTATAAGAATATGTATTGCTCATACAACAGAGCATCACTGCCCAATTTAAGCCCTACAGATTATATTAATATATACACTCATATATTTATATACACACAAAGTGAGTAACCTGAGGACATATTTGCTAATCATTTGCTGTCTCATCTATTACATTTATTAAAATTGAGTAATAGTGTAAAATAGTCTCTTGCTGCCATTTTACTGATTCAGGTGTTTTTTAATTCCTGAAACTACCAGATTATAAGGTAAATGCTATAGCAGTTTCAACTCAGGATTTGTAATTGGCATAATACTGTAATTTGGAAATAAGTGTTTGTGGTAGATCAGCTGTCATCCCACAGGGATGGAGACAGTGACTGTTTATAATAAATCCCACATGTTCCTTTCTGCTCTGGCAAATATACCACACTGCTATATCAAAGTCCTTAATGAATTAGTTCTTGTAAGAGCTTTGTTAGGTGATGAGTATTATTTTTCTTTTTCTCCAACCAAAGATATACAAAGCATAAAGCAAAGTGGTTAGAAGAGGATGCTGGCCTCAGGAAAAATCTGGGCACCTGAGTATTGAGGGCTCTATTCTGGCCACAAGAGATCCAGTTTCAGAGGTCCTGTGCTAGTCAATGGAGAAGAAACTGCTGGCCTGTTAATGCATATTTGAGACCTTAGTGGGAACATGGCTTTTTGCTGCATTAACTATGCAACATGTTAAAGAAGCAATGGGATGATTAGAATTTGTGAGTGCAAAGGAAAAGGCTAAAGGCAAAGAAGGAAAAAAAATCAGGTGACTCTTATACATGAGAATGTCTATAAGATGGTGTCTTTCATATACTCAGTATCTCACAGTACTTGATGTGGAGGTTCTATTTATGCCTGATAAAGGATTAGTAAGTGATTAATAGATGTTTTAATAAATGGCAATCAATTGTTATGGGTCCGAAGGGTCAATAGGGTTTTTTACAGCAATAGCTCATCATGGTCTGAAACACTCTACCAAAGTAGTTAACCTCTATATACTTTACATTGAAACACCTGCTAATCTTGTGTTAAACCTCACAAATGGAATCTTAATATCAAGTGTGACTCAAAACAAATTTGTTGGAGGAAAAAGGATTATCACCTAGGCTCCACAGTAAATTGTTAGTTATAGCTGTACTGGATTTAAGTTTCTCCTTTTGCCATGTAAAAGACACTGATATGACAGGAAGCATTTTGCTGCTGAGTGCAAGGGTGGTGTTTTCGAGGCTAATCCCAAGAGGAGGGCTGGGATATTGCTGGACTCTGTACCAGCCAGCATCACTGAACTTGATGCAGCTTTGTGTTTTTATATGCATTTACGGTAAGATTTTGTGGGGACAGCTGATGAGATAAAGGACGAAATTGAAAATGAATAAAGATCACTTTGCTCAGAGGTAGTGAAAACTGCCATAATCAGGGGCTGCTCAGGTCCTTCTTGCTACTGTCCTGCTGTGTTTAGTTAGTCTGGTGAAAGGGGAGGATGCTGATGTTTGCAGGGGCCGTTTTAACACCTCAGCTTGTCTTTGTGAGCTTTAAAGTAATTAACTCTCCAATCATTACCGGTTGACTTTGTCGACAGGTTTAGGTTTCCCTCCTGCTGTTCCCTTTGGGAATATTGGGTTGTCACTTTATGAGAGGGGGGATTCATTTTAAGGTTCACACCAAATCCCTTTCACAGCTTCCCAAACAGCTCACTGTGTTCTCCATACTGCTGGAATATTCTCTTGGTCTCTGTTTTAATGGACATGACTTATATAACTTTTTCCAGATCCAACTGGACAATCAGGGAGGAGGGAGAAGGGGGGAAGCTTCTCCAAAAAGACAAGTAGCACACTTGCTAAGCCCTTCAGATGAAAAGAGGGCCATCCTCGGTACTTAGAAGTCAATAAAAGAGACTGCAAAGGCAGTTTTGCTAAATAAAGTTACTTTGAGCTGTGAAAGGATTCTGACAGACCTTAATGTAACTGAAAGAATCCTCACAACTTCCAGCTGTGATATGGGTGTACTATATTATAGTGCAGTTTTAGCCAGGGGAAAATTTCCAGATCTGTAGTTGTTGCAATTTTTTATTGATCAAAGATTGCCAAGAAACATGGAGAGAAAAAGGTAGGAGAAAGCTTGACCATATTCTTGTTAATCCTATTCTCATCCAGTTATATATATTCACTATATATTTTTTAAAATCCTATTAATAAGCTGAAGAAACAGTAATGACCAGAGAGGCTGCTACCAGCACGTAATTTGGGGATTTCTGATGATACTTAGCTCTTGGGGTACAACAGCACCACAATTCTAAGAAATGTGACTGGTAGGCCACAATGACCACTTTTCACACTCGGTGGACAGTGAAAACCCTCACCTGCTGCAAAGCTGGTTGGAGTACTTCCCCTTTGAACTTCTGCTCAGCATCTCCTGGCACACCAACATTCTCACTACGGGTGGGAGTTTGGGAAATAATGTGGCAAACCAGCTCTGAAATTGCTGAGCCCAAGCTTAGAAAAACCTTAGCGTTTAGAAAAACCTGCAGCATTTGGAAATTGAGCAACATCTACTCTAGTCCTTTCTTTCTGCAGCTTGAACCAAGAGGAGTTTGACTGGTGTCAAGGGCCACACTGCTATCTCCAGCTGGATTTCTAGTGGTACCTATATGATGTTTTCTTTAATTTCTTTGTTGGCAGCATTAGTTGTGAGGTTCCTTTGCTAAATAAAGCTCTGACTGCACAAACAATTTATCTCAGTCACTTCCGCTAGCTGCCAGTACTGGAGAAACTCCAGCTCTGTTAGCCAGACTAGAAGGCCTGTCAGAGTCAGGTGGAAACACACCCCATCATTTCAAATACCCTTTCAGGAACCTTTAGATCTGCTCATTGCCCCCTCCAAATCACCACTGGTTTGCTTGTATTGGGCTCCCAACCTAACTCTGGTTGTTAAATTATTGTCATGCACAGAAGGATTTTGTATTAAATATGCTTTGGGAAAGAAAATCTGAGGGCAAAGGGATCTGGAGGGCAGGAGAGACTTGTTTTTCTGTGTCAGGTAATATGAAATTGTGAAGTAGAAGCTAGGAAGAACTAAGGTAATAACATATCAGTGTTGGAAACGTGAAGTGTCCTCTTCGTATGCATTCAACAAAAACTGTCTCCACAGGAGTACACAGGAGAGCTAGCTGATGATTTATCAAGGTGCCAGTTGCATTATCCAGCATAATGAAGCCCTTTGTTTATTCAATTAAAAATTTTAAAATAATAATAAAAAAAGGGAAGTTCTACTTCTCAGCTGATGGCAGGACCTGGGCAAACGGTGAGCTTGTTTCCTTAGCACTGGCCAGACCCCCTCTGTTATCCTGATATTATTCCCCTTTGTTATTCGATATCCCACAGTGCCAGCTAAGTCAGGAGTTGTCACACTCCTCACTGGTGCAGCAGGATACAAAATAGCTGGGGGTGGGGAGGAAGACTGGAATGGTTAGGAGGTGGAAGGGAAAAGGCCTTTTTTTGTGAAAACAGTAGCACCAGCTGCATCCTGCAAGTCGCTAAATTAGTCAGTCAGTTGTTTTTCTTTTAATTTTTGTGTGAATTCAAGAATAGGTTGTGGATGTCTTGGCAACTCATGAATGAGGCTCTTTATGAAAGAATTCACCTTGCAGAGGGGCTGCTGTCAGATGCACAAGCCTCTTTCCATTAATTAAGCTGCAGAACATCCCCTCTTTTTTTCCCCCCCATCCCTCTCAACGCCTGGATAATCAGACCCTGTGTCTTTCCATAACATCCACCACTGCCTCTCTCACTCCTCACAGTATTTCACCCACTCTGTTAATTCTGGGCTGCCAGATTTTTTTTTTTTTTTTTAACACAGCTTATTGCTGCTAAGTGAGATATCATGCTGCCTGAGCTAATAACTAAGATGAATATTCTGCTCCACTGCAACTAGTAGCATTCTCTATGCATTATCTTCAGCTGAAGGGTGGCCTAGGAGCAAAGTTGGATATTTTCAAAAGCTCAGCTGGGAGTTAATCAACTCTTATTGTTTTTCGACAGGAGCTGGATGCTTAACTTGCATCCAGTGAGTCATCCCCTGGATTGTCACACACACTCAAACAGCCCCACAGAAGGTGCAAGGAACTTTTCAGACAGGCTAGAAATGACCTGCCATTAAAAGTGTATAAGCTAAACTGTATCGGGTTAGGGAGTGATTAGAGATGTAATTATGCCTGAACAGACAGTCCAGGGAGAGAAGGTGGGTACCAGGAGCCTCAATCAACTCTCAGCTTTGCTGTGGTCTGAACAAGATGTGTGACTGCAACTGAATAATCTTGAAGTTTTTAGCGGGGATATTTAGATACTCATGTACATTTATGAATTTATAAACCTGCTTCAGGGAATAATCTCAAATCATAAAAAATGAGGAGCTGACTACCATACCTTAAGTGTTTGCATGTTTGGGCTTAATTTTGTATGGCTGATTTAAAATCCCAGTCATTAGGAATAGAAAAATATGTGTATAATGACAGGCTGTTATGAATGATCTGTTCGTTTTCCTTTACTTCCAAGTAATGCTGAACATTAATTTCCTGCAAATGAAGCAATCTGAAGTAGAGCACACCAAATAATTAATCTTTGGAAACTCTGGACTAAATTAAAATAGTTTGAAGTTAAATAAAGAGCTCATCTGTGGCCCCAGTGCTCTTTCTGGGAAGCAAGGGATACATAAAAGAATCAAAAAGAAAGCAAATACTGAATTACCTAACAGAAAAGGAATCTACAAATATATGTAATAAATTCCCACATTACATCATAAAACTAACTTTCTCACAAATGCTATCATTGCAAATGCCAAGACACATAGGAGACCTTTCAATTAGTAGCAAAAGTGAATAAGCAAGTGGAAAATTATTTGCATTGGACATATGCATTTTCTATTTTGGGGCCTGCTGGCCTGTTTGGATTTTTTTTTAATATATTATTGAATTATCTATTATACTAGAGGTCTCCTTATATGGAGAACTGGGTGTGGTAGAATTTAAATGGTAAACTAGACATTTTCTTTATTAATTCAGGCAGCATATTAAAGACTGAGCACTCACAATAAACTTTATGCTTTTATTAGCAAAAGTTGACTTTTTTAATTCAATACTGTAATTTGGTTAAAATTAAAACATAAGTAGAGTTGCAGAGTTATCTGTAAATTGAGAATATTGAGGAATATAAGAAAAATAATTCCATCTTTATTAGATCCAAGAAAAATGAATGTCTGTATTTCAGATAAGCCTACCAGTCCTTTGTTTCTTTCAAAGTTCCACTTGTTTTATTTTTTTCAGTCTTTCCTTGGCTGCAAATCTACAGCTATCCCAAACTACCAGAGACAAATAGTCTAATGGGAAATAATATGGGTGAAGAGATGAAATACAGTAGTGGGCAGCAGGATCTTTTGAGTTTTAAAGGCATGGCATTGTACCTATACGTGGTGAAAGCTCCTTGCTACAGTTTTCTTGTTTGTAAAATAGCAAAGATATTAAACTGCCTCTTGGCAAAGCTCAGAAATGCTCCTCTCTGTACAAATGCTGAGGATTATTAGAGAGATATTCAGCTTGGGAGTGGGGTTCTGAATATAGTGATGAACCCACTCAATTTCAATTGCTGCATATGAACTTCTTTCTTCTTATAACAATTAACCTCTTAGAAAAGAATTAACACTGAATTTACATGTTGAGTTTATAGACATTGGATAATTGCTTTTAAAAAAATCATCTATTTTTTTAAAAGCAAGTCCAGGAAATTACATTTCTCCTTTTGCTTCTAAAATTACAAACTTCTGACTTCCCAGCTGGTAATGCAAGCAATCAAAATCAGGTCTCTTGAGTGCAGTTGCATGACACACATGAACAACAATCTCATTTCATAAAGAATTAACCCACAGCCAGCTATGTTAGCTGGCTCCAATTCATGCCACAATGCCTGCCTCATCCAAGCACTGTAGTTTCTGCTTTGCATAGGCAGAAATGTACCAGTGAAATAACAGCAAACCTTTTTGTAGTCCTACCCTAACAAAGCTCCCTGGCAGAGGGAAAGAGTTTGGAATGAAGCACCAGACTGAAACCCAGAAGCTTTGGCTTAATTTTCAGTCTTTGTTACAGGCTGCCTATCAGTAAAGATGTCACTTAACCTCCCTGAGTTTCATCTTCTATCACACAGAGACAGTAATACCTCCTTTGGCTGTCTTTTTGATCTGGAGTATAAAGAAAGTGACATTATCTACCCCCCCATCTCAGCTAAGACATCTAGACACTACTGTGATTCTAATCAGTAACAGCATTAACTAATGTTTAAACAGAAGGACCTACTTCAGTTTGAAATTTCCTTGATTTTATCTAGTTAAAAATCTCTTCATAATTTCTCTGATTTTTTTTCCTTCCTTTTTGAGAGAAGGTAGGAAGAAAGAAGTGACTTGTTTTGGGCTGATGATTTAGTTCTCTAAGTGCTCCAAGTATAGGGTCATAGAGAAGAAGCAGAGAACATAGATCCAAATGAGGAAAGCTTGCTTGGTAAATTTAATTTCTTTCATCAGGACCTCTCCTTAAAATGTGTTATTTGGAGCTTAAATTTCAAGATGATGTACAAATGAAAGTCCAGAACAGACGTGTAACTCAGTCGTGTCCTTTTCTCAGTGAGCTACCTTGAAGTGGCATGGGTGGAGGTTCCCTCAGTATATTCCCAGCATTTCATAGAATACACACCTTGCAGCTTTCTGGTATTTTTTCTTGATGCTCAGTCTAAATCTTTCTCTGATGTGTTTCAAGCCATTGCAACCTTAATTATAGTCCTAAATCAGTTCTTCTTAGTGTTTACTGCAAATGGTTATCTTGGATAAGCAATTGCCATATTCCTCACTAATAACCAATTAAGCAACCTGCAGCCGCTTTCTGTTTTGAAATTGTTTTTAACTGAAAGATTTGAACAAACTACACCACATTCAGTAGTGGCAAAGACTTCCATTCACAGGGTTTTATTCAACACTATCCTGTCTCAAGAAAGGTTATTCATACATCTAAAAGACTTTACAGGAGCACGTACGTGTTTGTGTTTGAAACTTCTAGACTGACAACCCTTCAAATCCAGTTGCCTTCTCTTGGGACAGAAACATGAACCTTTATTTCTCTTTGATTTGAGAACTGACACCACTGTGATCTCCATTATGAGTCTAGCAATATTAAAGTGTATTCTGTACAGGCACAACTGACTGCTTGAGTTGAATGACTACATGTTGATCTTGGGGGAGCTGCAGGGGTATGTGTTTGTTTGGTTTTTAAATTCATCTTTTCCAGGTTGTGGGGAAAGAAGCTTTTAGGCATTGCAAAATACATGTGGATTTAAGCAAGAGTTGATTTCAGAATCATATTTTTTAACACTGCTTTATAAACTGATGAGGCTTAGTAGAGTATTTTTTTAAGACCAAAAGATATGACAGTTCACAAAATATGCAGTGAAGAAATATAATCATTCCCCGCACACACCAAGAAGCACCACTACCTACCAGAATCTCCTGATAAAGGTTTCTTTAGCACAAGTCCAGAAAATTTGCACTCCATACTACACACATACTTCAGGACAGACAGGTGTCTGCCAGCAACAAGTCTGTCTTCTGTTATGAAGAATTATAATGGAGCAGAGCAGTCATTGCTAGTTCAGCAAAAAGGGAGGCAGCTCAACTGAGGGGCACTGGAAGGACTCAGTAAGAGCTGGAGCTGGCAGGTTCCTCAGGCCTCCAGCCTGTGCTTGTGCTTCTGCCCACCCTGGTCCCCTGGTGCACTGCTGGCCAGCAGCAGCCTGTCTAGGTACAGGGCTTCTCTGTCACATGGGCAGCCCTACGGCTGGATTTAAGAAGGCAGGATTATTATTTCTTATGGCTAGACAGAGTTAACCCTCCCCAGAGACACATATGAGCACTTGTGACAGAGACAGATGAGTTATATCCATTCATGGAAAGAAAAACAATTTTATGATCATGCAACTGAATTGTTTCTAATTAATTAATGATCTATATTTCACACTGCTGGAGCAGAATCTGAGACACACTAGAAAAAATCCTTCATGTGGCCCATCCTAATGGTGGCAAGGGTGTTGAGACACAGATTCCCTTATTAACAAGCTTTTTTGAGCTTGTAACTCATCCCATAGCTTCACTCTCTTGTTGCTGGGCACACACAAGGAGAGGTTGGTACCACGTCAGGGAGCAGCAAGGGTCAGTTGCTCCCTGCATCCCAAGAGCTGAAGGGTATCCCAAGACTGGCAGCAAGGGAGCAGGGAAGGGCAGACCCCTATATTTTAACCAAAAGTTGAACTCACCAGGCAAGTCTGTGGTGATGAGGCAGGTGTGGGGTCGGGCCTGGCAGGGTCTGTATCGGGTCTGCTGATCCTCAGCAGGGCCATGATGATGAGGCAGGGCCCGAGTCAAGGCCAAGCTGCAGAGCTGCTGTGGGCTGAGGCCTGGAAAACCAGATCCCATGGCCAGGCACAGGTCTGGCTGCAGCTGAGTTCCTGCTACAGAGCCCAGGGCTGAGCTGCAATGGGGCTCTGGGGCAGGGCTGGGGTGGTGGGGATGCTCCAGCTGAGACTGATCAGGGCTGTTAATGCTCTCCCAGAGAGATGCACCCTGCCTTCAAGTTTTCTTGGTAACTAAACGTCATGAGGAGTGCCACGTACTGGCCTGCCACATAGAACAGGACTTTAATGTTACACAAATAATAATCTGATCCTACAAACCCGTGTATATGTCACTGAGATCTTATTACAGCCTGGGTAAGAGGATGCTGGGTGTTTGCACTGATGAGGCTATTTCAGTATGATAAGCTGCACTAAGTGGGCTCAGTTTTGCATCAGTGGAGTGTATTTGCATATTGCACTGCCAAGGAAAAGAAAACCCTACATTTTGCAAGAGTTTGCCACGCACAGAAATGTCACTGCAAATATCTGAGTATGTGAGCAGTTCCCATGAAAGCAATACTCCATGGAAGGTGCTAGCAAGGGTGAATTAAAGGGTATGTGACATTTCCAGGATTTGGGATGCTCAGTGGCAAACTTGTCTATATATTTTCAGGACCTTTTACAATATCCATTGCCTTTTGATTTAAAACATTTCACATGGAAAAGGACTGGCAAATATTTTTGGCTATAAGAATTAAGAGCCTTTTGAAAGAATCATTATCAGAACCAGCCTGAACTCCAGCCAAATATTCCTATTCTTTTTCTCTTCAACCCTTGATATATACTTTCCTGTAGAAAGGAAGCCTGGAAGAAGGTTTTTTGGTTGGTTTTTTTTTCCCCTACCTGCTGATTTCCAAGTTTGGTGTTTGTTCATTTGGGCTGGGGTTTTGTTGTTGTTGTTGCTGTTTTGATTTTTTTTGGTTTGGGTTTTTTATTTTCTTAGGTTTCAATTTTTTTCCATTTTATAGGGTTTGAAATGGACAGAAGAAGCAATATATATCTTACGTTTTTAATTCTATGTTGTATTTTGCATTTTTTGTCTTAAAATTCTCCTGCCAGCCTAATGCAATCTTATTCCTAAATTAATACAATTATTTTAAGCCAGGACCTCGAAAAGCTGGCACTACATGTAAAAATCTAAGACAACTTTTACATTAAAAACCAAATAACTTCATATCTCTATAAAATTGTAGATACATGCTCATACATGCATATGCACACATATTTTTGGTGCAATGATATGTGGTTTATATATAGGCTATTAAAATAATGTAAACAATCTAAACAAAGCAGATTACCAGCAAAACGTGCAGTAACAAGTTTAAAATTACAGTTGTATTCTCTAAGTAAGTTGAGAAGAGTCATAACATGAATAATTTCTCTCCACTCCTACAACATTTGTGTTCAAGACTTTATCTACAAAAGTGATTTGGGGGACAGGAGAGAGATCCTAATGCTCCAAGATTGTTTCTCCAGCCAGATTCAGGCTGGGTCCTGTTCGGCTGCAGCGTAAACGCACCTTTTGCTGTGTGAACGTGAGACTCCCCGCACGCCTTCCAACAGCAGCTCCGACACGGACACCAGCGTGGGAGAGGCCCCTAGGCCTCTGTTGTGCCCTGGAATTGAAGCAGAACCTCTGATATAAACCAAAAACTCCGTTCTAGCTCCCATCCCTCCCTCGGCCGTCCTGGAAATGGAGCAATCAGGAGGGAGCCTCTTGCGGGTGGCTCAGCGCCGGCCGGCAGGGCCGTGCCCGGGCAGAGCAAAGTGTTACCTCCAGGCTCCTCGGGGAAAGGAATTAATAAACAACCTCGCCCAGAGCTGAGAGTGCAACAGTAACAAAAATGAAAGTGATTGTAAACTCTGTTAATGCGCGGATAATTCTCCTAGCAAATAGAACAGAAGGCACACCAAACATTGCTTTGGTAAATGGTGTAGAAAAAGCCTGTCAGCTATAGGTGTCAAATATATCCTTTGTAGTTTCACTGAGGTATTTTGCAGCACAGCAATCAAGACAAATATGCGGATCCCAATTATGGGACAAGAATCTTCTTGCGTTGTGGTGCTAGGAGTTTCCTGCCAGTTTGCTTTGCAACATTCAGGTTTTCTATACTGTGCTAGGATTGAGAGATCAGATCCTAAGTAAGACCCCAGTCCAGCTGCTAGGTGTGTTTGTGTAGCTTTGAGGGCACAGGGGCTGCATGGGTGAAGTGGAATAACTTTCCCCACTTAAACTGTTCATGTAGAGAAAGAACTCGGTGTTTAGTTTGGGTTTGTTTTCCTTTTTCTGTTTTCCTATTTTTAGTTTTGTTTTTTTTTTTTTTTTTTTGTTCGGCTGTCACAATGTGCTTCATTTCTGGCTGATCAGTTTCTGTGCTTTAATATTGATGACTCCGCAGTTGGACTCCCCAGGTGGTCATGCATCTCACACCGTGCACAAACACAGGGTCCCCTCCAACACATATCCACCAGAAGGTTCACCAGCAGGTGCTGAGTAGCCTCATGATTTTGTCAGACCCCATAGGTTTGGAAAAATCATTTGCTGGACCACCAGGCAACAAGCAGCAGTTACATCTGGCAAGCCTAAATCCAAAAGGGAAAATTATGGGATTTAAAGCCATCAGGGGCCATTCCACACCACATAGCAACTTTCTGACTTATTCCATGCTTCAGCAAGGGCAAACAGAGAGGTGAGGGCCCTGACTGAGGGCCCTGAGAGCATGTCCCCTCCTGGCTGTTGGGCTGTCTGGGCTCAGGGCCAGCTTGGAGCTTGCAGAGCTGAGAGCTGCCCCACTCCTCTGCTGGCCTTGGACACAGCCAGGGCTGATAGCACTTCCTGTGGGACCTGCTTTTAAGCTGAGCCCCTTGCATCAGGCCCCATCTGAGCTAAAGCTCCTGCTGTGTGGCAGCCATGCCTGTCCCTGCCTTTGGACCCATTGCTCTGGACTAAACCCTGACCTGGAGCTGACTTCCAGCCTGGTCTCAGACCTGTCTTTTCACCAGGAACCTGCCTGGTGTCCACAGGGCCGTGCCTGATCCTTGCTCCCTGCTCTGGACCTGCCTTGCTTGGCTCACCAGGGGGCTGTGGGACTGGTGAGGCTCCTGCCCTGCTGGCTGTAGTGGTGTGCTCAGCTTCCAGCTCACTTTTCCTTGCAGAGAGCCAGCTCTTGCTGCTTCCTGACAGGCTGTTCCTCTCAAAATCTCCACAGCTTTTAAAGACTGATGATCTCAGCAAAAATGTTGACACATTTTCCTTCACAGAACAGCAGAAATGGTGGATTCATCCAGGAATCAAACCTACCACTAATGATACTGAACCATGGAATGAGAAAAGGAATAGTGTTACATTGTTTCCACTCTCCCAGGGATAAGAATGCTGGTCTGGACACCTTGGGAACTCTTCTTCTTAGACCTCCAGCCTTTCTATACACAAAGTATAGGGGTGTCCTGGAAATAATGCCATGAATTCACAAGCAGAAGAAAATAACTTTTGTGAGCAGTGGCACGTAGAACTCTTGGAGTCCAGCGGGTATTCAGTTTTGTGCTCTTCAGCCCAACATTGCAACTTGTATCACACAGGTGCCATTAATAGTATCACTACACCAGCAAGTGGCATGAGACTAAAAAATATGTTTAAAAATTGCTCTTTGAACAGTAAGACAGTGAGGGTCTGGGGAAGCTGTGGTCAACCCATCAGGATCTTCTTTTCTTCTTCTTCTTTCCTCTCATGCCTTCCTCCCTCTGCCCCTGCTGATTTTGCTGGAGACTCAGCCCCATTCCTGGAAGAAATCTATTTGTGCTTACTGCTAAACTCTGCAGCAGCTGCTCAGACCTTTTCCTACCACTGTGTTGTGATGCAGTCATGATTTTACCAGAAAAGTGGTATTCGCCTGCCATGAACCCGAAAGAGTTCAACACTGATTAGGAAGGAAGGCTGGCTGGCAGGCAGGCAGCATGACTGACTAAGCCTGGTTTCCTTAGGAACCCAGACTGAAAAAGTGAGAAAGTAAGAGCATGTGTGTTCTGGTAGGCAGTGAATAATCCATTAAAACTCTTAATTAAAAATTTAAACATGTGTCTGCTAATTACATCACCCTTCTCCTGCCCTCAAAAAGCAGCAAATGAGCATGGTTGCACACCTGCCTGTGTGTTTATTTCCTTAGGATGCTGCTCACTTGCTCAGCAACACAAATACCAGCTCAGGTAGCAGCTGCCATTGTAAAAACATTCTGGGGAAAAGTGATGACAAATATTTTCTTTTTGTTAATGAATGGCCAAACTGTTCACAGAAATCCTGTTCACTGTTGCTGCATGTCCTGAATTTGTTGATGTTTTTCACATATCAATCCTGATGCTAGGAGTTCTCATCTCAGGCAGGGCTATTTAATGCCAGCAATACACACTTGGGTGAACAGCTACCTGAAGACCTGTGAAAAGAGAAGAGAAAAAGCAGGCTGCAAGGATATGGAAATGAACATGGGCATTGTCTGTAAACTCAAAACCTTCAGAGAATGCTCTGTCATGGCTCTGGACGCTCTGGAGATTCTCAGTCCTGCAGGGATAGTGTGCTGCTCCACATTTGAAGCACACATAGGGTGAAGAGCCTTAGCATGGTAAAGGGACAGCTCAGATTAACTGTTATCCATGCAAATGGGCAGTCCTAGCAAATGAAACCTGCTTCCCCCTCTGTAGGTTATCCTGCAGTGAATCTCCTCTGATATATGTAGCCTCTTCAGCTGCTCTGAGTTGGCTGGGTTGCAACCACTTGACATCGGGCCACAGCCTCTGATTTGGGAAGGCTGTTTTATTCACTGCCTAGAGGAGTAGGATCATGTTCAACATTGCTGTTGTTATTTATTACAGTCATGAATTTGGCAGGAATTAGCCAGATTCTGGCAGGTAGCGTATGTCTCTGTACATCAGCATAACTGTGCTGCACTATAGTGGGTACACTGGGTGAAAAATCAGTTCCCTGGTTTTTGGCTCTTGTCAAAACAGGCAGAGGCCAGAGCAGGAGGGCATGTGTGTCCACTGGCACACATATGGACACTCTCACCAGATGCTCACCCAATATGCTCTCCCCGAGACCTGCCTTCATACCATGGTCCTGCTGTGGCACAGGCTGCTGAACCTCTTAGGAAAGGGTCCAGCTGGGGTGTGGGTTTGTTTCCTTGGGGGTACTGAGAACCTTACTGGTACTTCTCAAGGCCCTCTTTAACTTGACCTAAAAAGGGCTGAACAGACAGCAAGAAACTCTGAACTCCTGCACCCCGACACTGTGCATCACTAACAAAGCATTGCCTCAAGACTGAATGACCTTAGGAGGTTATCTTTAAACTGAGGTTTTAATGCATTCACAGACTGTTTAAAAGCTTCACAGATGATGTCTTGGGATGATGTACTGGAGAAGGCTTCATTATCCTCAGGGGTACAGACAGGGAGAAGGCTGCTCCACTGCTAAGTTTTCCATGTTGAGCTCATATTCCAAGATGGCTGGAGTCAGGCAACTCAATTTAGGGACTGCCAGAATCACTGAATGATTTTTCATTGAAGTGAAGCATCAGTTATTGCAGGGTAAAGATATTAAATGGCCCTTCCTAATATAAAAAATGTGGGCTCGTTAAAATCTGAGGTACATGTAGAGTTTAGGATGCCATAGGGCAAATCTAGGAGCATACGGAATCCCCAGGCAAGGCCATAAGGTTAATTGGCTCTAGTCAGAAATATTGGGGCTAGCAGGATCGAGCTCTCATCACAAGGGAGAGAGCCCAGAGGTTCAATTCAAAACAAAGGCCTGTGTTTACAGGGTGTCAGCTCCCAGTCCCAGGGCTGAAATTCCCTGAAAGCTCATCTCTGCTCCTTTTGCTTTTCCCAGAGTGTGATGTGAGTATCTGCATGGTTTACTTGGTGGAACCCTGCTGGACAGCACTGCCCTGCTTTGTGGGGGTCAGGGTAGGGGAGCTGGGGTGAGGGAGCAATTTGGTGAGGGGCGTGTTTGACACAGGCTCATCCACTCTGCTAAATGCCCTTATGTCACTCTGCTGGGCAACTCTGCTGCTGACCAGCCTGAGCTTTCTATATGGCTTTTGCCCAGCTGGAAGACTGTAGTGGCAGATCCCCCCGAGGACAGCCTGAGGCACCTCCCTTGTTTGTCCTCTCCAGCCGGCACAGGGCGAGGCAGTGTGGTGGGGGAGCCGAGGCACAGGCACAGGGCCTGGGCTTACACAGGCCAGCATCACCACCCTGTGTGCTGCAGTGGAGGAGAAGCACCCAAAGCTTACACCAAAACCTGCTCTGGGAGTGGGACGATGTGTCCACAGCTGCACTCTCCAGACAAAGCCCAATTATGTTCCATTTGTGTAAAGAATCAGTGGTTTTAATCCATAAACAGTAACAACCAAAAAGTCATTTTGTCGAGTAGCAAGATCATCCACCACTTGGGAGTACCCAGAACTATTTACAAAATGTTTTCATACTTCAACAAGGAAGAGGCTGCATATTTCTGACTGTGGAGCAGAAGGCAATCCTATAATAATGCCTCATCTTTACCAATCATTCCAAATTATTCACATGAAATATCCTGCTTTCTCTTTTGGACTGTAATGAAGCTCCTGTTGAACCAATTATTCACTAGCTATTCATGTATTGTCAAAAAGGAAATCGCAGAAGCTTTGTCATTAGGAATAAGATTTGATTGGCAAGGCACATGGCTTTGGGGCGGGTTTGCTTATTCCACCTTTTTGCTCTCAAGCCATAGCTTTCAGCTGGCAATTTTCACTGCTGTAATCTGATGGAAAGTGATAAAATGCATCAGACTGCAGTACTCAAATGAGAAAACACTCCAGATTAGTAGGAATATAATTATGTTTTTCATGACATTGATTTTTTATTTTCTAACTGATAAAAGTAAACAACTAAGGGGAGGGGGGGGTGTGCTAAAACCCAACATTTAGACTTTAGTGGGATAATTAACTCAGCAATTAAACATATTTTGTATGCAGCATTTGTCCTCCCGAGCACACAGCATATGTGACGTTTGTCCTTCATTCAAATTCTTGCTTCTTGCAATCTTTTTATTTCAGGAGTGGCAGCCGGTGGGAGTCCTGCATGAAGGCCCCTTCCACAGCGCTCTCCTTTTAAAGTTGAGTATTCACAGCTAGGATTTGGAAGGAAAGGGGCAGCCAAACAGAATTGTGAAATGAGCAGAACTGAGAAGCAAAAGGTCTGTGCAACAGGCATTTGTGTCTGTTTTCTTTTTGCCAGTGATGTTTGGAGGGGAAGTAAACCAAGCCCCATTGTGATCCTTTCTGCCCTGTGTGCTACCCAACAGCTGCACAACTCCGCTGTGATTGGGTCTGCAATGGCAAATGCCCTGTACTCTGCTCCCACTTGATATCATAGCATTGGCATGGGCAGGTTATATCCATGGGAAATTAAAGAACAAGTATTAAAGCCAATTAAATGAAAGAGGCCAGTCCTAGGGCTCCCTGCTGGTGTAACAGAGTTGATTTCTCACTACTGTGTGAAATATAGGAAGAGACGTAAGCAATAACGCATTGTTAGAAATCTCACTGGCCTTTTTAGCACAGAATAGTTCTTCCATCCTCAGTTCATCAAAGAATGAGTAAGTCTTCAGGGAAGCTGATTTTCTCAGTTTTTCTCTCCTGCAATACAGAAATGTCCTCCCCACTGCCCCATCTTTATCTCTTCTAGAAAAATGAGGTCATTAGGAAGAAGTTCCTCATCTAGGATAAGTAAAACATACTCCTTGTGACTTTGTAGGTAGGATGAAGAGAGACAAGCAAACACTGTATCAGGCAGATGAGATCTGTCATGTGCAGGATGACACAGTACTTCTGCATGTCAACAAAAACTGCAAAGCTGGAGCTGATACTGTGCAAGTTAATACCCAAGCACACTACAATTATCTTTTTTCTTTGAGACAACAATATGTGAGGCTTTCTTCAGGGCAGAACTCCAAGCCTCAGGGAAACTCAAATAATTTCCTATTCCATGAGACTCCCATGGCCCAATTTAAGCTGCTGCTGCTGCTGCAGGGTAGAAGGGCTAACTTCTGATCTCGCATAAATTTCTATAGTAAACACGCTATGACAAGTCATTCCAAATTAATTTCTTCCTTTCCCAAGCTGAATTTGCTGGGTTATGTGCTAAAATCTTGTTTCTTGCTTTGTCCTGAAACATTGTGGTGCATAATAAACATCAAGTCTCAAAAGGCTGTTTTACTGCTTATTTCAGGCAATGAACTACATTAGGTACATATTCATGTTACATGTAAAACACCCTGTATCTGGAGTACAGCCTTCCCCAAATCCAGAGTGTTCATCTTGTGAAATCTGTCACCATTTACGGAATGCAAAAGTTGCACTGACAAATGTTTTTTACTATCAGACATAAAATGTGTTTGTTATTGTACTGACCTTGGGAGACAAATAGGGAAGCTTTGTCCTTACCCTGCAAGACAGCCACAGCAGCTGGGTATGCTTTAGGACAGGCCAGACTAAAATAGGTCTGTCCATGTGAGAGGCTGATAGAAGAACCCTGGAAATTCTGCAAGTTATTTGAATGACATTAATAGACCCTAAAATAAGTAATATCTCTGAAAACAAATCCCAAAGTTAGATCAATGATTTAATTTATAATTCACTGATCCACAGATATGACAACCATCTAATTTTTAGAAAAAAGCTACTGTGATTGGTAAATGCCTCACCCTTTAGAAAAACCCCAAACCTACTATTTTTATAAAGCTAACTGGGGCAGGTGTGTTTGAGCTCTGCCTTGTCCTCTGGAGGGACACTGTGTAGCCAGGGCAGCAAGGCCTTCTAATCACTTACATTTGGTAATTACCACCACAGAGGAACAGCCAGCAAATATAGAGGGGATGAGGGAATGTAACTATTCCCAGGGACCCAAAAAACAGGTATGTTCCAAGTAGAGCAATTTTTAAGTACAGTGAAGTGTTACTTCTAGCATGGATAAGAAAAATAATAGGAAGAATGAGAGGTGATTTTCAAGCTGAACCTTTCTTGAAATATGCTCTCATATGCTGTTATTATTCCACAGTAATGCTTCTTTTAGGGCAATATTTTACACCAATGTTACCATCTCCATGGCACCACAGACAGGGAGGCTTTCTAAGCACACAATTTCTCTCACACTCAGTTTAGGAGCTCTTCCATTTTTTTATGCATTTACACTGCACCACTGACTTATTTGATCTAGAATAATGATAATGCTTTGCTTTTCTTCATTCCAGCCCTTACTCAACCTCCTTTACAAATGTCACTTGGGAGTGCCAGAGCCTTGGGAGGCAGAAAGCCCAGCCAAAACTTGCCTGCAAGTACCTGGCAAAGTGAGGACCTGAAGACAGATGCACTCGATCCTTCTCTCACTTGAGAGGCAGCTCAGGTCGACATGACTCTAAACTTTGGAGATGATCTGCCTGCTAAGCTACAGCACATTTATGATTTGCAGGTTTTGAGTTTGACTTGGCTTCATTTTTTAACTTTTGCATTTGGCAGCTGACGGCTCTTAACTGTCACACTCCAATAACCAAGGGGTAGTTAGAACAGCATTAAATATTTGCACTGTGCAGCAAGGCTATACTTCATCTCAGCACACATGAATCCCGTGCTCTTTTCACACTGGAAGAAAACCCACCTTATTGCTATTCAAATCTATCTGCCTCTCTTCCCATACTGCCATTACACATGCAAGGCTCGTCAGTGTCACTGACACAAAAAACCCCTCATGCTTTTTGCCAACACCAGCGACACCTGAAAAAAACCCCAGACACAAAAGAATTACTGGTTTAAAGAATTTTGTTTGTAAGGTGTTAATTTTCTAATATGACACTTACTCCATATCTTCACAAAAGTATTTCGCCTGCCCTGCAGGCTGCATGTTTTCTTTCACAGGAGCAACTTACAGAAAATTCTATATGAAAAGTGGGTTTTTTGGTAACTGAGGATCGTCCATTTTGTATGTCCCTGGTTAAATTATGAAGCTTTCTTTTGAAGACAGTTTTTTCCCCCTCCTCATCTAAACAGCCATTTTGAGTCTAATCTTTTAGGAAATATCCTACATAGGCACTCCTTGTGGTCTGCTTTTAAAAAAGCAAAATTTATTTTGGCCTCTGCAGGAAGCATTTAAAGCACATAATGAATAATGTTTGACACAGGAGTCAGTTAGCAGTCATTTTAGATTAATAACACTGCCCAGAAAAAAACCTTCCAGGGGATTAGACCAAGGGAAAGATGCTTAGGCAATAACCTCTGAGCCAGCTGGTTGCTGAACTATTCACAATAGACATAACTATCTCTGAAGGTCTTAAGTGTGAGAATTATCTCTGGGAAGAGAACAATGAGTTAGTGAGATATAAAACAATACTCTCATGCTCTAACACAAGCAGTTAGCACTGCACATGTTCTCATCTCAGTTAATCTGCAAGACTTTCAGACAGTAGCAGTTGGTGCCCAAATTAAGACTTCTTCTTTCCCTTTGATCTTATGTAAAAACTAATGAATTTTATAATCTCCAACACCTCTGAAATCCTGCTGGTTAAAGGGAAACTCTCCCTACCTTTCCCATGCCTGTCTCAATTCGCTAAATGGGAGCTATATTTAACAGCAGGCCAATCACATGATCACTGAAAAGGAACAGCACAAGGATCTGTAATCCTAATGCTCTGGAGCTGTGATTGCTATAAATCCTTTGCAGAATGATTTCCTTTAAATCCCAAACATGTCATCACACTTTCAATTAACATTTCTTTATGAAAACTGTGGATAAGACACTTTAAATTAAAGATTGTTCCCCGACTTGTCATCTTAAAACAGTGTGCATTTCTATTGTCATTTTCATGTAGCATATTTTATTTCACTTTTATATTTAATTTTTTTTACTTCCCCTTTCCCCTCCTTAGTCTCTCCTATCTTAACCATCACAGAGGTAGTAACAGCTAGCATTATTTTTCGAGGGTGGCAAAAAACAAATAGCTCTACATTAGTTCACACAAAAACCACAGCATTCAAATATTCAGAAAACCACCAAAGAGCACAGGCAGAGACGTGGCTGATACTGCCCTACTTGAATTTTTCTTACCACTTGCACTTCTCAAGTTTACCATCTAATTGAGCTTGTCATCTTTACAGATAGAAAGAGATTGAGAGAGGACAGTGATTTGCCCCAAGTTACACAGTGGATCACCTGCAGAAACAGAAGCACAACCTTTATTTCCTGATTCCCAGCTCACCATTCTGTTCAGCTATTTAGCACATGGCTTTTGGAATACTGGGTCTGTTTCCTTGCCTGTTAATCTGAGCAGCATTGCTACCCACTTAGTATTAAAACAAGTCTAAAATGCTCAATGCTGGGCTCAGAAGATGCAGTTTTGTTTCCTGCAAAAGGAAAGTTTTATACAAGTGAGGGATACTTTGGCTGTTGGATAGTGGGAAATGGATTTCCAATATTTGTTTTCCTGATAGTAACTCAGGTAAAAATGCTGTGTTTGAATAATGGATCAAGTTCAGTGACAGAGTCACTTCTGTCACTTCTGGCACACATCACTAGAACACAATCCTTTCAATGATGTTTTTCAGAAAGCAGAAAGCCCAGTTTTCTAACACACCTCTGTGTGGAATAAGCTGGAATACAGAGAAAGACTATTTGTAAGAGAATATTAAGGGTGACAACATTNCCCAACAGTAAGAAGAAAGAAAGGAATACAGATCCTGCAAAAAATCCAGAATGAAATCGCTGGGCAATCTGACAGCACAACCTGATATTATTTAGCATGATTTAGCAATATGTTTCTAAGTATCTATATAGCATCCAAAAATATCCATTGACAGATATTGGGGAAATAATGAATGGCTAAATAGAGCAGGTCAGACTCTGATGCCCTTCTATGAATTGGGTAGTAGTTTATTCCTCAGCTGCTCCCACTGGCTTCAAATTATGCTTTGTAGCTGACACTCAAAGCCAAATGTCAGGAGCCCAAGCTCATTGAACAGATCAGTGGAAAAGCTCTGAAGAGAACCTCTGACTTGACTCTCTTGCATCCTGAACTGAAAACAAGGAATAGAGGAATAGAGGCAGGCAGGCAGGCAGGAAGGAGAATGAGTCTCCACAATGTTATGACTACTTGCCTTTTCATATCCTCCTCTTCTTCACAGCATACAAATGTCTTGTAGTTTCATTGGTAAGATACACAGTGTTTACATACTTTTATTAACTTTAAATGAGCCCTAATTATCAGGCCAAGACATTGGTAAAGTTATTTCAAAAGGAATGGAAAGTGTCATGAGTGCAGAGCAAGAGGGACAGCAAATTTAACCACCAAACCATTGGGATTTTCCTTACTGACGGGCAAATTCATGCAGTAAGAGTGGTGTGGCATATGTGACCATATATTAAAAGCAGGGACTGTAACACATCCATCTTCAGCCTGTCAGTTTTTCTTGATAAGAACTCATCACATGGATACATCAAGTTAAGAAATTAGAAATTAACTATGAGATATAAAAAGTCACATTCTTCTGATCAACCCATAAAGCCTGAAGACCATGCACATTGCAGACTCTTAGTTTTGTTTGCCATTCTATTTTCACTCCAACATATTAATTTCTCTTCCACTCACCTATGCTAGAACATGAGAAATGTACAGCCTACAGCTCTTTTGAGAGTAGCACCGTGATGAAACCAGACCAGTCTTACTTGCACAGAGGTGTTGATGAGCAGGTTGGCAGAGGGACAAGGGCAGCAAGTGTGAACCAGAGGCCTTGCAGGACAGGAGGGACTCGCCGTGCCCTGTGCTTGCGGCGCTGCAGTTCCACGGACCCCTGAGGATGGGCAGAAGTCGCTGGTTGCTGCACTTCAGGAATCCCACAGCAGGTGATCTCTACGATGACAGAGCCTGTTGTCCAATGTATCAGATTGGATAGTGGCCCAAACAAGGGAACTGAGATCTCAGTCTTGTTTCCTCCCCATGCTTTTTCCAATATACAAACTGCAGTAACAGCACTCAATCTCTGTGCGTCCTTTGCTCCATCCTGGGCAGTAAAGTGTGAACCCCGCACTGAC
Organism: Aegithalos caudatus; assembly: GCA_013389925.1. Lineage (NCBI taxonomy): Eukaryota > Metazoa > Chordata > Aves > Passeriformes > Aegithalidae > Aegithalos > Aegithalos caudatus. Next base: position 143,907 of record WEIU01019502.1, on the reverse strand, counting down.
ATAACATTCTTTGGTGAACCCTAGCCTTTAATTTTCATAGAACATTTAATTTTCATTCATTTTCTTCCGCGGTACAAACACCAATTTGATGTCCCTTCTCTTCCTTACTGCTGAGATCACCCTTGAACACCCACCTGGACAATGAAAGTCACATATAAAACATTGATATTTAGCATGTACTGTGAGTTAAGCACCCATGTCTTGTTCCCATTTCAGTAGGATACACAGAAGAAATACAGACATAGACCAAAACAAAACCAGGAGTTACTGTATGACAATTTTTTATTTATCAGTATCAAATTACATAGCAAAGTAATGAATGCAGTGTCAGATCACCTTTTTGAATACTGTAAATACAAACAAAATCCACCATATTGCTTAATTATCTAAAGTAAATTAAAAGTTTAAAAATGTGCGTTTCAGAGATTCCATTTGGCATATCCTGTCAATATATCCTGCATAAATATTTCTGTACCTCATTTTCATTATGTGTACCTTAATGCAGCCTCTAGAAAGCACACATGGAGGAGATAGGACCTATCTGTATGTTTATGTTTATCACCAACGCATGCATCTGCCCTGAAATCACTGAAAGTACCTATCTGCTAGCTCACCTGACAGATGAAAGTGACTGTACCTATAGACCTAGAGATGTACTGACAGATAAGAGTGGCCAGACCCAAAGCTACTGCCATCAGTGCAAGATGGCTGAATACAAGATATCACAACTGTGGATCAGGTCTTTAAATTACTGACAAAACAGTGATGTATCTTCATGAAAGCTGGACTATCTGTCGGCCAGATCCTGTACATTCCAGTATGTATGGAAATTCCTGGCACATTTACACCATTCTTTACACAGGTCTGACTCTACTAGATAGATAGAACAATTTCCCATTTATAAGGTTAAGTTATGAATATAGTCAGGTCTGTTGATTTCCTGTGAGCTGAATAGGATTTGGCCACAGCTGGATACAAACTAGATAATTCGACAGAAGTATTTTAATGGTATTAATCAGCAGTGTCATTTAAACGGGACTTCCTTGGAAACTGTGTAAATAGAACACCTTTTCCTGATGGATGAGATAATAAGCTTCACTTAGCACTGTTCCCAAAAGTTAAGACTACTGAGACGTGGTAGATGTATGAAATGGAAAACACTATAGAAATATATATTTTGTTTAGAATACAATGAACAGAAGTACAGAAGCGTTGATGCAGGTACTGGAAAGGTAAGGAAGGGGAAGAAGGAAAAATTTAGGCAGCAATCCCATGGCAACACAGAAGTTACTCTTGATCCCTCCAATTCACCACTATCAGTGGAAGTCAGGCTTCTCTGGGAAGGTGCAACCTGAACGCTTGATAATTACGCTGGCAGCGTAATGTCCAGCCCGGATGCACTCAGTCACCGGCCGGTCATAGACGAGCTGGGACAGAAAGCCTATGGGACATAGTGGGAGAGAAAGAGAAGGAAGAAAACGGTCAGATTAGTTTTTTGAGTGTATCAGTTTGTTACAGGGCAAGGCACTGAAATACTGGCCTGCCTGTATGTACCCCTGCAGCCTGGCCAGTTCAAATTGAGCATCACACTTGAGTGACCTGCAGGCCAGGAGTGGTGCTGCTGCTATTTGTTTGCAAAGTCTACATTTGGTAGTTTCCAATAAGTTAAAGATTATCAAGACTGATCATTATTAGTGCTCGCAAAATGATATTAACAGAATTCCTGCTCTCTTCTTTATAGAGATAACCCCTGATTCCTCAAAGAACATTTTAAAAACAAAGAAGCAGTTTTCCCTGCTGAAGAGAGTTCCTTCTCTTCTTATTGGCTACAGCTACAGTGCCAACACAACTGTGTGCAAGCTTTTCTCCAAAAAAGAGAAAGGCAGGTAATAGAGAAACATATTCAGAGTTACAGGTGCTCACGGTGCAAAAAAAGGTGAAAAATTTTTACCTGATGATGAAAGTTAGATGACACCTGTTGCCTTTGATAATGGGACATTTAACCTAAAACTTCAACAACAGTGGGTACCCCTGAGCATGTGCAGATGCCCCCCTAAACAACAAACTGTGCAGAGAACCAGGTGCCTCTCAGAATCAGGGCACGTGGTTCATGGCTTCAGCTGCCACAGCCTGGCATGCACCGCTTGGAAATCCAGGAATCAGCAGAACTGAGTGCTTTGAAAATATGAGCACCTCCTAAATGAACAGAGGTAGGCAATCCTAAAAAGGTACTTGGAGAAGTTCAGTACAAGCAGCACCAGAAATGTTATGGATTGAGTCCCTCATTTCTGAAGCATTTTGTCTTGGCTGAAGCTATGGTGATCAAAAGCATGACAGAACTCATGGCAGAGGTAAAATATGTATTTTAAATTTGGAAGAGGTTTTTAAGATGTGAGAAGTAAACTTAGTATCTTATAATTTAAAACTCCACTCTGTCATTCTACAGGTAATATTTTATTCACTTTTATCCTGTTTTTAATATGTTTCAGATGTATCTCTCTTACTCGTCCAATCACAGAAGGAAAGTGAGACTTGCCCAAGAAAACCAGAATTCTAGCAAGCTGAAAGATGTTCTTTTTAAAGATTTCATCCACCATTTCAAGTTTCTGTCATGCTCAGGCTTTGGGCCTTGACAGTACAAATGTAGTCTTGAAACCATGTCCCTGCTAAGTACTGTGTAAAACTCGTAACTACCAACTTCTGACATATTACAAATTTTGATTCAAAGCTGATATGTTTTGCTAGCTTGCTTCCACATTCACTTTCCCTGCTCATCTGGGTTACTATTGGGAAAAGGTTCCACTATATTGTAATGCTATCATTTAATCTGTGCTCTGTTTCTAAATACTTCCTTTTGTGGTACACTACAGCATAATTTTAGAAGATAATAAAAATATTACATCCTATGAAATGATGTCTGCTCTTTGGAGATTAAATATCATGTAAAGTAAGAAAAATAAGTTTAGATTAATGAAGGATAATACTGGTGAGCAAAAGACCTGTATTCTTGAATTACCAATATCTATCTTGGCTTCTTGGTCATGACTGATAGTGAAAAAAAGTCTAGCTGATATACAGTTTTCTCTAAACGGCACCAAATTGAAGAAGAGTTTGAAACTACAAAATCTATAAATCAAACACTTTTCATTAGAATGGGGAGGCCATAGAGAGTAGGCAGATTAGTTAAAAAAGAGAAAACTCATATACTTCTGACATTAATACTTTTCTAGAGAACTACATATTGGCTGGAATTTCACAGATATTGACTCCCACTAGCTGGGGAAAAAACGACTCCTTCACCACAAAAGGTAAGTCCATAAGCACAAGTGAAGAAGACAGGAGTTATCAGTATACAAAGATAAGAATCTTAAACAGGAAGAAATTGTACTGTGAGTGCTATCACGGATGGCAGTCTGGGATGACAGACAACACAGCTGTGGCAGGATGGTCCAGCTGCAATAGTTGGGTAACAGTTGAGAAATTCAAACAGCATGCCTGGCAGAAATCAGATCATTTCTGAATAACGAGATGAAAATGGTCTGCTCTCCATTAAATTAACATGCATTCTCAGGCGAAACTTTCTTGGATATGTGGAGGGTGTCAATCATTAAATTTAAACTGCCTGGGAGGCAGGAGCTTGCCAGTGTACTTCTGGGTGGTTAAAACTTGAGAGCAAGTTGTAACCATATGTAAAATGAGGCTGTTGAGACAGTCCATTTCTGACTCAGTAAGTATGAAGATGCACTGGGCAGGTCTCCAAAGGCAAACATGGTGGGCAAGGTTTTGTGCAGAGCATGAATTCAGAGAGAGGTTTATACAAGAAAGAGCAACTATCCTCTACATTTATGATCAAGGCATCAAACATACATGAAGATGAGAAAATCCACAGAGCAAAGGACCATAAAACATGAACTACTTTTCAATACCAACTAGACTGACACTATCACCTCGCAGGCTCATTGTAGTTTCAACTTAGTATGAGTCTTTTGTCTTCAGTGAAGCTACTTCTTATTTATTCTGATCTAAGTGAAAGCAGAGTCAGGTGAAAAAACATCTTGTTCTAATTGGGAATAGAAATGAGAGATCTTTGTGATTTAAGAGTGTTGCAGAAATGACATTAAGTACAGCTGTCATTTATGAGATATATAGAAACTACAGTGGGGAGTTTGCCCTCCAACCATTCTCTTGTCTGCTGAGTTTCTTTTAAAAGGTATGTGTTTCATAGATGAAATGGAAATAGCAGTATCTGACACAATATCGCATCGAATGACAATACAAACACACATATCACAAACAGAACTACATCACACAGTAAGACTAGGCAGTTGGCAAAGCAGACCCCGAGGGAACACCAGAAAGCAGTGTTGTTTGAGCAGAGAAGCAAAGAGCTCTATCAGGTTGGCTGCCTGAGCTGCAGAATGCTCTTTTTAGTTAATGCAGTAAAAAGCAACATGGTCAGAACATAATTCAGAGTTTGCCTCCCCCAGTGTATAAGGCACGGTGATGCAAACCCCATGAGTCATACTCTCAAGGCATGGATTCAGATTTGAGTTCCAGCTGAAGAAGTTACTCCCCCATCTGTTTTTCACCCTGCTGCTTTGCTGCTGGTATAACCTGATACCCTGTCAAAAACGAGTCAGATCAGTTTAAACAGTAGCTGTTGAGCAGGGGCTCTTTGCTAATCCAGCTGATTGAAAATGAAGGGGGTTAGTGAGCACTCAAGCAGCCCAACCAGCAAGCAGAGCAGTGGAGGGGAGATGAGAAGCAATTGAAGGCTGTAATCTGTTAAGGTGCCATGATTGGAAATGCAAGAAGATAAGTGAACATGGCTTCAGACTTACTTAAACTTCTCCTATAACTTCAGAGACCAAAAGGGCAGGACTGAACTCTGATCCTGTCTCACAGGCCTGGGATCACAGACCTAGATCATCCTAGCACATACTAAAGTAGCTCAGCATCAACTTTCTTATTTCTGTGTGGTCTTAACTAGTCCCTGGCTGTCAGTGGAATGGAGTGCAGAAAGCAGGAGTAAATTTTGGCTTCACCAGACAGCTTCACTTCAAGCATTTTGCCAAAACAACTTCAGGCAATATTGTTTACCATGTTCTAACTGCAGCTGTTCTGCAGTAGCATTTCTGCACTGCTGAAGCTGTGGATGGTGTTGCAAGCATTGTGCATCACTCTTGTCACACTAAACACAAAGGCAAGAGCCAAACTCGAAGCTTTTCTGTCTGCCTCCTGCCCTATTATCCAACATGCTGACTGTTCATGGAGTAAGGGAAAAGGCAGTTGCAGGATGTCTATCAAGCCACCTCGATGTAATGAGCCATCTTGGTAAGCTTTCAGAGTAGACTGGGATGCCTTTTGTCCTTCACAGGCATGGATAGCCAAGTAACCACCTTGCACCTACTAATAGTGAGAACTTCTTTGGAATTGGGTCCAATTCATCCCACTTATCTTCCTAGAAAAACAACTTTGCTTCAGAAGTTGCTTTAGACCTTAGAGTGATACAAAATGTATCTGCATCCTCAGATGATAGAAGCGATTATAACACACCAATAGCTATTTTTGGCTCTTAATTATTTCTTTTCTGCTCAGTAGAAAAAAAGTGACTCTGGAATCACTTTGCTCTGAAAAGTATGCCTGAAATAATTGAGAACTAATCTTTATTATCTCCAGCTTCCTTACTACATATTCTCAAAGACAATGTTTGTAATTTTTAGGTCTGCAAACAGAATGAGGGATGGAAAAGTTCCTTTTTGTGCTCCCCACCAAATGGAAAGTCCTGTAAAGCCAAGTGCCACAAGTGGTGCTTGAACCTCACAGCAGGACCCAAACTAAGGCCCTCGCTGAGACCAGCTCAAATCTGTTTGGGGATGTCAGTATAACTTTGAAAAGACACAGCAAGACAGTCCACTGACTGACAAAAAAGGTGTTGTATTCACTTGGTTACTCCTTAGAGTTGAGTAGCACTTAAAAATCATCCAAGGAGGACCAATTTGATTTTCTAGTAAAACAGGTATTTCTGAGGCAATTTCACAGAAATCAATGATTTCTTTGAAAGTTTTATTTCCAGATTATTAGTGGTAATTCTGAATGAACACTCAGCACTAGTGCAGTTGGGCAGGAATGTGGGAGTCCAATAGTTGAGATTTAAAACAGTTCTGGTCTGCTCCAGTAATGGTTTAACAACACTTAAAAACAGCTCATATTGAAGCCAAATGTTTCATTTCAAATAGTACACTTGACAATTAATTTTAATGACTGTTAATTACTAATGCTGGCTGAAAATCCATTTATAGCCCCCGACACCCAGCTCCCCCACTACTCGTCTTTCTGCAGTTTCTCTCACACTTCCAACCTTTATAAAACGCCCATGGCAGAATTAATTTTTTTTAATGGAAGAGAGAAAAGCTGAAAAAAATCCAATTATCAAATGCATCAATTATAAACAACTACAAGCTGACCCTGAGTCAAAGCCCCTCAAAACCTTTTTGCTATGTGATGTTCCCAGACAATTCTGCTTCCAGAAAAACCCTGAAGTATATAACCTATGCTAGTCAGGCCATTCACCATAAAAATTATCCCAGCCACAAAAAGGATCATGACCAGCATAGCTGACTCCTCTTTTTTTGTATTTTAAATATCTACAGCCTAATTTGTAAACTGCACTTTTAAAAATTGTGTTATTCCACCATGGGGACAAGCACCTTTTCACACCTTGTTCATGTACAGAATTTACCACAGTAGCTGGGACACTCATCTATTTTTAGGTGATCCCACTAGATTTCCAGGCCAGGAGTGTGGGAAGATGCAGTTTTCAAGAAGCATTACCCAGTCAATGTGAAGTCTTGTAGCTGATATGATTGGGGCTCTTTTTGAGGTCTTTTAGCAGTGTTGGAGCAGGGTAGCGTTGTAGCAGCAGCCTGGTCAGTAGTAATCAGGTGGTTGGCAATGCTGCTGCCAAGAGCCAACCAGCCACCCTAGATTTTGTAAAAGATGTTGGCATCAGTCAATTCTGCAATATAGTCACTGCACGACCGTACGTCAACATGCTGAGGTTTCTCCTTTTTTAATTTTGTGGCAGATGGTGGATATTACAGCCAAGAACTGTGGTAAGCCAGAGGCCCTGCCCATTGCTATCAAACCAAATGTTGGCTATTCTAAATGGAAACGTTTTTGATTAAGGGTGGGATTTGGCTTCTGTTTTCATGTCTTTTGGCACTGTGGTCTGACACATCAGACTTACAGTATATAAGACAAATTAAATGTAAGCATCTTCAAACACTCTATATTTCTTTCAACCTTCAAGCACTTTAGCACTTTCTCAAAATTTACTGTAAAAAATGATTCCATACATGCATAGATGTTATTAACTATAAATGTATATGCATAGAAACACATCTCTTTTTCTCTGCTTTAAAATGAAATGGCTCTGTGCTTACACAGAACTGTAGTGCCAGGCTAATTACAGTCGAGAGAAAAAAGGTTACCAACCCTTCCATAAAAATGGTCATTTAAGATGTATATCTAACAAGTGGCAACCTTGAAATCTCTCACTGGAAAGAACATTAGAAAATCCTTCCTGGCTATACCACTGGAGGAAAGTTTTAATAAAAACTAATTAAACTACAAAAATCTCAAGTGGTTAACTGATTTTAGGGGCTAAATTTCTGGCAATTCTAATTATCCTCTTGTGGCTTCACTTAGTGTTTCACAACCATGACAGATGACAATGAAAAACTGCAGTTAAATTCATCCTCCCTGACACCATGCTAAGCACTAGCTTCTCCCTCTCCAAGTAAAATCAATACCATGTTTGAGTAAACACGCTTACAGCTTTATTAGGATGTCTTGCTTGTTCTGTAACAGCGACCTGAAGCTGTGGTAGCAAATTGACTCAACTCAGTTAAACCTAGAGAGCTGAGTAAGAGGCTCATCGATAAGGTTGTTATATAAATAAACTGCAGGAGACCAGAAAGCTGGAACAAACAGCTTGGTAAATGTCAATATTTTTACTTCCAGAGAATGACAAAACCATGAGATCACTAAAATGTTTCAGAAGTCTATATTTACTTTATTTATAAAATGGTCACGTGCTAAAAGCATTTCACTGCCTGTGTACAAGAAACTTCTTATTCTATAATCAGCAGTGTGAATACTAAACCAAGCACGCTTTAAGAAATGCAGTGATTTTGGTATTGCTATGCCTATCCCTTTTGTTTTCTTCTTATTTATGGATATAATTTCAATGCATTGAATTGCTGTAAGGATCACCCAGATGGGTGTACATCTTCTTCAGTCTGAGGTTATATAGTCATTTATGGACACATGCAAATAATACAACTTTGCATTTACTAGACAACTATGAATAAATGAAAGGAGTGTTTTCAGTTTAGCCTTTTCCTGGAATGGAGAGGAGGTGTTGAATACACAAAACAAAAAAAGAACGCAGTCTCTAAAGCTGTAAAGCATTATATGTGGAAAATGTTAATGAAAGGTTTCTGCAGAAGTGCGACACTAAAAAAAAAAAAAAGAAATAAGACTTCATTACATCCCTGTTATTCCATTAAGAATCAGTTACTCAAGCCTGAATAATTTAATTGCATTGCACATGATTGCCACTGTTTGGCTCTACTGGGCTAGCTCACTGCAGCTCAGAGAACAAGGTGTCATCATAGTTCCCAGGGCCTGTATGTGCTCAGGCCCAGCAGAGACTCCCTCTGAGGAAAATCAGCAGTCTCTTTTCTTTGATGCTTTCAGTCAAGTAGGAACGGTGCACACAGCTCTGTGGTGGTTTGCTGCTGCAGGCTGTGCCATGGATTGAGAAAACAGACCCTGGGGTGAAGCCTACTTACATTGATGTGAGTTTTTCTATCACTGCCCTGTGCCTTGACTGCATACTGTCCACCTTCTGAGGGAATAGCTGAAAGCTGTAGCTTTGTTATATTTTGTTATAAATATAAGAAGTGTTTTATATCTGACATCCTTCCACATTAATCATCCTCCATGGACTCTATTTATATAACCTGTTGCATATCACTTCTATTAAATTCCCCAGTGCATGTCAGCATCCAAGAAAGAAGTGTTTCAGTATATAATATACAGAAAGATGTAATAGAGGAAAATGATAACAAAGTTGTAACTTCTCATTGCTTGATCCTATTTTTCATTTTTAAGTCCACATGATGAGCTTTGGCAAATTTCCTTTAAGATCAGAATCTGGTTGCCTTAGGCTTGTCTGCAGCAGCCTCCAGGGGAAACATTTGATTAAAAAAACCTCCTCCAAGCTTACAAGGAGTATCCAAGGCACTCATGTGCCAAACCAGAAACAGGTATTTTCATTGCAAGTATCGTCTCTATTTGAAAAAAATACTTTGCAGGCTGATACTTCTCTTTGCTTTTCCTAAAAGCATTTCCTAGAAGTGTCCTTCAAAATCAAAAATTTTGCTTTGTAATTTTTGAGACAGAAGAGTGAAATAAGCTTTATTAGTACCTGTGGAAAGTTTCTGAGCCTCAAACAAGATCTGTTGCATTGACACTAAATGGTGCCCATTACTACACCTACTGCTTGGAATAAGAGGAAGAGAACTGCACTAATTTACTATAGATATAATGAAGTTCTAAGGATAATAAAATGGAATAATATGTCCTATCCTCTACTTAGTTTTTAATATATATTGAAGTGCAAAAAAGTTTGCACGAATGTAACTTCATAGCCAAGATTCACATGCACAAAAGTTAGGAGATTTGAAGTTGCATTTGCAGAACAACCATCTCTCTGGAGAGTTTTATTTGCAGGTGTGCTTCCACACAGCCAAGCCAGCAGTATGTAAAAAGAATCAAAAAGCAACACCCAGTGCAGTGGGAATACGGGAGCTAGGCAGTCTGTGAATTTCCTGACTTTTGTGGGCTGAAATAGCCTACCCTAGCATTATATTCATAATGCTCCTGTTTTAATAGACTGACACTTAATATCTTTTGCCTCTTTAAATATCTGTTACAGTTCTGGATTGATAGCAAAATTTTGCTAATCACCAATAACAGCAACATCCCTTTCCACTGGGTCAGTGATCAGTGTCAAATCAATCTACAAGCACTGCTACTACCACTGCTTTTAACTGCGACCACCTTTTTTCTTTTAATTCCTTTTTACTGCAATCTTGCCATCTTCCCACTTCAAGTATGAGCCCATTGCAGTGTGGGGGAAGTGAACAAATTCTGGGAGACTCTACCATGCTGTTATATAACAGAGGAGTTGTAAGTGAGAGCACCCAGCTTGTGAACCCCACGGCCTGAGAAATGTCCTTATGGTCATTGTGTCCACGTCCTTAGCACCCACCAAGGCACGTTAGATGTCAAACAGACAATATAATTCAGTGTATTTTTGTATTTCATTATGTGGCGTCTTATCTCCTGCGAATATAGCATCAGCTTAATCTGACACATCATTTCTTAGGGGACTATATCCTGCCCTGATTCCCAGGGGAATGTTCTTGATGATCCAATCTGACGAGTGCCTCTGTCTCTACTCAGAATACATTAAAATAACACAAAAATATTGCCAACAGTCTGCAAGCAAGGTAATAGTAACTCATTAAAGTAATTTCTAACCTTCCACATGAACATTTTCTTTATCATTACATGATTTTCTAACACATGACACATTAACATAAAATGAAACATTATGAGGGTAGGCATAGTAGGCATGACAAAGTATTTTAAACGGTGATGATTTGCTTTGAGGCGTTAAGTCAATTTGTAATTGTCCCATAGCTATTACAGCAAGAATTGGAACTTTGTAATTGGTTTTGAAAATCTATTTTTAACACAGTAGGTTTTTTTTAAAAGTGTACACAACCTATTTGATGCTTATTTTTTCACAAAACCTGTCCAGAATGTCATGAATTTATGGTGAGGTACATTAGGCCTTTTAAAAGCCAATTTACAAAATATTAATCCTCTTGCTGTGTACTGAGATTCTCTTAACACTGACGGTGTCACTGACAGGAAGAGAGACACAGAGGCTAAAGGAATCAAGTCCTGCTTCAGTCTAATTAGAAACTTCTGAGGGTTTTTTAATTCCATACACTGATCCTTTTAAGTGGATCTTGTGCTTCCACATGTTATTTAAGAAATGACAGCAAGTATACTATGTTTTGCCTTACTTTTATTCTACTATGTCTTTTTCTGGATTGCCTTTAAATGGAACAGGTGAAAATGTGAATTACTGTATTTACATTACTGTATTATAAGAATACATATGCAATGAAATTAGGAGGAACAGTTAGAGACCAAGTGAAGGGCAGCAATTAAAACACCGAAAACAGTATAATCACAATTATACTTGGACAACACATGCAAACAGGTTTACATATAATGTCAGCACAGAAGAGGGTATTCTTTCCAAAGAAATAATTTTGAATGGAAATTGGCAAACAAAGAAGTAGGGAATTAAAAAGAAAACAGAAATAGTCCATGTTTTTTTCTGAGTGATATTTTATGGTTTTGTTTAAGTAGCTGCAAATCAAACTGGCAAATTTTGAAAATGAGCCAATACTAATGTTGAAATTACCAGCAACTGGCTACACTATTGATCAGAAAAATTATGTGCCTCTAGCTGAGACTGAGAAAAAATCCACTAGGATCATATAATCTGGTCATTTTCTAGTTTGTAGAAGGTCAGTTACAGAGATAACGTGGTCATCTAATAGCCTGGGTTTATGTGGGATGTTTATCTGACAGGGCTCCAAATGCCATCAGAGCACAGGGGTGGTAAGTCTTGGACATGTTGACAGGTTATCCCCTAGCAAGCAAAGATTGATGCCCTCTCTGCAGCTCAGCTATTATACTCCTGTATGCTGTTTATAAACCAGGAGTAGTAAAGACAGGCAAAATGGGCTGTCAGTCAAAGTGCTGATGACACAAAGTATTTTTATTTCAAAGCTTCCTATCTCATCCGCCATGATCTCAGTAACAACAGGAATGCTCAGAGGCAATTAGCCACCAATGTCATACAAATGAAAACACAGAGAGTGCTGCTTTCTGTTACAACAGTTATCTTTACTTCAAAGAAAAGCCAGAACAATTTAAAGTAGTATCCCCTCTCTCTTTGCTGGTGAAGATAAATTTTGTAGCAAAAATCAGCTATTACAAGTTCCATGCACATACATATTTAATTGATATCACCAAAAAAATATCCCTTGCTCCTAGCTGGCAAGTAGCTCTGCATCTCAGAGCTCTGGTGTTATCAGAAGGGAGTACTTCACAGCACTGACATTTTATCCACTGTATTTCTCTCTATCAAATGTGATTAAAAATGATGAAAACTTCCCAAGGTATCTTAAACAAGTATAAAAACCTTATAAAAACCTTATAAAAATTAAAGACTGCTGTAAGTGGATGAAGTAGCTTCTGATATCATACTCCTGTTGTTCAGTGAAGAACTGTTCCTAGCTCCTTGTACTCCTATTTCAACAAATCTAGAACGTTCTATGGGCAGTGAATACTGGAGGGAGAGCAGCCCTTACAGCACAGGTTTATACAGAGAGGAAAATACAACAAATAAGAGAAATATTCATTTTTAGTGTAAACAAATTCTTCTCCAGTCTTCAAGAGCCCTAGAAATCCATTAAGTAACTTTCTTTTTAATATAGTCACAAGCTTACTCATAATTTAGTGTTCTGAAAAACCATTCAAATCTGTCTCTGCTGAAGACATTATCAGATCTCTTTGCATGTTTAGCACTCCTGGAATAGCCATATAGGAACTATTCATAAGAGCTTATTTAATTTCTCACGTGTGCACATGCCTCTATCCCCACAACGCTTGCACAAGAAATACATAAGGGACTTATTAGACAGAGTCATAAGTACAGTCCCTCTTTGCCCTGGAACAGATTTTTTGCAAGAAGGTGGAATTCCCACTCTTTGAGCTTCATTTTTTAATTCGGTCAGCTCCTACTCTGGAGCCACCAACATTGCCCTCTGAAGATGACTGAGTCTGGATATCTGGATGAGCAGGAACTGGCACCTGGGAACTTAATACCTATAGGATTAAAATTCACAGGACATAACACAATTTAGGTGGGAAGGGACCTCTTTAGGTCACTTGCTCCAGCCTCTGGCTTAAGGCAGGGCCAACTCTCAGATGATGTCAAATCCCATCAAGATGATTTTTTAATTTTAAAAATAACTGGATTCCTTCCATAAATTATGGATGCTACAGAACAACAGCGTAAGAATTATTATACTGGTTTCAATTATGTTTCCATCTTTATCAATATTATATGTGTTTAAATCCACCAGCTTCAGCCAAGGTATTCTAAAGCTATCCTAGTGTGTTCAGAAAATAGAACCAGACCTTTTTTCAAGGAGGTTTCTGAATCAAACACTTAATAGTAGAGGAGTAATGATGAGCAATTATTTTGTGCACTATGTACTCTTTGTAAACATATATTTTTATTTCTTGTACTGTGGTTTTATAGAGATACACGTATACACATGTGTATGTACATGCATAATACATTCAAAGAATATTTCACACAAAAGTTAGTATTTCAATATTTGAATAATGTAGAAGTATATCAAATATTACTTAGTTCTGAAATCAAAGCTGAATGTCACTGTTGAAATTCATTTGCATTTACCTCATGAACAGAGGCTAAAATTTGAACAATGTGAGAACCTTTAGGCAAACTCCTACAAGTCCAAGGTCTTATCTAATTTGTACAGACATTTAGATTAAGATGGAAAATAACGCTTGGAATTAACCTCTCTATTAAAGATGAGGAAATGGCTTTGCTGAGACAGTTTGGCTCAAATAGAATCACAGAAAGATTCTGAAGTATCTTCAGAATAGATACTGAAGTATCTTCAGTAAGCCCTGTGGTCCCTAAAGAGGAGATAAGGATGCCATGAGACCCACTCACACAAGGACACATAAAAGAAGATGCCTCCTCTTTTGCTGCTCTCCCTATCTCTATCAGAGTAGTTGTCTGATAGCTGAGACAGGAGTTGGCCATCTCATAAGGCTCATGCTGGGCTTCATAAGAAAGAGAGAGAACTGCTTATTCTGTAAGAACGTGCACCAAAAAATTGTGACGGTAGCTTTCAAACTCTAGCTAGCAGCTTTATGAGATTCCTCAGCACATGAAAGCTGCCAATGTCATTTTTAAATTGACAGGTGGTTTGAGCCATTGACCTCCTCTTTGATACTGACAGGGGCAAATTGCTATCAGCTCCTATCTGGCAACGTACAATGCTTAATGAAGAGCTCCTTCTCTACCTTGGGATTTCTTTTCCTTGAGAATGGTATAACATCTTTATAGCATGGTGATAAGTAATACACACTTGCTGCGATCATTCTGTCACTGCCTTATCATGCTGCTTGAAAATGATTTGTGGTTCCATTTCATACTCTGGTACTTTTCATGTAGTATATGACTAAATCATAGCAGATTATGAAGTCAATATATTTATATTGATGAAACCTGAAGAAACATCGATTTTACACCTTCTCCTATTCATTTGTTATGAACTCTGTACTCAGTTCCAGTGACTAGACAGATTCTAGGGGAGAGATTTTGCAGGGAACAATGGCAGCAGCTATCAGAACAGATGCATATTGTTTTCATTAGTCACGGTGGCAGTGACAAAGGGGAGTTCAAACAGAAGGCAGGCCCATTCTGGCTAAAGAGAGCAGGATGGCATAAAGGAAAGCATACGATGGTAAAACTGTCCATATTTCAGTCAATTTATTGCCATTAAGTACACTTTGATTATCATTACTGCAATGGTTCAAACTGGGGCTGACTAGTAATAAATAAATGTTAATTTAATGAGCAACAGAATGCTCCCCAAACTCTACAAACTAAGGCTGTAATTCCATTAAGAGGACTTTTGTGACATAAGCCATGTCAGCAAAGCTCAAGCGATTTGCCAATGTCATAAGAATCTGGAGGTGGAATTGCAACTTTAATTTATGGGTATGTCAGGGATTTATAACCAAATATCTGTGGTACTCCTGAAAACCACAAGAGGTGCTGAGATGCTACAAAGTAAACCATTATTGCTTAAACTTGTAAAAGGTAGCAGTGTTGCTGGTAAGCAATAAAAGCAGAACTGTGTTAGTGTTGTTTAGAGAAGTGGTTTTAGCATAAAGGTACCAGCAGCAATTTTAAAACCCAGTTTCTTATTCATGCACTGCACCAGCCTGAGTGGCAGATGACTTGATGCCTGCAGTAAGAAGCAAGAAATTCAGAGATATTCCTGGTGCCAACTTAATAAAACCACATTTCAACTGAAGAATGTGGTTTATTTCTTGCTGCTAGCTGTTGGGGTGAGCTAGTTCTCCTTGGAGGCTGGCGGCTTCATGTTCAGAAATGCTGAACTCATGAATCAACTCACAGAGTTACAAGTGCCTAGAAACTTTGTGTCTTTAAACTTTTTCTTGACTTTAAGGTCTCAAGAGCTTCAGTAGTTAAACTGGTTCTAGTAAAAAAAGTCACAGTTTTCTTTTTTTTTCAACTTCTACGTGGAGAAACATATGAGGGGTGATTTGCCAAGTTGGCATAATTGAGAAGGAATTTCCCTACAACCTGTGAGTTATACCTCTGGAAGAGAGTGCCACTGTGAAAGACCTTTCAAAATATGATAGAGTCTAACAAACCTGACCTCCTAATGCAAAATAAATCTTGTTTGATGGGGTTAGTTCTCATTATATCCCAAGTTCCCCTCTCAGCCAAGACATCTGCTCCAGAAAAAAAACAACTGTTCAGTCATGTTAATGTACTGGTTCCAGAGAAGTACAGGAAACTTTGCCATAGGAGTCTTGTTCTCTGCTGTTTGAATAAAAGAACTAGGTTTCCAGGAGAGGATATTGTAACACTGAGTGAACTTTTTAGTTAAGGGATTAATTTTGAAACATTTTACTACAAGGACACTAAAATCAAAACATTACCTGTTGCCTAGGTAGTAACAGCTGATAAAAACCTCAATCAAAGAAAGAAGCAGAAAAGCGCTGAAGGGAATATAACTCTCCTGTTGTAAAAGTTCTGTCAGGACAGTAACACTGCAGCTGGCTCAGTGCTAGACCCAGTGCTAGAAGACACTTATGTTGAGCAGTATTACCTACACCACTGCACAGGGCTTGCTGCTAAGGACACATTCAAGAACTTCTCCTATTCCAAATACACATTTTGAAAACACATGGAAAATGTGACACATAAAATACAGACATTTCCCCCAAATGAAACACAGACCAAATCAAAGCCTATCCAGTCCAGTATCCTATTTCCTACATATGGGAACGAAAATTAAATGACTCGTTGAAGAAGGAGACCACAGTACACATAAGACTAGAATCAGCTGTGCATCTAGACTGTTATGAGTCCCAATTCTCCCATCTGGACTAAACTCAGGAAAGTCTATTCTCTGAGGAGAATAAATGATCAATTTATTATTTATGGAGTGACAGAGGGGATCTGAAATATCCCAGAAGCCAATGGAAGAACTATGGATATTCCACAGCTCATGTTGCTTTGAGTCAAAGGAGGGAGAAGCATGGTGCAACAAGAGGCTGAGCTCACACACTGACACTCAGGTCTAACTGCAAGGACAGCTCAGACAGGTTTGCCATGGCTGAGCTGACTTCCATTACAGAGGGAAAAACAGCTGTGGCCCTTTCCCTGTAGTGAGGGAGAACCGTACAATGCACTGGACTACAATGCATTTGTGCCACAATTAAAAAGCAGCTGATGCCTCAGTCCTATTTGTGGGGCATCTGAAGATAATATACATCCCTAAGCAGTGATACAGGGCTTCTGTTAAGATTGTCCCAAATATATAGGAGCTTGCTGTATCTTAACACTTAAATGGGTAAGGGAGAGTTAATCTTTTAGAATATGTCTCTTCATCACTCTCTTCCACAGATGAACACTGTACATATCATTTTCCCTCTTCAAGAAATGAACCTTACAACTGATCCAAGACCAGTCTGATGTGCCTCAACTCCTGCTGGTGGAAGGCAGTAGTTTGGAATAGAGCCTGATCTGGTTTCTATCAGCCTTTCCATTCAGGATATTCTGATTAAAGTCAGTGTTTTAGCCCTTCTGCCGAAAACCGGCAGCTATGGCAGTACCAGGGAAAATTATGTAATTTAAAAAGGAAGGCTTTTGAGAGATCTATTTTTTATTTTGATCTATTATATTATAAAACAGTTCTTAAAGCCCTGACTATTTAGTTGCTATATCCTTCCTGTAGCTAACCTAGGAAAGAACAAAATTAGGATTGTTAAAACAAAAGTCCTGATTTCAAGAGGCCTAAAACTGAAGAACAGAAAATAAATACAACCTGAGATAAACACGGCAGACACATGAAAACAAGATAGACAAGACCTATTCTGTCTTTTTTTCTCCCCTGACAAGAACAGCAGCTTTCTGGCACAGCTGATACACAGAGCAAATGCATACAAGGATAAGCATTTGAAGATGATCTTATTTATTCTATAGTCACTGTTGCCTACTGGTTCAAATTTAGTCTTGTTTGTGATTTAGGAACAATAGAGTGATAAGCATGCCCTGAAAGGTGTATGAATAATATGACCTGTGCTTCCCTCTATTTCTGTCCTTTTTGATTCATGAAAACACTGAGGTAATGAGTAAAAGCATTCCTATTCTGAGACAGATTTAAGTATACACTGAACATTTATCTTTGGTTTAAATGCTATATTAAGTAAGGATGGAATTACTCACATGCTTAAGATTAAGCTTATGTTGAATATTTTCTTGAAGTGGGACACAATTCTGAAGCTTTAATTTGTAACACACTGCTTGTTATCCCCTTCATAGCTACAAGACTGAGCCCTGCAATTCTATTTATAAAGTCTCTTTTGTAATATTTCCAGTAAATTAGTGACTAATGGAGCTCCTTACAGCTACTACAGACTGGATATTAGAGCCTTCAGGATGCAACAGTGCATCACAGAACTACATGGATGAAGGTTACAATGAATGACAGAAATCTTGGATTAGATTGAGTTTTGGCTTATATTGAATAATTTTTTTAAACAGGCATAGACATAACATCCTCTTTTTTCCTTACAGCTTGCGCCAAAAAAAATAGTAAGTTTGCAAATGGATATTAAGCAATGCCAGATATTTTTGGGATTTGTTTTAACAAATTAACCCTTTGCGTTCTTTTCTGACGTCCAAATAATTGTATTGGAAGCAGATGTTCTACCAAAATTTACATGATCAGAGACATTATGCTCACTTATTAACATACTGTTTAATATTCACTACAACCTGTTTTAAAGAACAACAATGTGTTAACATTTAAGCCAGGAGGGATTTCTGTACACTATATAGTACTTGATGCAGCTTGTTTATGCAACAGTCTGACAGATACAATTAATCTCATGAAAACGACCAGAGTACAGCATAATGGCATATTATTTTTGAAGTAATAGAACACACTTTCCCTTTGGAAGTTAGAACTTAATTAAATCATATAACTTCAGGATGCAGAGAAAAGCTGTTAAAGAATGAAACTTGTTCTGAAGGACAGCTGAATGAAAAACAGTAGATTATATACAGAGAGAATAATAGCATAATCTCCGAACAACAGAAAGAAGTAAGAAATACCTCCAACAAATGCATCTCCAGCTCCATTAGTATCCACAATTTCACTCTGATCACTCACCAACACAGGGAAAGTAGTCACTTCATTTTCTGTTGAGAAAGAGAAGAATAAAACATGAGTTACTTGTGAATCTGACTTTGAAATACACAACAAACAGGGAAAATCAAAACAATTCAAAACTATGACCTTTAGCATGATAATTTGGGTAAAAATAGATTTGGTTTATAATTCTGCCTGTATTTACTTCATAGGGATATGGGAACGCATTCAAACAAACCGTAAGTTATGGGCATTTTCATTATTTACTTCCAGTCTCATTTATTTTCTCTACCTCCTAATACTAAGAAAAAGAGTAAAAGAAAAAAATGAAATCAGAAGGAACAACATAAAACACCTGGACATATGAATAAGACTGAGAAAAATCCATCCTGCCAAAAACAATGCTTTCTACTAGCTGCAGGAAGGTGAGATAGCCTCCAGAATGGCCAGTACAAACCTCCAAAAGATCAACAGAAACTGCTGCATTGTTAAAACCAAAACAGATGTGAATTAACTGAAATAAAGCTGTGAAATAAAAAGCAAAAAACAAGTGTAAATCAAAGTGCTTTCAACTTATACCTTTAAAAAAATCCATATATATAGGAAACCTTGCCATCTGACTAGATTTGGTGTCAAGATTTCAATAATTTCACTCTCTTCTTTAGTATTTATTTCAAAAACCCCAACTATTTCCTTCAGCTCCCTGCCCTCTACTGGCACTCATTAAATGTATTGCAATAGGTGGATACTCAGCATCTTCACCTCCAACTCCCTGCCACACCACAGTTGAGCATAATTACACCACTTAGGTATGATAACTTTAGAGTTCCAGGGTTATAAATTTAATATATGCCACTAATTAATCAGCTATGGCTTTCCAGGTGGTAATGTCATAATGACGTGATAAAAATATAATTACCACCTTGTCACAATACCTTGTTAAAGTGTAAATTACCCCTGTAACAGAGCCAATGGAAGTTCTGCCTCTGGTAGTCAGTATGCATTAAACTGTCTCAGAGCAAACAGATTGTCCTTTGGCAGACAGCAGGAATTACAAAAAGGGGAGGGGGAAGAAAAGCCTGTCAACCAGTGAAAAGAAAAACCATCAGAGCTGCTTTCTTTTAATTTTTGGTAAAAATAGAAATAAAATGGAAAACAGAGCTTCCAGTAGCTGAAACCTGGAGATGAGTCTTCACTGTCCAGCAACAGAGCAGATCATAAAAATCACTCTTACACTGACATACACAGTAGCAAACAAGGAAACCTAGTTTGGAAGGCATATAAAGAATTCACAGTCTCAAATCAGGCAAGTCTGTGTATGCTGCAGAGGTACCAGAAGGATCCTGGTTTCTGTGAAATGCAGTGTATCAGCTCTACTGCTCTTCACCATCTGCTACTAAGTGAACCAGGCAGATATAATGATGCTGCCTCCAGAGGGAACTGTTGGCTGGCCCACCAGGAGGGGAGGGGAGCATTAGCAACAACTATCCATGAGAGGCAAAGGAAAAAGGGTAATGAAAAACATAAGATGAATATTCCAATTAAAGAACAGGTTTCAGTCAGCTCTCAGTGCATCCTACTCTCTACCCTGTTAAGAAAGCTATTTAGAAACGTGCTTCAATGCTGTGTTGTGCTCTTTAGATAAGTCTTCAAGAGCAATGTTTTTTAGTAATTTTAACAGGATTCATTTGAATTGGAAATCGTGAAAGAGAGGTCTTATATTAAACTCTGCCAGACAAGCAGAGTGTATTCATCCATTTCACAAGAAGGTATATTGATTTGCTCTAGATAATACTAAAACAATGAACAATGTGCTAAGTCTGTTGAAGACACATTGTAATAAACTAACCTGCTCCTTCCCAAGTGTGCATGGGCACACACAGATGTTCTACATTAAATCCACAGCAGACAATTGCATCCACATACAAATGTCTGTGCTTGGGCACGTTGTATTTTGAAAACTGTAAATGGGGCGTGGCATCAAATAAGATTCTCTTCAAGCAAACTAGCACAAATGAAAGTTATCATCATAATCATCCTTTTTCTTTCTTTTCCTCTGTCTTGACTCTCTCCCTCAGCTCCCTCTAGTATGTGCAGGTAAGTATTGCACTAGGAGCTCCTAGTCTATTCTTTCTGTAGTAGATATAATTGTAAGTAACTGAATTAGTCTAAATACCAAATACATTAGGCAAGTCTTCTGGTGTACAGTCTTTTTGAATTTTTTTTTTCTGGTCACAGTTTTCCATGTCTACCTGGGTAATACATTTTCTATCTGTAACTTCCTATATTTTTTCAAGCAGAGCAATAATCTCATATTGCTAAATAACTGAAGTTTAAGAAGGAGCCAGCATGGCTTTGGAGCACATACTAAATTACAAAATACTACCATCTGCACACATCAAATAGATAAATTAACTTTCTTTAACCTTAAGAGAACTTAAAGCATAGTAGAGTCAACTAAACTACAGCTGAGAAAAAATATATACTGGAAGATCAACAAAAGAATACCAAGGTTTGGGGTTTTTTATCCTTTGCTTTACAATAAAAGAATTAAGTTAGAATTAAAGCTGCCATTAAATTACTTTTCTATTAAATTGCTACATCTGTGTAATAGCACCAAAAGAGCTAATTTCTCTTACTGATCTGTGTTTTGTAGCAACTAAACACAACAAGATGAATCACGATGAAGCAGAAGTCTCCATTCTGAGTATCCTTGTTTTCATGAATTTAATGTTGCTTTATTTTTGATCCATTATGTTATAAAACTCCCAAATCCATCATAGAGAACATTGAGACACCTTGGCTAAATGCACTGGTTGTCAGTGGCCTTGCTTTTCGAAGTCAGTTCTGATTTCATTCATCATTCTGAGAGCTTATGAAATAAAGAATAATTACATAAGTGTTTTGAAGTCCAAGTGCTGCTGCTCTGGGCATAAAATCCAGTGTTCTATTTTTATGTAACAAATATCTTCTGTGATACAACATATTCCACTTGGATATCATTTCCTGGAAGCCTAGAATTGTGACTGCAAATTGCAACAAGGTGACAACAATTAGGGAAATTTTAGAAAATAAAAGTTAATGAAATCTAAAATTTTGGGGCTTTGATTCAGCTTTCAGTGATTTTACATTTGTCAGAAACTCAACTCTTTCAAAGTGACATAGAAGTAATCAAACCCAGACATTAATGTGACTTCATAGGCCAAAGACAAGGTAAGTTCCCAGGTAAGTCAGAAGGGTACAGCTCATTGGTAAATTTAGTTATTGTTAATCTCTCATATTACATACATAAAGAGGTGAAATCTCTATTTTCTTAGGCAAAAATATATGCTAGCATATCCAGCTTATCCAGTAGGTAAAACAGTCTGGAGAGGCAATAACTGGAAAGCAACAGTAACTGTAAAAACCCAGCGCTCCTTCCATTCTAATACCCTTAAGCTCCCAAACACAAGCCTATTTCACAATGTTAGCAGAAACAATCGAACTCTGATGATAGGTGCAAATACTACAGGTCTGTCTCTAAACCAAATTAGAATCACTGACTACATGTCTACTCTTAGTACAGTAATAAACACCAGCAAGCAATCATTACATCCAATTAGGCTGAGTACTTTCCTTAACTGGGTCATTTACCAGTCTCTCTTGCTCTTAAAAGTAGATTAAATGTGTAAACTTACATTTAATTACCTGTAACAGAACTCTTATGGGCATGTTGGAGTGTCCTTTTAATTTTGTTTTAAAGTAAAATGAAAGGAAGAAGGTAGACCTAAAATATACACAAAAAAAGGTCTAGCTATTTCCTCAAATAATCTTTTGATCCATGGGTTGGTAGAGGTAGTACAGATGCTTACAAGATGGAGTCACATTCATGTTTCTTTTGTGAGCTTTACTTGTAAAATAAAGGAACAACTGCGAAACAGAATTCTGTCCTGTCTCCTCCCCACCTCCACACCCTCTCTAACTTTCTTTAGATCAGGGGCCAAAAAAAAAAGAGACAGGAAGAACTTAACAGAACATAGAAACCTGAACTCAAAACCTATAAATGTCTCTGGGCAGCTGTAAGGTAAGAAGTAATGAGAAAAGTATTTGAAACCAGGCCATATTGCTTAGGATGATTTTTAGCTCTCACCTGTCTCCAGGAAATAAACCCCAAAAGGCTAGAGGCTCTAAGCCTCTCTATCTTCAGCACATCAATACACCTTTAAAAACCCTCAGTACAGCAGTACTTTCTCCTGTTTTGTTTGACAGTAAAATAATGCTGTTGCTCTCCTTCACACAGCGACACCACACATGATAACGCACATCAAAGAGACTCTGCAGCTCCCCCGCCCTACCAGCACAGCACTGTCCAAAGCTGCAAGGCAACGTGGGGCAGGGCACTGAACCCCAGCTAGGAATCCTGCAGACCTGCATGATGATGGACTTCAAACCTGGCAGAGCTGATGCAACCTGTCACTCCTAAGCAAACAGAACGAGATCCCACATTTTTCAGGCTGGGACTTTGAGATGCCAGTTCTGGATGGACACTCTGACACTCCTGGCACTTTCTGGCTGTGTGTTAAGCTGGCCTTGTTTTGCACACCAACACCCCCACCACCTAGGTCTGTGCACTGTGGGCCCGGTGCTGTAGCTATGTAGGGCTTGTCAGAAAAAAGAGGGAATCTCTTTGTGCCATTCAATGGAGTTACAGCATGACAAGCAAGATTCAAGTCAGCCACATGCTTTGGGATCTGTCTATCAAGTATTTCAATAGTAGAAAACAAATGATGCTGTATTCTAATGAATTCTGTATGTACCCAAGAAATCTTTATAACTAGTAACGTAGAAGCTGTATATCCTTTAATGCTATAATAAACAAATGACCCTAAATAAGTTACAGAGCAGCTGTCATTTATAATGCTTTAATATGTCTGTGGTATGATACAAGTAATACAAATATTAATTGATTTCCATAATAAAAACCCCAATTAATGGGTCTCTTTAGCAATGGAGTTAAAATTCTCTTCGCAGCTTGCTAAGCAAAAGTGTTGATCAGGATGTAAAGTGCTGTCCCTCAGAGACAGCTAGTTCATTTTCAGTAGAAACAGAGAAAGAATATGATGCCAAAGACTTTGAATCTCCTGTGGCTCTAGTCATAGTCCCATAGATACCCGTAGGGGAAATGACAGTGTGCAGACGCCATTTTCCTCTATCCTAGGAGGTAAATGAGACTTGTCTGCCCCTTATAGCTCTCCTCAGACATACAAATTGTGCCATTATCTGGTCAAGAGCATTTTGATTCAGAAGTCCTATTTGTAGCCTCTCACTGAAGTGTGATTTATAGGATTAGAGTTAATAGGAGAAAGAAAGTTCATCCAAATCAACTTGTACACTCATACCCATCAACGATTAGCAACGATGTAATATTAAACATTAGTTTTGCACACAGCGTGTATCCTCTGAACCTACACCCAATTCTGTCTGCAGTCCTGTTAATTCAACACCACTCCTTTGAAATAACTCTTGATTTATACCAGCACAAGATTGGACTCAGAACTGTGTATAGAGTTACAGTTTTAAGCAACGTAACAGCATTGACTAACATCGTCTATAGGCAAAATGCATTTTGTTTACTTTATTGAAGGTGTGAGGCACACTTAAATGTCATTATTTTCTCTATCATCACTGCCAGTGCCAAGAGATGAATCTCTATTTTATTTCTCATATTAAATAATTTTTAGCACAAGTAAACAGAACACTTTGCTTAAAAGATGGAGAAGCAAGAGGTCAACAGAAAATACTAGTTCTGCTTCAGTTTGTTGCTAATAAAACAATTTTTTATATATATATGTGCATATATATATATATATGGAAAAACTGCCCTAAAGAACAAGCTGCTGAATTTTTCTGGCATGTGTCACAATGTTTAAGGTTTAGAATGGCAATGAACTCTGTTGAAAAAGCCTCACAAGCACACAAGAGTATTGCCATTTGCCCGCCAGGCACTGATTTCAGAGGCAGCTGAAACTGCGCCCACTGAACTGCCAGGAAACGCTCTGCTCGAGCTCGGCATGGCTGCTGGAGACATAAGGTAGTGCTCAGAGCTCCAGCCTCTCCCCTGACTTCTGGGCTCACACAGGGCTTGAGGACTCAGGAAAGGCAAGGGGTATGAAGTCACAGGCACCAAAATCAAACAAAGGTTCTGCAGGCCTTTCACTGATACAACACAATGACTGTCTGGAAATTCTGTGAAGAGCTCAGATAAAAATCAGTCCTGAAGACAGGAGAGATGGGTTACAATAAAACAAAGCCCATAAATTGTATGATCCTGGTTTTTATGAAGAGCAAGCTCTACCACAGTGAGCTGAGCCACCCCAGTGAGCACAGGGTGACACAAAACCACATCTGGCCTTGGATATTGACAAATATAAGTATCTCTCCCTGCACTGTAAATCCTACATGTATTGCTTTGGGCACTGAACATTTGATTTGAGCCTCACATGTAAAAAAACCAAGCCACACCCCTCCACCATTACTCTTTGAGCTGTAGTGGGAATTAGAAACACAAACAAATCTAGTTCTGTTCGTAAAGAGGTAGCCAAGACTTGCAAACACACACAGATGATGAGAGCTGGAATGTCAATGTCCAGTGTAGGGAATACATCACAAAGGTGTGTCTGGGTTTGGCTCACACATGCTCCTCAGCCTTCTCAAACGTGGGGACAGTGCAAAAAGGAAACATCTCTCAGTTCAGAAACCAGACCATGTGTGCATTCACCTACTGTCTGCACTGACCAACACACCAACAGGAATGTGTATGCCTGTGCTCCACTGCATGTTATTCTACAGATGTATTTCAAACCACTGCACAGCTAGGCCACCAAAACACTGTCCTATGGGAGAATCTTCGGACAAGTATCAACCTATAAATCGTATCAATGCAATTCTTACTCAAAAGTTTATCAGGGCATTGGCTAAAAACAAAATAAAACCAAAAAAAGAGAGAAAAACACACAAAAATTTCATTTTGAATAGGACAAAAATTGTATTCTGCCTCACATTTTTCATACATTAAGCATATTGCCCTAGCGGGGTAAACACACCTGTCAAAACTTGCAAGCTTTCTTAGCTATACCTCCGTTTCAGAGTGGTGAACACAGAAATCACATCATTTAAATAAATGCCATGTTACATGACAGCTTTTTTTATGCTACATGATAATCTGAGAAGCATGGGTTGTCAGTGGAGGCAGAAATGGGCCCAAGGCACTTCTATTTCACTTGAGCATCAGTAAGACTGAAAAGAGAAGGAGTGAGCATTAGGTCACTATAGAGCAGCTCTGAAGGAGATTTTTCTTCTGGGAGAATTTATATTTAGTTTCATAAATAAAATCAGTCCATTGGAATGAGAGAGACAGCCTTCCCTAGATATATTACTAAAAATAAGTTAATGTATATATCTGCTTCTCCTTGAAAAAAGGAATTATTTTGTTACTAGCTGAACATTGATGAGGTAGCTATACCACAGAAATTCTACAGCATTGCCTTTAAAAATTCAAATTACATGTAAAATTTTACAATTTTTCATCCTTTTATCTCAGAGCTCAGCTCTAGAATTTTATAATTTTTTTTCTTCTCATTCTATGTTTGTAAGCCCCATGTTTCCTTTAATTAAGCTCTCCCAAGACTACTTATTTATTTTTGAAGAATAAAACATGCTTACTAAATGAATTTTATCAGACTTTAGCAGGTTTTAAATCTATTTAGAAGATGCCACTATAGTGGAGGCCAAAATTTGTTCTAATGTCAATGAGAAAATACCCCACTCTTAAAATGCCAGTTGAAATAGAGAAACTCTTCTGTTTCTAATGGAATTCATTAAGGGTTATACCAGTCTAAGATAAAAAATCTGGCCCAAAATGAAGGAGCTTATTTTCCCCCTACATTATTTGTGGATAATTTCTTAGATAATTAAATACCCCAAGCTATGATCTCTGTTGCATCATGTTACCTAACCATTGGCATAAGCAGAATGGTAAATCTACCAGCTTTTAAAAATAACATCACACACATTTTGATGTAAATGATGCACCCCAGAATCTTTACAGTTATTGATTACACAGTGGATTAAATTCATTTCCACGCAGTTACTGTAATAGCAGCTTTGACAAGGAGTTTCTGCCAAGAGTTCTTGGATCATAAGTTTGTGTATGAAGGCCTTTAAAGCATGGCAGTCCCATACATGCAGGGCAGTCCCATAAAGGTAACCCAACAGGCTTGAAGGACATGCACTGTCATTTAAACCCCAACACTATAAAGTCAGGCTGCTTGACAAAACCAAAATAAGTAATCTAGCAGAAAAATCAAACATTTGTAGCCTCTCTCTCTGCAGAACATTGTCAGACTCCTATCACCACCTGCCACTCCTGGTTACTTCTCCTTGAGGTATTATTTCTGTGGTATTAATTCACTGAATAATTCAAATTTAAGTGATTCCAAAATAATACCCAGAATGACACACTTATCTTTTTAGAAGCAATAAAGCATTTTAAGATTAGTTAAACTTCAGTTGGTGCATGCAGGTGAGTTCAACTCTTGATCTCTGTAATATGTATTATTCTTATATTGTCAAGATGACCACCAAGATATGTTTTAGAAGAAAATAAAAACCCTATTCTGAAGAGTTTCCAATCTGAAAAACAAGGTTGGTAAGCAAGTAAATAGATGTGTATAAGCAAAATATGAACACTCTGCTGATACAATCAAGTTATAAAAAGTTATGCAGAAAAGCAAGAAGTAGATACTGCTTTAAAAATTGCAGAGATATGCAGGAAAAAAACCTCTGGTTAGCCTACAGAGTAAAATCATTTGAACTGCAACTCAAAAATGTGGAAAAAAATGGAAAATGCTGGTTATATGTTCCTTTTAGAAGCATTCCAGTAGAAAATATATACTTAATGGCTATTTAGACAGTTTCACTGCTTTTTTTTGCTATCTTTTCCTAGAGGAAATAAAACCAGATTTAAAAAGGAAATATGTTAACTTTGAAAGAAAAATTTCCCTTTTTCTGTGGTAACAAAAGTAATGCCTCTAAGTCTTAACTTGCCAAATTCATCCTTTTACCAAGCCTCTACTCATCTTTGTCTAATCACTCTTCCTCTTTCCCCACATTCTTCGCCATCACCTGTTGATTCTTGCTGATTAAAGCAATGACTGAGGTGTCTACTGCTGACCAGGAGGCTAATTGTAGCCAGTGATCCTAGCACAATTTGGATTTTTTTGCTAACACAAATTTAGGCTTCATTCTTCTTCCATATAAATACAAATCTGATCTGGTCACTGCTACTCAGTGGCAACAGTCGGGAGCAGACAGTGCCAGGAAGGAACAAAGCTGCTTGGGAGCAGACTAATGTTTGGAGCAGGATTTGCAGCTGAATGCACTTGTCAAACTCAACCTTTGAGCCTGTATTGATTTATTCATCCAGTCTCTTATTTCCTTTCTGTTTTAATTCTTAAATACCTGTGCATTTTCACATTCAGGATAAAACAGGAAGAGCGGTGCTCTCCTCCTGTAGCTCTAAGCTTTCCGAGCAGGTTTCCCCTGGCTCCCGGTTAACCCAGGGAGTCCAGCAGTGCCCCCCTGCAGGGAGAGGGATACTCTCCCTCCCCACCAGTGGATCTGACTGCACCAAAGGCTGTGCTCCAAGCCTAACTTATTCCCAGAGTTTGGCTTGGCCTTAAAGAGCCAAACCTCCTTTCTCTTTGTTATCAACTTCTAACATAGTTTAATTTTTGTATACATGTCCCTCAGCTATTTGAGATCACAACTTCACATACTCTCATCTTCTAAAGCAGTGCAGTGTCTCCTCCAGGAGCCAACATACAACATATATCCAGTACAGACATCTAACATGCTTTACTTTGTCCCTGCAAACATCTGTTTGGACTGCACACACACATGACCATTTTGAGTTTTCTCTATGCTACTTTTCACAACAAAACAACTGTGCCGTGATTTTTGAAATGTTCAAGCTATCTAGACAACCAGGAAATCAAAAACAATTCTTAGGCTATTTTATAATATTTGGTTTTAGCGAAGTATAAAAATGTCAGTGCAAAAAGCAGATACTTAATATTTCATGATGTGTCAGAAATTAAAAGAAAAATGCATTTTTAGCATTCTACTAAAGTGTTTTACTGCTCACAAAAGGATTTTCATATTTTTGTAGCAATTTACAGCAGACAATAGGTATTGTAATCTAATCCACTGCAATTGTGTAATATTTGACCAAATAGCTGTTGATAAATAATGCAAGTATCACGTTATTAAATTTTTTACAATTAGGTGACTAAGAAAGCTGTTTATTGCCTCCGTTATACCCTCTGTTAATAAGATCGTTGTTGCAGATGTTCATGTGTGCTGCATTGATGTTTAATGGTGCATGATGCTCTAGGTGGTTCCCATAACCTTGCTTTGTCTACTATGAGCTGACTCAATTGATATGATAATAGAGAAAAGAGGTCTGAAACAAGCTGGGCTGTACTGGCACAATTTGCATAACCTTTAAATTTGCCATCACTTGATAGCCAACTGCTCCTAAAAATTCTTATTCAGTTGTCAGCGACGACAATGTACTGTACAAACAGCATTCTGCAATTGGACAGGTGCGGAGGGAAGAGAGGGCACGCACAGTTTACTGCACTGTTACATTCTATCAAGAAATGTACTTATTATCAAATTTATAAAGCCAACAACTGGAGTAGAGTTCTGCAGTCCCGTTTTTGATCAATTGCTGTTAGACACAACGCATGGCCTGGCATCTTTTCAGGTTCACAGTACAATATCAGTGTCACATTACAAGGGAGATAAATATTTGGTTCCATGGACTCCTCTCTGATTTAGTTTTGACTGCTAATCACTGGGGCAGGCAAAAGAATCAGGAAGGATTAGGAGGGCAGTGGGGGGCATAGGGTAGTGAACTACTGCAAACAAAATCAGTGTATGCAGCCTCCCAAACTTTAAATCTGGTGTCAGACTACTCTGTGCATTCTTTTTGAACAAACATTAGTATTATATCATTCAGTAGGTATAGCCAAAACATAACAATATAAAACCAGTCCATGTTTACCCTATTCACTAAATCTGCTGTCTGTATATACTCTATGGCAGGTCTGCTTACTTTACTGTCTTCATTATTCATCACAAAGAAAACAGTAACGGTGAAAATAAGACAGAGCCTACTTTCATTCAAATAGCATCAACTACGTAACTACATAAACATTATTTTTGGCACCCAGAGGTTTATATCTTAACTGCCACTTCACAGTCTATAATATGCTCAGGTGTGTCAAGGCTAGGTCATTGGTATCAGACTGACATGCAGAGCCTACTTTTCGCACATGGCATTTAAATAATTTCCACTTTGCATGATCTCTAAAACTTAGTGTGGAAATCACTGAGCCAAACTGATCATAAAATCTCATAATTCCGCTTTTAGACAATTAACCATTTCAAATCACTTCAATTAACCTCCCACATGCCCTCAATGTTCATTCTAGATGTTTTGTCATCTTACACAAAATAAATTCCAAGTCCCCGAAGTCAGGCAAAGCAGGATCCATTCAAATTTCCCCTTTGTCTGCTTTTTCCACTAGCCAGGATCTCTGCTCTGTCCCTCCTGGAGCTAAGGATTTGTCTTCCATTCAGCCATCTATTTCCCAGAACTTTCATTGTCTGAAACTGGATGCTACAGCAGAGAAACTTCTAATCAAAGGGTCAGTTCCTGCAGTTAATTTTCATCCAGGGACACCATACATACCCACATTATACTCTTCTTTCATTCTGTGCAATTATTCCATAGAGACTATTTGAGCAGGTGAAGATTAGAGGCTTGAAAACCTAAGTTCCATCATTTATGGCAAAAGCATGACATGGATAGCTACAATTTAAACTTTTCTACAATGTTCATTCAACTGTAATCACAAGATGGGAAATAAAATCTCTAAATTAAAGATGATGGGCTACCAGAGTCTGTAGGGCACCTTCTGAGTACAGATTCTGCTGTTCAAACTCCTCTGTGATGATTTGTTATGAAGTGAACTGCTGCCAAGTAAAAAACAGGCTAACACTGCCAAAATAATAGCAAAAACCATCTCCTACAGAAAATAATCTGCCTAGGTGCCAGTGGTCAAAGGGTGCAGTTCTTTGTGCCCCTCACTTCTACCACACAACAAAGAAGACACCTCCAGGTAGAATGTGTTATCAAACCTTTCAGTTTACCTGAAGTTTGCTTTTTCTATAACCTCTAGGTAGACTATAAAAATTGAATCACAGATTCCAGACAAGGTAGAACAAATGAAAAGACACATGGATCACTATAACCTATTAATATTCATGAATGTTTTAAGTTCTCCATGACCATAATCAATAGCCAATGAAGTTAATGAGATCTTTCCATTGATTTCAAAAGACACAGGGATGAACCTCAGAGACAACACCACCACATTCTCTCAAGCACTCCAGCTGATAACATACACTTTGATAATTTGCCTCTTCCCATCCAAAATTTCAGGAATAAACAAGAGATGTGATCTTATTTCAAAATGGTTTTGTGGAATGAGCAATATCCCATTATAAAGGTCCATACAAAGCATTTAGTATCTTTAATAGAAGTGGAGTCAAGGCCACAGTAGTTACCCATGTTGTTAATGCCAGTATGAGATCCATTAATAAGACAACTGTTATTTATTTAAGGAAACAAAAAAGGCCTGAATGTGTCATCCTCCCAAAAGGCTGAAATTTTGTTTTGTTTTAACTTTGGGCCCTGGAAAGTAGTGATTCTAACTCTTATGTCTTCTAACATATGTAAGCTCATCCGATAGAGTTAGACATGGATATAGAGAGTTTTTAGTTCAAACTGGCCTTGACCTTGGGCAGTGTGATGTTATCTGAAAACCATTAATGGTCTGAAACTAAAGGAAAAGCTCATTAATAAAAGCAAAACTGTATGAAGGTACAAAGGCAAAATAAAAAAAACAAAAACACAACAACCCCAAAACAACAAGAAAAGGAAGTTTTATTAAAACTATTGATCCTGACCTAGGGCACTACAGACATTGATCTTGCCACATCTCCACAGGAAAAAAAAAAAAGTTAAGCCAACAAATTATTGATCTATTATGAAACCTGCTGAACAAGCCATACATTTAATTTCTTACAATGAAAAAAATAATCACACCAAATAAGGATAGGGAGAATATATATTTCTCAGAAATTATTTGTAAAAAATATTATGGGATTAATTTCATAAAACAGACATCCTGTTAGTATGATTCAACTCTAAATGTTGGGAGGTGAGAAGTGTATTCACTGTAAACCTTTAAAGCATGGGTTTCAGATTTCAGCTCATTAAAGCATATGTTCTTAAGGAGAAATGGCTAGTGTCCAATACTCAATATTGCAGGAACAACGAATGAAAGCACAAAAAAGGACAATGGTGAACTTTAAACTTAGAGCATAAATTTAATTAAAAGTGTCTAATTATTACTTTCTATGAAAGAGAATACTATAGATTTGGATTTTCTTCAGTTTTTTCAAAAACTCAGAGATATATTTAGACTGACATAACATTGTAGATGTAGAAACAGCTGCTGAAAAACTGAAAGTCACCAGAATTCCATGTTTTGTGCACATGGAGTTGGGTAGGTAGGTGTAATTTTCAGAAAACAGGGATAACCTTGACAAAGTTGCATCAATTACATGTATATGTGAAAAGCACAATTTAAATTTGGAAGGCTGTTCCACTTCCAGTGCTTCCCAATTACTGATTCTGCTGTTTCCCCATTCTTTTAGTGGAGTTCTATAATAAAATTGGTGGTTTTCAGCATGAGATAATAGAGTTTGTTCCCCTTCTGTGGCTCTGTTCCCGTATTCCTTGCTCTTTGCTTTGCAGACATCGTTCTACAGCATTATCAGCCAATGTTGAAGCTACTTCTATTCCAACCTTGGAACTAGAGTCTCTGCTGCTAGATGGAAATTGAAAACAAAGTGCCATGCTTTACACCTCCAAGTGAGGCCCCACAGCAGCTTCAGTGCAGATGGAGGCCTCATCCTTGTCTCCCCTCCCCTGCCGGGCACTGCCAGGGGCTGGGCGAGCACTGCCCACCTCCCCAGGCAGGTCTGTGGCAGGCTCTGCAGGCCCCACGTGGGTGGGGATGGAAATGTGCGTCCCAGGAGGAGCCATCAACTTCTCATTTTACTCTCAGTTTACAAATGCCATGGACCAAAGCTCAGAATCTTGTGCTCTGAGGACAGAGCCACTCTAGCCATAGATTGTGTAAGGTGAAGCCTCATTTCTCCCGTGACTGCTCAGAGGAGTGGGGGCCTGCTTTGGGAACCACAAGGCTCAACTACCACCGTTCTCCCTTCTTGAGATTTGTGAGAGGCAGTTTTGTTGCCTCATGGTTTGAGCCAACAGAACAATAATGTAACATTTTCTGAACAAATACCTCACAACTTACTCAGGTTGCAAGCAAAATTATACTAGTTTTTATGTATTGCAGCCATTACAGCAGACACCAGCAATTTATTTTAAATGAATTCTGTGTGGGTGCTCTAATTGAGGAATAATATCAAAGGGAAGGCCTAAT
>WEIU01019502.1:98067-110551 GCA_013389925.1 Aegithalos caudatus | reverse complement strand
AAAAAAAAAAGAAAGTAAAAGAAGTAGTCTAGAGGTACTTTCTTTCCAGAAAAAGAATGCTCATTTGGGATTTAATGGCACCTGAAACAATATCTTACTGTAAATTCATTCAATTTTGGTCTCCAGAGTCAAGCAAGAAAGGCCTCAAGCGATTTAAGAGGCAGCCTTACCAAAATCCCCCTGCCTAAGTCCTGTTTCAATGCTGTGTGTGCACCTGCTCTGGGGTAGCATTTCCTTGCCTATGTACACCATTTCTGAGTGAGCCCTACAGTACAGCAGGCACCATCTTCTTCTGAGATATTTAGATCCACGTGGGATAGTAAAAATAAAAGTTGAATGTGAAGAATGGCAAAAGTGTCCAAGATTAATGGGCTATAGAATTTTTTGTCAATCAATGTAAAAAGTGCCCATTTAAAAAACAATCTAGCTTTAAATACACAATGATGGGGTCTAAACCACAAATTACTGCACCACAAAGGAAATTTGAAGTTATAACAGATAATTCTATGAAAATGTCAGATCAATCAGAAGTGGCAGCTAGAATAGCAAGTAAACTGTTAGGAACTATTAAGAGAGGGATACAGAACAAAGAAAACAACAAAATTAAGCCACTTTGTACATTCCTCAGGAACCCGCAAGTTGAACATTCTGGTCCCCCGTTCACAAAGACTAAGCACACCTGCAAAAAGGTGCAGTGAAGGTTGGCTCAGAGTGTCAGAATTATGGATCAAACACAGAACAAGTAAACAGAATATGAAAAGAGTCTGGAAAAAAGACTACTGCAGGGGAGATAAGCAAGAGTTCTTCAAAATCAAAAGTAAAAAGACATTGTACATGGAATGATTATGGACTGGCTGTGCAATACAAGCAGTTGGAGTCAGCCAGGAATACTCCTAAGTATCTGAATCTCAACAAATAAGGGGATGTATTTCTTTAAATAACACAGACCCTCTGACACTCATTATCACTAGACATGTATAATAAAATCCTCTTCTGGCCTGTTAAGCACAAAGACAACATCTCTAGTTCACAAATCCCCAAGCAACATTTTGCTGGAGTGTAACATGGACGTAAAACTCCAGTTTTACTTTGGTTTGTCCACTTTTCCAAGTTCCCACTGCTGTACAC
This sequence comes from Aegithalos caudatus, assembly GCA_013389925.1. NCBI lineage: Eukaryota > Metazoa > Chordata > Aves > Passeriformes > Aegithalidae > Aegithalos > Aegithalos caudatus. The sequence goes on along the minus strand of WEIU01019502.1, from coordinate 109,423 downwards.
TTGCAAACATCACATCAGAGACAGACGTTTTGCTCTGCCTCAGTCCTGCTTCTACTCTTTCACTCTGTATTGCCACTCCAATAGCAGATAATTTCTACCACCTAAGCAGTGAATTTGTCTATTAATAGTTATGTCTCCAAGAATCCTTTTTAGAATTACAGCATAAAAACTGAATTCCTAAATCTATGTATCTGTATCTGAGAAACAAATACAGAAATTCTTCCATGGAAGAATAATTACAGCCTTGTTCTAAGGAATGGATTAGGGGCCCGTATTTATTGTGCTTTAACAAACATGCATTTTTCCACAGCTTAAAGGGATAATTTTTCCTTAGAATTGTAGAATGTAAACTCATTGTAGCACCTGAAATTGGAGCTAGGTTTGATATTTCTTACTACAAGTGATTATACACAAAAAGGGGATTTCCCATTGTCACTCTCAATTTCTGGGCTAAATTGGTGTATTGACACAGTAGACTAGAGAATACACTCTTAAATCAATATGAAATTATTGAAACACACACATGTGCCTATTTACATATGTGCATACACATTCTTTGAGGTGCAACAGTTGGTACATTTTTAAGTCCAGTCAAGACACCTGTATCCAGGAATTTAGGCTTTAATAATGTGTTTCACCTGTCTAATAAAATGCTGAGTTTTCCACTCCCATGCAGCATAAAATCATGAATGGTCTCAGTTACAAAAATGTATTACCAGCTTTGCTCTTCATTAATCCCTATCAACAAATCTTAATTATTAATTTAGATTTTGTGGTTTCCTAAGACACAAACTATTTTGGGCTTTCTGGCTCACTTGTTAAGCCATTAGGGGACTAAAACATCCTTTTCTTTCTAAATCCACTTTAGGTTTTGAAATTTTCCTTTCTATTTGTGAATATAAATGAATAGAGAAGGGTGAAAGTATGTAATTGTGTGAAAAAGAGAGCACATGGTAATAAAACTCAGCTACTCTTTCCCTTGGTCCAAGCCACTACTCTGGTTGTATAAATGCATAGGAAGCCTAGTTGATAAAAAAAGGGCTAGTCAAGGTTTTCCTGACTGAAAAGGCCAAGCATGAAAGCTGTAAGCAAGGAAAAAAAAATAACATCTTTTCTTGCTTCTTAGAGCAGAACACATTATAGTCAAAAACTTACAGAAGAGGAGCTGCAGTCAGCAGTGTCAATAGTATTAAATACCTCAATGTTTTATAGATAGGCTTATAGGGTAACATGTTGGTCTGTGATTGCAGCCCAACCTGACAAAGAAAACCTGCTGACCTCTGTTTAGAGTGAGCTGTATGCTTGAACATCAGCCCTCTTTATTCTCTCAAAAAGCATACCTCATCATGCTATCATGATCTAAGAATGGCTCTTAAAATCTCTCATTTCCACAACTGTAACAAACCTTCTTAAAGAAAGAGTTTTAAAAAATCTCCTAAAATACTTAAGATCATATACATATACTTACAAAGTAAAAGTTTCATAATTCACAAAACATACTATAATTTGTCATTATTTTAATTTAGATCAGGTTTCAGTTCTGTCCAAGCATGGAAACTTTTAATTTATGAGCATATCTGCATATATTACCATAAGAACACTTGTACTAGGTGACACCAACACCCATATACCCCTCAGTCTTCTGTTTCAGATAACATGTAGAGGCAAATGCCTACTATTGCTTCAATATCAAGAGCTTGGTAGGCAGGCCATAAAATTTGGTAACATTGCAATTTTCTTGTGACATATTAACTTGGCTACACTGCACTGACTTTATGTTCAAGATCAAACAACAGTGATAACACATAGAAATCTACAAAACTATTTCTGCATGCACTATGTGGTAGGTGCACTAATGATGTTTTAAGATGAACTTCTCTCTTTTTACCACACTTGCCATGACTGCTAATAGATTCCCTGAAATATCTCAAGTAATGTGTCTCAAAAAATGAAGATTTAACTGGTTAGTAAGCTTGACCTGAGCTGGCTTTAATGCTTGAATCCTTAGAAAAATTTTTACTGCCATAGTCTAGCAAATGAGGTTATTACAAACATGCCCTTAAATAGAGGTGGTCCTGCAAACAGCAGGGGGAAAAAATGGAAAATTCTATGTTCACCCCTGAACATGCCAGATTTCATCATTCATAACTTGAAAAATGCTGAAGTGATTTTCTTTAAATTTGGATTGTTTTTCTTTCCTCTATTAAAGCTATAAAAGAAGCCAAGTTTAAAGTTTGTAGCTTCAGCTGTTCTTGAATTATGCAAATATTTCAATATAAAAGCATTTTCCACTGCTGAACTGATTTTGCTCAGACTTTCTGAAGATTTCCCTTTGGGCCAAGACCAGTCATAAAATGTATCTGACTAAGAGTAATTTGTTTAAAACTGTTACAAGTAACTCTGTAAAAGGGACAGCTTTCACAGCATTCGATTCTAACAAACATTAGAGCACACATATAGATAGGACATACATGATCCTGCCTGTGATTTTTGGTGCATTTTTTAAAAGCTCCAGCTGCTGAAATCAGGAGACTGCACATGTTCATTAACTTCCCCTCTGTGCTTGTGTATTTCTTGTGGTAACAGAAGAAAGTCTAGAAATGCGAAATGTATCTTATAAGCTTAGTCAAACATCAAAAGTCAGTCAAATCCAGAATCTCAGACCTGCTAAGAGGGATATCCTGGAACAAAGCTGTGGTACTGGGATCAGAGTCTGGATAGCCAAGTAATACCCAGGACAGCTGAGGAGCATCTGCACAAGAAATTAACCCAATACTCTTCTTCAGATAAACTTTTTTTCAGCAAGTCCATAGATCCCATTTTTAGTTACCATTCCCTCTCACTAAGCATAATGTCCTGTGCTGAAAGGTTTTGTCACAGGTGTCTCTTACAGGCTGGTTTTTCCAAGAGAGTTTTATCAAAAATTCAGTCATGTCGGGGATTAATGATAGAGAAAATAACAATTTTTTTTTACAATTTCTCATTCTTAAGGTCACTGAGAAAGTCCAACACCTCCAAGATTTTCATTAAAATTATAAAATTCATCTCCAAAAAATGCACCTCTGGCTTCCCAGAGAGGTTGCATATATTCCCAGCCCCGGGAATGTTCAAGGTCAGGCTGGACAGGGCTTTGAGCAACTTGTTCTAGATGGAGATGTCCTTTTGCATTGTGGGGGGTAGGAGGAGTAGGTGACCTTTAAAGGTTCTTCCAACCCAAACCATTCTACAATTCTATGACATGGAGAGGAAAACCTCACACCACAAACATTTGCTGCTGCTCAGTGGAGCCTTATTAGAAGGTGACAGTTAATTTAGTCAACACTTCATCTGCCACAGCTCCTGTGTGCCAATCTTAAACATTCCTTTCCTTCCCTTTAAAACACACTGATCACACTCAGCTTGAATTTGAGCTTGCCTCTTCCTCGCAATGACAGAGAACAGGAAAGAAGGGGAGAGAAAAGGGGCCTTGGGGCTGGAGTACTGAGACAGAGCAGATACGAACAGACAGCAGAAAGACCCAATGCACTCCATAATAAAGACAGAGAAATTTTCCTCTGAAAACACAAACAATTCCGACAGCCAAAGATAGTGGACTGACAAATGGGAATGGCTTAGATAGAGACTGCTGATGCAGGTTTTGCTTCTTACTGTTTCCATGATCTGCTCCAGCTGCGTGGACCTCTAAGCTTCTGTCAGTCCATACCTGACTGCCTACAGCTTGTGGTCTGTTTGAGGTGAGCCACCAGTATTTTTGGTTGACATTAAAACAATGTTGTATAAATTGCAGCAATTCATATGATGACTAAAAATCTTTGCAGTATAGCTAGGCCAGATTTTTGGAGGAAGATATTTTTTCAGCTGTTTCAGTCTAAGCTGTCTCTCTCATATGCAAGAACTGTATTTTCCAATCTGTGTGGTCAATCTTTTCTTTTGTTAATAAGCTGTGCCTTTCTGCCCTATGCTCTGCTCTGAAAATACCTGTTGATAGTTCCATTCTCTGGAATATCCAGGAATCAAGACTGCTGCCACAGTCCTCTCCACATGTAATGACCAGCTGTATCTGGCCTTCTTCGTATCACACACACCTCTACCCTGCCCTAGAAAGTCCATGTCAAATTTTCACCATGTATCATTCTGTGCCCCTTTGTGAATGGCCTGGCAATATGCAACAACCCATTTTATCCATATTATTTCCTCTCCTTACAGCCAGAACCGTATCCAAGCACATCCCCTCATTATTTCCATAACCTGATCCTCACCTGACTTACACATAACTCTTCAAAGAGGTGCACCCTCCTCTCTCAACCCAACCCCAGGGCTGCCTTGGCTTGGAACATCCTTAAGAGAGCCTTTGACAAAGCGAACAGAGTTCTGTTACAGACATCCTCACAGCCTCTGTGCTGCCTGTCTCATTTCCCATGCATGGGGGCAGGGGGAAGAGGAAGGAGGATGGGGGTGGCCATCTGGCTGTGACTCTTCTCAGAGCGCAGCCTGATCCAAGCCAGACGTGCTTGGCCCTCCTGATTGCCAGGGCACTGCTGACTCATATCCACCTTGCCATTGCCCAGTACCTTCAGGTCCCTTTCCACAGTGCTTCTCTCCAGCCTCTCCTTCCCCAGTCTGTACACAAAGCCAGGGCTGCCCCATCCCAGGTGCAGAATTCAGCACTTGCCCTTGTTAAACTTCATACAGTTGGTAATTGCCCATTTCTTTAATTTGTCAAGGTCTGTCTGCAATCTGTTGAGGTCTCTGCATAAATATGTTGTTCAATATAATAAACATGTTGCTCTTATTATTGTTAACCTGGACAAAATATAAAGCAGAAGGTATGAACAAGCATACCCAAATCCATAGCTGACTTTGGAAGTACTATTTTAATCTAGGCACAAGCTCTTTGAGACTTTACCATTCCCTTGAAAAGGCAAGATAAGTACACACATCCTGCTTTTTTAAAAAACGTACTCCTGTATATTAGAAAAAGGAAAATAATTTTATACTGAAACTTCTAAATGCAGTAATTATTTTAAAAATCATTTAGAAACTTTTATACTTTCCACTGCAGGTTTGAAATCTAGACCTAGTTAGTTCTGAAATAAGTGTGTTAGCAGCACTCTATGCCATTCTGTTCTATCATCATATGCTAAATTAAGGGACACATTTTCCTTCTTTCATTATTATTTTAATGTGAGGAGGTGGGAAAAAGATGGTCCACACCAAAGGAAAAGGGGGAAAACAATAACAAATTGGTATGTCTTTTGAGAATTGCCCCACAGGCCAAACATTTTTATGTTCTTAATCATTATTAAATGACTTAACATGACACACAGAGCCTGGCGAATGATTGCATCCTGACACAAGAACGAATTACAAATGAAATGAAAGATCAAGCTGTATTAGAGGACTGCCTCTGGGAAATGAAAATCTTTAATTCTCTTTTATTATTGACATTTATTTGGCTGCCATGAATAACAACATAGCAAAGAGATTCAGCTATGCTTGTGCACTGAATAGCTTATCCCACGGCTCAAAACTGCCTTAACATTTATCATGTTTGCTTTTGTAGCTGACACCATTGCATACAGTCTCTATCCATCTCACATTTATCATGCATATAAACTGCATTCTCTAATTTAAGTTCATTTCAGAGCGAACAAACAGCTAAGATTAGCAAGTGTCAGTCCTCAAATAAGCTCCCGGTTGTAAAAATATCAAAGAAGGGATTAATGGATTTGTTAACAACTCCAGTTTGAAGAATAAAAAAAGTACTCAGTGAAAATTAAAATAAGAGCACAGGAGGGTTACATATAAGATTTAGGTTTACTACATTATTACCAGCTCATGTATAAAAACAGTTTTATGCTGCTATTTTTCAGTCAACTGTACAATACTCAAGCAGAGTGCCTCCACATGGGCTGCTCACATTTGGCAGTAACTTTCTGGAAGGAACGCTTCCATCATCATTCAGTGAGATACACATACCCAGCTCTCAGGGACTGGTTTCTATTTCCTTTAAAACAGTTTGTAGCTGACAAAATAGGGGAAGGAGCAAACTACTGAAGAAATCATTCAAACTTTTGCTAGGAATGATCTTTACAGCAGTGACATATCTGCTTAGTGCCTAGCTCTGAAGCCAGTTCTGATTTTGAGGTAAATATCGTATGAGTAAGCACCAGTCCCTCAGGTGCAAAGCTTCCTTCCTCTACTTCACTTGATTTCCAAAGAAGAAATTCAGCCCAGCCTAATAACTTACCTTGAGAAGGAATGAACTACTAAAATGGCTCACCACAGCACATGTTTTTAATAGCTTTATTTAGTCTAGAAGCATAGGTGGACAGAATTAAAGAGACTGTCAAAAGGTAGGCAGTCATGTTTATAATGCTTAAATCTGTGCATCGTACATCATCAGTTTAGACAGCAGAAACTCCTTGTATCCCTGCTAGAACACCTTTTTCCCACGTACTCCTTTGAGAATTGAAGACCAGACGGCTGAGAAAAGCTAAAGCGAGACTTTCTGCTCAAAGCAAAAAAAGCCTGGAAATTCACTTAGTACTGGATTTCACTTCCTCCTCTTTGCAAATGTTTAAATATACTACACTGTTGCACAGCTGTTCTCAGCAGGCACAGTGTATTCTTGTTTGCAGCAAAGATGGCTACACAGATAAAATCTCAAGTCATAAAAATCTGAGTAAAACCAACTGGATCAATATTGTAAATCTATGTTATAAAAATGTTCAGAACTAAATTTTCAGACATTCTTGTGAAATAATAGATTCTTAAATTCAAACCCCTGAAACAATTAAAAGCATAAAAGATGAGAAACATGGAGTAACATCAAAAGGCAAATGCTCTGACTACCAAATTGTAAAATGACAACTTGTAATTGATTAGCTGGAATATTTACTGTGAGCAACAATGGAGATTTGAAAAACATACCTGTAGCCAATATAGTGTCATTCTTGCCTTGGGTAAAGACTACAATTCGTTGCCTTTTAGTGTTCACCTTCGGCAGGGCTTGTGTCTTCCGGGCTATCTCTTTAATGTCTTCAGTCTTTTAAGAGAGAGAAAGAAAATTCTTGTTACAGCATACTGGAGTGGCGGGGACTTTATTAGCAGATCAAAGATTTATTTTCTTACAGCTAGGTATAAAATAGACTTTACTGACAGTAGAAGATTTTTAAAAGGAGGAATATTTCATTCTCCAAAGGGTTTATATAGTACTATGAGATCATTGTTTTTAATCTTGATAATGATAGTTCATCTCTTCCAACCACTGCAAAGCTAACAAAGGAATTACAGAGCATTTCTTAATGAGAAATTAGTGGGATTCTTTGCTGCTGACTGGATTCTAACCATACCTATCATAAATTTAAAAATTAAATTGGTAAGAGAGTACTTTGGATAAACTCCGAGCCTGATTTCCATCCAATTTAGCCAGGTTTTATACTATTGTAATACCTCTGACTTCAGCAGGCTTACAAATACTTTCTCTAACTTCCCTACAGTAACTGGTCCCATCAAGCAAACTGTACACTGTACCCCTGAAAGGGTGTGCAGCCCAGCTCCCACTAGCTGGCTGCATAACTGAGATGCAGCCAAGCAAAGGGCAAAAGGAATATTCAGTAGGGCACAGAACATGAACAGTTTTCTGAAGGAAGGCTCACCTACAAAAGTTTCAGAAATCTTTGCTTTAAAAGGATGTTGTACTTCACTGTGCATGTAGCTAGGAACAGAGAACCTGGCAGACTGAACCAAACCTATCATTCATCCAGTGTCTTACACACCAACAAGTTTGGAATGTTTAAATTAATGCAGTACACTCTAACAACATCACTTGTCATTAGAATATTATAACCTCTATTCTCACAGATGCCCTACAATCTGAAACAAAAGGGTTTCAATTTCTAATTGACTTGTTTTCAAGCTAATCTACAATAGGTATTTCTGTTATTTGTATTATCATCAAACCCTTCAATAATGCTATATGGAAAATGCTATATTTTGTTCTTGGATTTATCTCAAGTCAGTAAGTTCTACAAATTATCTTTGGTGTACATAATCTATTTCTTGCCATAACTGACACACATATATAAATAAATATATATTTATTTTTCTAACATTAGGAAAGGAGTATGTATGACTGTAATTATTCTCTGTGCTATTTACTATGTCCCACTGTTCACATCTGTGTTAAATAACACTGGTTTTTTTCCCAGTTTCCTCTTTGTACAAGGAACTGTAGTGAAACATACTAAAGGCCTAGCCTTGAATATATGAAAACGTAATAGTACTTTCTGCACTGCATTGTGTACAGTTTCTTATGAATCCAAACTCACTTTTTAACACTACTACTATTACACACAGAGAATATGCCTGGGTTATGTATTTACCAGCACCCCTTTATATGAAAAGGGGTGCTGGTAAATACCTCTCCTGCAACACTCTCAGCCTCCCTCTAATTGCTTCCCTAACAAGGGTAGTCAGTGAACCCATTGATTTATATACATTTGGCAAACATGGAAATAATTTCCCCATTATTTATTGGTCTCTTCACCTCTTTTTAAAATTCCCTCATACTTTTCACTTCCATATATGATACTCTCACTTGTGTTATTTCTTCCTTCCTCCTGCTTAGACAGCTAGTAAAGCTTTTAGAAGGCAATGTCTGCTACCAGAGAGGAGAAGAACTGAAGACAGTAACAGGGGCCATCTTACCACTAATTCTCAGAAGGCAAGGAGTCTCTTAAAGATGCTGGAGAAAAAAATGAAATTGTTGCTCTTCTGTTTTGCAATGTCCCTTTAAGAGGTTTATGAGCAGCAGGTATCAGCTGGTGCACAAGCTGTTGAACACAGGATGGATGGAGAATGCAGCCCTCCAGCTTGGTAATACATAGGCTTACCAAAGCCTTGCCTATGAAGGTTAACCTCAGTTCTGAACTACCTCAGGCCTTGGTAATTAAGAAATCCACAAACTAGAAACTGTAATAAAGCATTGTGAAGATCAAAGGAAATGGGGGAGAGGTGTTCAGCTTTTGCTAAGTAGGAAGTGGCTACTAGTGACTTTATTAGGCACACTTTCAGTGAGTAAAGCAGGCACAAAAATCAAAGAGCTTGAATATATTTATACAATGTATTTACAGCCACAATGAATTTTAAAAGGAAAATGATGAAGTTATAATAGGAGAAAATGGCATGATCAAGAGATGATTTCTTCAGCATAAGGAAGAATAAAGATTAACTTAGATGAAGAAAAGAGGACCCCGAGGAAAGAGATTAGTGAAGACTGATGGTAAGGATGAAATAATATAGACAGGGAAAAAAGTGAAAAGCACATATGTTTTCAGGAAGAATTAAATATATAATGAGCATGTTACATTTAGGGTGAAAAAGTAATCATTTTTAAAAAAGCAGAAACTTCAAGACAGAGTGGTTTGGACACTTCTATCTAATTGTGCAGACTTCAGAAATGACCGAATAGTGTCCTCTGTGAAAATTAACTTGACCATTTTTAGCCAAAATTACTTCCCATACTAGTATTTTTCAAAGGAAGAGAATAAAATAGAGCTTCAATGTGATTATTGAGGATGCTTTACCTTTTCACAGTTTTGTTTTTTTTGTTTGAAGGTACAACTGTGACATTTTACAATATGTGAATATTTACAGCTGAAGACTGCTGAGGTATTAATGCCCCTTATTTCATTGTCAGGCAAACATCATCAAATGATGCCATCTCCAATTTCTGTTCAGAATAAATAGCCAAAATATATAATATGTGTTTAGCAGTGATTTTTACCTGCCCATTTACTGAGTCTTTCTTACAAGTCCTGTGCCTACAGACATGGCTGAATGATAAGACTGTAGTGGTTTGTGGTCCTAAAGCCTCTACAGGCACCCTGAATTCACAGGATACTCCCACACACCCAGTTATTGACTTGAATCTGATTTAAGAAAGCTGACATACAAATCTCACCAAGGCATGATTTCCCTGTTGATGCTGCACCTGTAAAACCCTGCATGTGGCATTCCTTGCAGCATCTAAGGGGGATATATGCATGTGAAGAAAGCATATTAGATACCCCAGGATCACACAAAGGCATGTGGCAAACTGCATCCAGTCAGAACTGCTATCAAACTGTTTCTTCTGATTTCTACTTCTGAACAGATACCCAATAGCTGGGACTGCCACAACCCTGACCTAAAGGAATAAATCCTTTGAAAACAGTGGACTTGTGCATTGCACCTCATTAACTTGAAGACCTAAAGCTGGTCCAGTGTAACAGAACTCTCTAATATGATTCCTCAGTGACTACTTAGTTCCTCAGTGACTTAGAGGAGATCTCTAACAAGAAAAGTTGTTTTGCATGGCAGCTACTACTAACCCCTTAGATATTTACTGTCCCATTCATTTCAGTTTACTTCTTGGGTTGACAGACAGAATGCAACCCTAAATTTTATGTTTAAAGTAGTCTTTTGTTTTCCTAATTTCTACTTTGGAGAAACAGGAAGTTACCTCTTTGTAAAAGCAAAACCTCATAAACCTTTGTTATTTGAAAATTATTAGAAGTGTCACTAAAATATACAGTATGCATATATGTACACTGTATATATATAGTTTTAAAATGTCATAGAACATGAAATACACAAAAAAACCACAATCCCACAGTGATGCTCAGGAAGAGACAAGATCAGAAGTAATGTTCTATTTTTGATTATTATAGATTAGTGTTGGTCAGGGGATAAAATGAAGGAAATAATGGTCTTCAAGTATCGTGATTGATTTTACAAAAACACATTGTATTTCAGCAAAGTACAGTGGAAAACTAACTGTGGGAATGGTGCAGCATAAAAATTATAATTCCTTTGAATGGAATTTCCCTTGCAAAGAAAAAAGCAGATTTGTGTTATGGAGGTGTTGCTCCTACCTATAACAAGATTTCGTTTCTTCAGAAATGAAGTGTATTTTACTGAAGTTCTTTTAATTGTAACTTCTCTTCTTTTTTTTTTTTTTTTTTTTTTTTTTCCCCAAAAAATGTTTCAACAAACNCCCCCATAGACAAACAACTAAACAAAAGAAGCTAGTCACCAACTGATTCTCTATGCTAAAAGATTTCTGATTAAAAAATAAATCTTTCCAGGTGGAAATTCAAATGCAGCCACCAGCAACTTTTAATCACTTCCATGGAAAACATCCTCCTGATTTTTGTCCTGGTCAATCAAGTCCTTTCCTTTAATTTGCCATGCTTTACCAGTTTTCTATTCTCAACATAAAAATCAAGCCTTTGGGAGCTGCTAGAAATTTTTCTTTTTATTTGAAAGGCTAATTGAAGCTCTTAGAGTGTTTCACAAAATGCTTTCTTAT
>WEIU01019502.1:239-97841 GCA_013389925.1 Aegithalos caudatus | reverse complement strand
TTTTTTTTTTTCCCCAAAAACTGTTTCAGATACATTGAACTCATTCCACATGTAAAAGATGAATTTAGTATACAAAACTGTTGGAATTACTGTGAAGTAGAACAAAAAAAACCCCCATAGACAAACAACTAAACAAAAGAAGCTAGTCACCAACTGATTCTCTATGCTAAAAGATTTCTGATTAAAAAATAAATCTTTCCAGGTGGAAATTCAAATGCAGCCACCAGCAACTTTTAATCACTTCCATGGAAAACATCCTCCTGATTTTTGTCCTGGTCNTTTTTTTTTTTTTTGCTTCTAAAGCACAATAGGAAAACAAAACTGTGGACACTTATCAAGTTTTACTCATCTCTGTCAGCAAACTTGACATGTGAGTCGTTGCCAAGCAAGGGAGTAATAAGAGATAAGATCATAATCATTGTGCACTTTACTGATATGCTGTAATCAAATGTGGCAGATTTAGGATGTTCAGGAGGAACTGTGCTAAAATCTCTAAGCAAGCACTAATGGAAAGGTTAATATGATGGTAGTTAGCAGACACCAGCAAAAGCAGTTTGTCACTAGAACTGAATTTAAACCAGGCACATTCAAAGTCTTTAGCTCAAGGGGGCAATAAAAATATAGAATGGGTAGACTTAATACACTACTTCCTTTCTTTTTATTGTCTAGCTACCAGAGGGTACCAATAATTTCTTATGCTTCATATTTTGGAGGCATCTGTGAAACTCATTCATTAGCATAAACTCAAAGTGTATTTTTATGCTTAACAATACAGATTATACAAATGAAAATTGACAGTGATAAAAAGTCTTGATTCCTACAAAGCAGCCACGTGAATTTGGGAAACATAAAACAAAACGGGACAGCCCACAGTTTTAATAGCTAAAACAGTGATGGCACTGATGTACCTGCTGGTGTACGGTTCTAAAGAAATCTAAATTGCAGAACAAAAGCTGTCAGTCTTTCCCTCTTGTATGCAACCAACCACACACAGAAGTGGCACATTCTGTAAGCGATGTGGTTTGAATTGCGCGGCTTCTATTATTTATGCAAAATGGGTGTTGAGCAGTCAAACTCCTCTCTATTCTTTTACACTGCAAACAAATCAATTAAGGTGGGACTCATTGCAGTGCAAAAAACAACATGCAAAAGGATTTACGTGTGTGCGGTTCTGCAATTTAGATTTCAGTAAGATCACTTACTATCTGCAAAATTAGCACAAGCCTTGTCACATTAATTATAGTATTTAAAACCTGCCTGTTTGAATTGGTTAGAGACCAATAGCTGATGGCTCTCCAGATTAAGCTATCTGAATGTAGCCAATGGGAGGTACTAGTCAAATAAATACCTCGAGAAGATGAAATCAAAAGCTCTGAAAATCACAGTAAAATCAACAGTATTTACTTCAAGAAAGTAGAGGATCAGACATTTTTAGAGCTCAGATGGAAAACACCAACTCGAATATGTTTTGAAACATAATTTCCGTACTACCTTTTCTAAAAAGCAGCTGTTTGTAGAAGCATGGTTTACATTAATCAGTACCTAACAATTTTATATACAACCTTTCTAAAATTCATTTGCATAATGATAATCCGCATATGGCAGGGTTTAAGTTATTTAAGCGGTGTTATATTTCACTATTTAGTCCTGCTTCACCACTGCTTTAGCAGCGAATCCTTCTGGAGTGTAATGCAGCTAATGAGGTAGCTTTTTAACTGAACAAACTGACAGGTCCCATATCTGCAGAGGCAGCTTGAAACCGTGCCCAACCTCTCGGCTTCCCAAGAGGCTTTTCAAAATTCAATAAATAACATCTGTAGGCGATGTTGGGTGCAGACCTAGCAGAGTGCGTCATAACACTGAGCTGGCAGAACAAAGAAACCATGACGACTGCCAAGTTTCCATGGCAACCGCTGCGAGGCTTGGAGAGTATAATAGCACATCAATCATTGTCCAAAAGAACTTCATTATCAGCAAGAAAAAAACCTTTAGGATCTGTTTAGTGTGCAATTGTGGGTTAACTCACCTCAAAGCCTTGCTCTCTAGCAAAAGAGGCAGCTTCCTGAAATAATAAAAAAAGAACAGTTAATTATAAAGTGCTAGATAATGAAGAAATAACACATTTTGAAACTCATTCAGCCAGTTTTCCTTTAACACGATTATCTCAATATAGCCATAGACAGTTGTTCAATTCTGATAGTCGCACCAAAAGCTTCCCCCTCTTCCCTCAAGCCCAACAACAGAACAATGTCAACACATTTCACAAGTTCAAATAAAGAAGGTACGCTATGTTTTTTTCCAAGTGAGGAAAGTTACTTGTGCAGATAGGACTTGAACTAGGAAACATCCCTCAGAAAGATTTTTAATTGAAAGTGTATCATCTCTCCATTTATGTATGGCATTTCATGGGATACATGTTATCAAGTCATAAAAAAAAAATAATTTCTCATCTACAGTGCATTAAAAAACCAGGATCACTACATGTGTTCAGACCCTTGTGGTAGAATCAGATGAACATTTAAAAATATTCTGATGTCTTAATCACTGCTTTAAGCAATTTAACTATGTTCTTTTCCTGAAAGAACAGAGGAGACATCATGGTATCAGAATGTCCTCATGTCTTTCTTATAATAATTGGTGGAATTAAGAATCTGTTTTGAAATAAAAGCTAGGGGATGGAAAACAATAGCAATGTTTTTCCCTTACATTCTATCTTAACATTGGAAATATTGCAGAAAACCGATGAAATCTTTATGTTTTAACTTGCATTCTTCCAGATTATCTTTGCCAAGTGATATTAATAGAGGGATAATCTTGAGCCAAAATGGTGAGCTGATTGAACTAAACAGAAATAACTACTGTACCAAACCAATCCAGTGTGCCTACGAGAGGTTTTAGTGCTTCAGAAAACATATAGTTGTGGACCTACATGATCTGTCAATTTGGGGGCAATAGAAGAATTTGAAGTGGGTACAATTGATTATAACAACAGTAAGTTGAGGTTAATAAAATGTGATAAGCTGAAAAGCACAACTCCTCAGGCTGCTTCACTGCAGAAACATAAGGCTGACCGGGTTACCCTTAGCTGATGTTGACAGAAAAACTGAATCATGGTCCTGACAATTGGGTGCGGGCAAGGTTAGCCACTTTGACAATTTACTTACAATTGAATCCCTTCTTGTACATCACACAGTCAATGACATTTGCTAGCCTGGCTGTCAAGAAGGAGTGTAGGGTTCAAAGATATCATGCAGTGTTTTCCTAAACCAGCATGTGATTAACAAAGCCTATGCTCGTATGAAAAAAGGAGCCTTGCAAGCTTCCACTCTGAAGTGATGCACTTACAATGAACTGCAACACAATCAAGAAAGCCTCAAATGGGACTGNAAAAAAAAAAAAAGAGAAATAAGGGAGTAAAAAGGGGGAAGAGAATAAGAAAAATGACTAAAAATTATGTCTTGCGGCCAACCTCAAGTTTTTGGTCATGCAATTGAAATCGGAAGTTACACTGATCTAAGTCCTAAGGGATTTCTTTAAAATCCCAATACAGCAGGACATTAACATCTGTGTTAAACTATTGTCTGGCCAGGAAATTGGACACCAGTACATGAAATAAAAACTGTTCCAGTGAAGTGGTGCTTTCTTGTGTGGGAGACTTGGAGAGAATTCATCTTAATTTTCTGCACTGGGGCACCCATGCATAGCACATGTGTTTTGGAAGACCTGGCCCTGCCACAAGAAAGGATAAATGATTGCACATTTGTTAAAAAGTATCTCATCTTCAGATTCTCCTCTGAGAGCGTCATCTTTTAGCCTGGTGTGCTGCCCAGCTACACGAATAATGGCAGACAGCATAAAATCATAGATTTTCCTGCAGTTGACCTCCAATCTAAGGGTGCCCGAACATGCCAAAGAACAACAGCAATCTTAATTTTCTTTTCTCCTACCAACCAAACCTCAGAACGACACCTGAGCAGCTTATCTCAGTAAGGACTGTGCATACAGTCCCCCAAAACGAGCCTCTCTCAGGATGAGATCCCTTTAAGAATTAAGGCCTTTTTAGTAAAAAAAAAAAATAAAGCTCAAAACACACGTTTGGATTGTACAGTTTGGTGTTTGTGAAACGCTGAGAAATGTGAAGCAGGCTCTGATTGCCAGGGACAGTTCAAAGTAAATTAACCAGATAAAAGCTATGAGAACCTTTTAGTATCTATTCACAATAGCAGTGAGAACAGGAAACAAGCAGAACCCATCTGTGCAGCCCTAGGGCACCTCATACTGAGCTTCATGTCTCTAATAAAGTAGTCAGGTTAAAGTCTAAGTGGATGTAACATGTGGAGACTGCTTGGGTTACAGCGGNGATGCAGGTGATAATCAGTATGATAATCACTATATTTACAGGCTTTCCATTTTATATCTGACATTGAAAATCACGAAGAAGGAGGGATTAAGGAAATAAACAACCTACACAGAAGCTTTACTGCTCCCCAGAGAATGCAGCATTTTCATTCATGCGTGACATGCGACAACAGCAGAGCAAAACAGCGACAGAACAGAATTTTCTTAGGAGGCTTCATTTCACATCAAGAGTTCTTTCAGTTTTGATAAACTTTACATATTATTCATTCATCAGTCCAACTCAGCATTTTCAGAGCTGTTTTCTGTTACTGCCTATAGAACATTTCATAAAACCCTCTCCCCAGCTTATCACTGTTTCATAGTAAATGTATTAAAAACTAACACTCCTTTTTCTATATAATCTTTTTACTAACTGTGACAGCAAATTTATTGTTGCACCACCTAAAGTAGAAATGAGATTTGTTTTTAGTTGTGAAATGTCATTTGGCTCATGCTGTTTGGTAGAAAAAAATCCCAAGTACACTCATGCTGACAAAACCTGTGTGCAACGCTACTTAATGGGAGTAACACAATGTCACCAAAGTTAACACACACCCTCTCTTTGCACAATAGTGAGCAGTTTACACAGGAAAGTGAGATTAATTAAGGAGATAACAATAAAAAAGACAACTTCCTTTAGTGCTGCCCTTGCTGTTATGTTAGAATTTGCTAGCTAGCTGAAAACTATTTCCATTCTTGTACGCATTTTACTGCTGTTGGAGTCCCAGCTAAAAACTATTTCCATTCTTGCACATATTTTATTGCTGTCTGAGCCCCAGCATTCAGTAAAAGGAACTGTTTATAATCTACTCACAGGCTAATTTTAACAAGACTTGTTAAAATCCTGAGCCCTTTTATCAGCAGCAGTACAAACTATTTGTTTATAGGTAAACAGAAACATACCCTCCAAACATAGAATCCACCAGCCTCTGCAATCCTAGGAGTAACATATAATCCTATAATGTTAGCCCCCTCTGTTGGAATACTTTAATGATTATAGAGTTAAGATGGCTCAACTTCAATAATTGCATGTTCAGTTTACCACAAGACACAGAAGGCACACCATATATTGAATTTTCTTGACACATCCAAATTTTTTTTTCGTTGGTACCAAGGTTTTACGATTACTTGATCAAATTACAGCCAAAATGGTAACAACATGCATAGTGGGTGAAAATTAATTAATGTAGGCCAACATAAAACTCATGCAATTGCACTGAAAAGCATTTTAAACCATGTATTGCCAAAATAAGCTGACAAAGGCTGTTTCAAAAATACCAGCAACATTATTATCTACAATATGCATTTTAACCTTTGTATGGAAAAAAAAAAGGAGCACTGAAAACTAAATTTGCATTTCATTGCCGAAATCAACATTATCTCATAAAGAAATGATAAAACAGCAGGACAGCAATGATACCCTTGCACACTGAATGCATTTCTCATAATTGCACAAAAAAGCAAATGCAGGGGACGCTGAAGATAATCCCTCCCCTGCCATCTTTCTTGGTAGGAAAAACATCTCACAATAACCTCAACTCACATATTACAGTACTACCCCCTGCATTTGATTTACTCTTTTTAATTGGGAGATTACTGACAGGTTTTGAGGTAGTTCCTACTTCATTAACTGTAAACTTCCCGACTTGTCGAAAATATACCCTATTCACATTTTCAGGAATGCCATCCTCTTTTCTCTGCACAGCAAGTCTGTGACGCAGAGGGTTCAGCCCGGCCCATGAATCAATGCACACATACAGAGCATGTGTCACTGCAGAGGAAGGTCATCACAGCCCAGTGCAGAGCAGAGTGCAGAACAACAAAAAGAAATAAAAAAGCAAACTTGTGTGGACTCACTCAATGAGACATAATAAATGACCATGAGGACCATATACTTTGTGTCTGCATTTGATGGGACAATTCCTACTGGAAACAACCACGTTTGATTGTAATTTGAATAGTATTTCCAACACTGTATCTTACAAGCTTTTCTAGACTGCTAACATCTTCTAAAAATGACTCTTAAACATTTCCTTCCTTTCCCACATTCCAGAAGTATGGATTGTTAGCTTTCTGCTATTTACACTGTTTCCTTGAACACACTGAATGCTATGATTATTTCGGTCAGGTAATTCTTTTTAGTATCAGTATAATCATTTACTACCATTCATCCCTCTCCTGAGTTCACCTCCAATCCTGGTATAAATTTGTGTTCTTTGTATCCTCCCTTGCTTTTCTACAGATGGTACTGTTTGTGGCAACAAAGTTACTTTTTCAAATCTCTAACATTAAAACCCTGTTATCTAAAAGAAATGGGCAACAACTGAAATAAACAAACGAAGACATAGGGAAGACTTTTGTAGAAGTGATGCCCATTGATATTCTGTGGAAGACAGACTCAAATAATCAAAGTTGGTTTAGATTGATAACCTCCTTTCTTAGAGGTAGATGCTAAAGATTCATATTTCTGAAAAAAAAACCCAATTTTTATTCATGATTTTCTAAAGGACAGCAGACTCGTAAAACAAAAACCAAAGAAAACCAAAAAATCATGTATTATTTGTCTCTCTGCACTACAGAGACATTTATTGTAATATGATAACTAAGACTTGTCATTCATCTTTCCTTAAGAAGGCACATTTGTCCTTCTGTCTCTCCCTTCTATCATCTTTCCCTGTCCCTAACAAGGAGCTTTATTATATAAGTCTGTGTTTTCAGAACTCTACCCTTGTTTTATATATATACATCATAGGTACTGAGAACCTCTGATTTCAGTAGCATCTGTTGTGCCCTGTAAATCTGAGTATGAGCCGAAAAAAGGATACACTCTTTTCTTAAAATCTCTCTTTGTATTGTCTTAGAAGGTAAGTAATGAAGAACGAATTATCAAGGTCACCTCCTTTTGGTATTTCCTTCCTAAAAAACTTGTCACAGTGCAGGAGATAAGCTAAGTTTTTAATAAAGAGACCTAGTGAGCTGTGCCATGCCATGTTTTCTACTCTTCCAGCTTCAGGCCAGTTTATACTGAATATGACCCTGGAAACGGGGCTTAAAGCACAGAGGACAATGGATTTTCAATAGTTGCCTTTGAATTATAACAAAAATGTCATAAATACATCTGCTAACTTCATAGCAGAGTTGGTGGGGTGTTCTACCAAATCCAGGTATTTAATGCAGCCCATGAATGTGCAGCAATATAATCTGTCTTTATACCACCTTTTCCTGTATATGATTCACAAAGCCATACTAAGGTAAATCTCATTTTATTCCCTGTCTGAATTTTAGGAAAATAATAGATGTATATATATACACACACAAATAGATATCACAGCAAATCCACAGTTCTTAACGTGGTGAATTAACAGCATACAAGAACTACAAGTACTTTCATGCAGTGCAAATGGGGGTGATGTCAAAGCTGTGGTAATGGCAATCATGACCTCCCTAAGGAATTAGAGGTAGATTCTGCTAAAGACTCTGCTGATCAGTCAAAAACATGATTTCAACAAATGGCTGCTGTTATTCTGCTACTTAAAATGAATGGATGAAAAGTCTACAGGACACAGTTTCAGCTGGATCGCTAACCTTTAGTGCCAACAGTACATTTATTGTGGTTACTGGTAAGATACATGTGTTCATCTTCATTCAGTGCTAAATAGCTATCAGTGGTTACTCAAAACACTGCAGATAGTCCTATCCAGCCTGTCATGTCATTGCAGTCAGATTTAGACAGGCACTGCTTTAAGGTCAACTATTACTACATTTCACTGTAAGGCAATACAAGCTCATATGCCTTTATTAAAAAAATGGCCATTTATAAAGGCATTAAGTGCTCAAAGGTAAATGGAATTTCATGCTTTTCCTTTTTTCCTTTTCCTCAGAGATAGTTGCTTTAATATGGGTCATACAAGACTTGGAGAACAGAAGACAAAAGAACCACCCAGCATATTTTTTGAAACAAATGGTAAATTCTGCTACAGCTGAGAAAGTTTGTGTTACACTTGGGGATGTGTTACACAGGTGAAATGCTTCAATATTATTTTTGTTTGACAACACAGAGGACTAATCCTTGAATTAGTAGTGTAAACCTGTTCACATTTCAGAGATCAGTAAAAGTGGCCAGAGAATGGACAGACCCCAAACACAGCTTGAGAATCAACACTGAGAAACAGCGAGTATCCACCCCTCACTGCTTATTACTGAAAAAAACACAGCTGGCATCAATTGGATGGGCAGATTATCATAAAGGAACACTCAGGATTTTTTTACCACACTTTTCTTATGAGCAGCACTAGACCACAAAATTGTTTGGTTTGTTTTTTTTTCATAAAGGATAGATAGCGAGAATTCATATCATATCCTAAAATATTATTTCAGCATGCTCCAGAAATATAAAGATACTGGTAAATACTTGTACACTGCCTTCACCCACTAGCTGAAAATATGAAATAATAAGAATCAGTTCAAGTGAATAATCAGAATAAGTATAAATACCATATGGGGTTAAAGTTGTAGTGTTCAGAGGGGGGTCTGGCAGAGTACCAGAGGGTTTTGTCTGAAAAAGCCTAGTGTGAAAAGAATTGAGAAAGAAACATATTTCCTGTCCTGCTTGGGTTCACCCTGGAGTGTCTGTATCACGTACAATTCATTAATATTCAAGCTATTTCTTCTCCTATTCAGGTTACTACCAGAACTATGTTCCTGCCAGAATCTTCTATGGAAAGAATCACCCTGAGTCAGAGCTTAATGCCATTACAGGGTCTGCAACGGCTGCAGCAGGGATGTGCCTCTGAGCCATTTTGAAATTTTATGATGGATAAAGTGCTATTACTTACATCTATCTTACATCCTTACCTAAAGAACTGAACTACTTACGACTCTTATGTGTCTCTCTCCTCACATATTACAAGCATCTAATTAGTGAACAATACTTCTTTACACCATTTCTCTATACAAATGTCTATTTCTACCTTAAAAATAAATGCATCATCATCAGAAATGAGAAAGGGGAAAAAAATACACTCCTTTATTAAATATCATTGCATCAGGAGAATATAATAAAAATGAAAACAAAAATATAAGTAGCTAGAAGATCAGAGCTTTATTTGTATATAAAAATAGAAGATGTGCCTTTTGAAGTATTTAATACTGTTCACTGAATGCTCCCAGTTATAACTTTCTGGCTGGAGGATGACAAACAGAAATAAAAGATTACATCATTTTCAGTGAGGCCTTCTATGATTGTAACCACTCAAACTAGCCTGAAATCAGACAAGACATTCTCATCTAGCAATTTCAGATGAAAAGAATAATCAGATACTCTGCTAAAAGCACTAGGATCCAGCAGGATTGTCTCTAGTCCTGGTAAAAGGTTAATGTATTTTTAGCAGTGAAATTGAGTTGTTTTATATACTTTGTTTAGTGTGATGTCAGGCACAGCCATTTAGAATTATAACTGAGGCTGTGGCATTGGGAACTCTCTAAAAAGCGATCATTGTGTCACACTCTTCATATGCTGGGGTTGCTCTGCTTGTTAACTCTAGCAAAAAAATAAAGTTGCTCACTGCAATCTTCAGCAATAATAATAACTTTTTAATTGATCTTCCAATTACATATTTTACCCTTTCAATGAATTTCAAACCCAGTTGACTTTAGGATTTGTACTGGAGTTTCTTGTGCTGTTTAATGCAAATTCAATGATGCCCTTACCTGTGTTCAAGATATGAACACTCAAGATGAATTCAGTTTTCTGAAATTTTCAGTTTTAGCTAACTGTATCTCCTTTATGGAAGGAAAAACCTAGGTCTCAGTCTGTACCAGCAGTGCTCTCTCACAACATGGTCACTGCATGGATAAACAACATTTCAATCTGACCACAGTTAGATCACTGTGGTCCTGAGTGAAGAACATAAGCTCTAATTCCAGATGTGACCAAGGTGCTATTTATCGTTTTGGACAAGTTGCTAATTTCTTGTATCAATTTTTAAAAAATCCATAGAAGTTAGAAAGCTGCTTTTGACCATTAAATGTTTACGGATGAAGGAGTTTGGTAAAGTTTCTTTTTCTGTTAGAAGCCATCCTGAACTTGAGACAGGCTCAAACAGACCAGAGATGGAAAGAATAGTCAAATAATGAAATTAAAGGGATATGATTCCAACATATTTTAAAATGGTATTACAAAAGACATGCAGAGGTTGAGTTTGGGAGGCACCTCTGCACATCATCTACAGAGTTCATTCAACCTCACTCCTGAAGTAGGGTCAGCTAAAGCAGGCTGCCCAGGATCACTGGGTTTTGAATATTTCCAAGGACGGAGTCTCCACACCCTTTCTGGAAAATCTGTTCCAACACTTGACCACCTTGACCAGCACAGCTTTTTTTCTTAGGCTTAAATGAAACTTCCCATAGTTGAATGTGTGCCTGTTGCCTCGTGTCGTGTCACCACTGCTGTAAAGAGCCTGCCTCCATTTTATTTACTACCTCATTAGTGTGCATTGAAAAGATCTCCCTGGGCATCCTCTTCTTAAAGCTCAGTCTCACCTCCTCATACAACAGATGCTCCAAGCCCTCATCATCTTTGTGGCATCACTCCACTAAGTCTGTCCTTCTCCTGCTGGGAGCCCAGGACTGGACCCAACAGTGCAGCTACATCTCGTCAGGGCTGAGCAGAGGGGAGGGACACTGCTCCCCAAGGACAATGCTCTCCTAATGCAGCCTGTGATCCTGTGCTCCTCCTTCCTTCTTGTGCAGGCACATCACTGCCTCACATCCTTTTTTTCCACTGAAATTCTGAGGTCTTCTTTTGCAAGGCTGCTTTCTACCCAGCTGGTTCCCAGCCTGTCCTGGGACCAACATTCCTCCCCAGGTAAGAGGACCTTCCATTGGCATTTGCTGAACTTCATGAGATTGCCATGAGGCCATTTCTTCCATCTGTCAAGGTCTTTGAAATTTGATATTATACTGTGATTTTTCTTGAAAAAGTGGGGTTCAGAATTCCTACAACAAATGAAACTACAAGCATACTGAGCATTCCACTTTACTTTTAAGACACCACACTTATGAAAAAAGAGGAAAACAATAAAAAGAGGTAAAAAAATTAAATAATGAAATGGTGTAAAAATATGCATTAATTCTTATAGGAAAAAAATTGAAATTAGATATTGTAATTATAGAAAATTACATTCCTATATCAAAGATCAGTAATCTTTCACCTAATACATAACAACATAATTATGACAACTTATTTGTCAAAAGTGCATAGTTTAGCAATGCATTACTCCTTGGATAGCTGCACACAGATCCCTTTATTTCAGTGTGATCCTTTGCCCCAAGATGCACTGGATATGCAGCAGTATTACTGATATCCTGAATCACAGTGGTTTTGCTTATTGGGTATTTGCCTTCCCTGTTAAACCAACTTTATGTACACACACATATATACATACATATACATGACCTTCATAAATGCATATATAGGTCATGACAAAACAAATGTGATCTCCCTTTCTAAAACTTCCTATGCTTCAGTTTTCCATATGCACTCATTTTTCATGCCCTTCCTTGTTAAATCAATGGTTTTCACAAGCAATTTCATTCACTAGACCTTCAGCTACGGAAAAACAAGGTGCCTGCAATGGAATCTCAGCCAGCAAAATATAACAGTTTATTGGTACCTTCAAGTTTTCTGAGCACTTGAAGGTTATGAAGACCTACAGTTATAATTTGAGATATACTGGTTATAGCACCAGCTCATGTTAAATAGTACTGATAGATCTTTTTGTTACTATGAAGTTATTTAAACTTGTTAATATAATGCAATGACTTATTATCTGTTCCCCCTTCAAGATATCATTTGATATATTCACTAATTATGAAATTTTAAATTATAAATACATTTTTGTTTCAGCATAATAACTAAGAATGTACTATTTGCTATGTTCATAGACTCACATAGATAACTTTTAAAGCTAAGTTGAAAAATAAAATTTGGACTCAGTCCACATAGAAGAGAAATGAAAGATTTGGTTACCATTTGAATAAAAGAAAATTCTGAGTTTCAGCTGTGCTCTTTTTACAAGAGCAGTTCTCTAAATCTCTGCTATGCAAGGACACTCTCCTAGTGGCACCAGTTGTATATTCTAAAGGATCATAAAAATCTATCATGGTTTTCAATCAATAAAGTTTTATAAACTTGGTACAGAATGATACAAAAAATTACCATTTCTGATTCCACTATATGTGAAGTCTCCACATACTTCCAGACTACAGGAAAAATTTTTTAAAGCCTCATCTATACTTCAAAACAGTTACCATTAAACTTCTAATTCTATGACTTTAAAATGCTACATTTATTTTAGGATTTGTCTCACAACTATTTATTAATTACTGAGATAATAGATTGACATTAAATTTTAGTATACATTTTATATATTTGTTAACCATTACTATATACTTAGTATATGTAAAGTAAATGGACC
Source organism: Aegithalos caudatus (assembly GCA_013389925.1). Lineage (NCBI taxonomy): Eukaryota > Metazoa > Chordata > Aves > Passeriformes > Aegithalidae > Aegithalos > Aegithalos caudatus. The sequence goes on along the minus strand of WEIU01019502.1, from coordinate 84,966 downwards.
TGAAATCGCACCTGATACCTTTCTTATTTTATACATGACAAGTGGAAGACTACAAATTATTCTGAAGCTGAAATTAGTAGTCATAGTAATAGTAATTCAGTTTTGGACAAGTTATTTTTAGCTAAGTACTTGCTCAAGCCCTTCACTGCAGATTTCTCACACCTCTGAGTGTTTCAAAGTATAAATAATCTATTTTTTCCCTCTGCCTCTAGCATTACATTTGTGTTTAAATATAACAGAAGTTATTTCAATCTATTTAGTTTGACTCACACTTTCCAACACAAAGAATTCCTGTGATTTCTTCCAAGATGCTGTGTCTCTTCCATTTTATGCAAAATTTGAAAACAGCTGTAGGGTCAGCTCAGTGCTGTTCTTTTGTTCAGACTGCATTCTGATTTGGGCTCTAGAAATTTACTTCTGTCTCTTACATTGGTAATAATTTTTTTGGCCAAATACCAGATAACAAGTGAATGGGAACATTCTAAAGCAGTAGTGCTATACTCTCAGAGCAGAAGTAGTGGCAATAACAGCACACCAGATGCTGCATTGGAGTTTTTTTTTTAAATACAGTTATTTATGGATTTAGGGAAATGAAGAAAAAATAGGATGGGGCCTCCGAAAAGTGGCACAAATTTGTAGAATCTCCTTGGATTGAGGCTTATTTTTTTTTTCTCAAGAGCTGCAAGGAATGTAGTGCTCACATAATATACTAAAACCTAATTATGATATAAACAAGTCAGAATAGACATTCAGCACTAGCAAACATGTATACTACAACTTCCTTATTCCTTACCTCTTGTCAGATTTTTATATCATGCATGCTCCTCTTTCAGTCAGGTTAATCAACTCTGCTGAACTGTGCTTAAAGAAGCCACATGTGATATTTACTATGCCATGTTTTGAAAATCACCACGCTCTAAAAGGCATTGTGATCTTAGGTTTAGACCATGAAAACGAACAGTTTATTTGGAGCCTGGATGTCTTACATGGCAAGCAGTGAACAGTTTGCAGAGGATACTGTGCTAAAAGTGTCACTTTTAAAAAATAATATTGAAGTAGTTCTTTACAAACATGGCACTTGTCCAAAGCACATATGGAACATAAATATAACTGTAAAATTTTATGCACCACATTTGACCAAGGTCTTGAGTGCTAATTTATATTTTCTCCATTTGCTAGAAGACTAGCTGCATTTGATAAAGCTACTTCATAAGGACTCTGTTCTCCTAACATTTACACATCACACATCTGGACTTGGAAAAGGATTCTGAGTAAAAGAGCCAACTAATGCAGATCTTGTTTATGTTATGTGCAATTACTCTTGTGTCATGAATCTCCCTGGAATATCAGAATATGCTGAAGACACCCAAACAATATGTACTTCAAATAAAAGTGCAAAAGCCTGAGTGTTTCTGTCCCTATCAATGATCTTCGTACACATGACCATGGAAGAAAATTAATGGTACTTGTATTTTCTAACAATATTGCATTTCATTTTTATTAATTATTTGTATGTAATTAGAGCTGCCCTCAGCATCTGAAGATCTCTGTTTGGATTGTTTTTCTCTCACAGCTCGCTCACTGCAGCCAAAGGAACTAAGTGATGGCAGTTGCAACACTCAATTCAGTTACATAAACACATCTTCCTTGCCAGATTCCCCTGCGGTGTTCCCATTTCATGAAGTCAGTCTGTAGCATTTAGTAATGTACTGTACCAGCAAGTTTCTTTTCATGTCACAAAAGATTAGGTCCTCTGCTTCTGGCAGCAGAGCAGCATGTGTGTGAGCATCACACACATGGAATCCACCCCACACCAGGTGGCTGCACCAGCAAGAGAACAGAGAAGAAATACAACACTTGACTAGCTACAGAACAAGAAATGGATGTCAGATTTTAGCAGGACAAAGACAGCCCTTATCCAGAAAATAAAGCAGATTTATTCCTAAACCTGTTGCAGTGTCAACAACGAGTGTATGTTATACCTTCAACCATACACAAGATGCATGTGCTTCATTCAGTCTGTACTGAGTGTATTTGCCAGTAATGATAAATAATGCTCTGGACAGACTGTCCCTGTAGATGTAAACAGATACACTTTTTAACATCACAGCTGGAACAAACACACCTCTAACTACAAAAGCAGTATGTGCTAAAAGAGGTGACATAGAGTGACTTAATCCATCACACAGCCCATCAACTGCAGGGATGAGGGGCTTTCTGGACCAAGTTTCCCCCCACACCTGCCCATCAACATGAAGCTGAATGGTCATAGTCCATTGATTTGCCAGATCTTTCCTTCCCCATGGATAGGTCATGCTGAAGGCTAGCTGGTAAATTAGAGACTAGTGGCTGTATGCCTCTGCAAGGATCAGGCACAATACGAGTCTCTGGGCATGTTTATAGCAGGCAGTGGAGCATCACAGAGGTCTCAGAACTACCTGAGCTACCAGGCTGAGCTGGTAATTCATGCACAGTCACACAGCTGAAGGCACTCTTGAAACACCAGCAAACGGAATCACCTAGTTTTGCAGGTTGCCTGACCTGGGTTAGTTCAAATGTCATTGGTTGAAGAGTACACCTATGCACTTCAAGAATCAGTTGTAAATTCCACTTGCTGCCTAGATAAATATAAAACTCTGAGGATTTTTTTTTTTTCTGAGAAAGAAACATAGGAGAACAGAAAGAATCCAAATAAAAAACTGAAGTAGCTGGAATTAGTTATTAATGGTTAAGAACTACAACACAACGAAAGAGGCTTTTTTTGATCCTTTTACACAATTTTCTGTCAACACTGAAGCTGTGTAAAAAAGTTTTATTCCTTCTTTCTAATTTAAGACTTCATTTTCCTTTGGGATCCTATGATCAGATTAAAGAGTTTTAACAACAGCACTGCTAGATAAAGCTGGAATCTGAACCACCTGGTCTATATGTCCAGTTCAAGGACTTAGGGAGGTTGGATCAAACTTCCTAGCTAAAGCGATTTCCTTACTCTTCTCTACAACTCCTACAAATAAATGTCACACATCCCTACCCAGCAAAGTGAGATTCTATCTTTGTGAGAATTCTGACACTACACAATGCAAGGAAGACAAGATCCACCATTACACGAATGTAGATCAATTTTACTTTCACATTTTCACACGGAATTGCTGAAGGCCGGCTCCAAGCGTTGACATGTTTGCTCAGTAACTCATGTGCCATGCTCCTCTTCAGTTAAACAAGAATAAAACACTTCTGTTCCAGCATAAGATTGTCTACTAGTGGACACAATACAAATCTGTTAAAGTTAAAGCTGTTCTGCTTAAAATGATGTGCTCTCACAGTTCAGATTAATGTTTCAGTGTAGACAAGCCTCTATCAAGGAAGAATGACTGAAATGGTAGATTAAGTCTGCAGTCCTGCAAACTGCTTTTCTTCAAGTCTCCATACTTGTAACTGTTATATTTATTCAGGTTAACTCACACTGCCTACACATGGAAAAACCTAGCTATAAAAAGGAGTGGTCTACATCTGTGGTAAGAGTTTTCACCTTTCACTTGCCCACAAGTCATATTGAGGTAATCCACCACCACCGCCCCAGTGGTTAATGCTGACTTGGGAAATCCAGTATCTGCCTTCTCAATTCTACTGGTTAGTGAGCTGCACACCCAGGTAGAGAAGTTACCACCTAAATTCTTCATAAATTTGCCATTTCTAAAGTAAAAGAAGCAGCAGGTAAAAATCACACCACTTTCTGTGATGCTATTTTATATAATACTAACAACCTGTAAATAGCCAAGGGATAGTTTTACTTAGAGTTAACACTTAAAATCAGATGAAGTATCTTCCTGAATACCATGTTATTTTCTTGAAATATTGCAGGTAAGAACCGATATTCCACAGAAGACTACAGCTTAAGTATATGCTAGTGGAGTCTCTTTTGATTGGAGCCAGTGAAGCTTTTCTTGCAGTTTAGTGGCAAAGGATTTACAGTACTAGGGATGCTAACAACCCAACATCCATTTGCAACATAAAATGTTCTGTAAATCAGTGTGTTGCTGTTTGTTTAGAAAAGTGTGTGACACTCTCAACTTCTACTTTCAATACTTGTGCAGAAAATAATCACAGCTCAGGTGGCATTTGGGTATTTTCTATTTCAGAACTAGCAAAGAAGTCTGGTGACATGGTCATTGCTATGGTAACTGTACTTTTGTAGTGAACATTGAAGTAAGTAGGTACATAAAACATGTATAAGTTGTCACTATATAAGTTACTGTTGCCCTGGGGCTGCAATAATTTCCTTCCTTTAAAATCGTTAAATCTAGCCATAAATACTTGGTATCTCTCAATGTCCTATTATTTCAATAAGATGACAAGGCTCCTCGTACATAATATAGTGCAAACACACAAGCATATCAATTTATCAAAATAGGAACTTTCTGAAGAAGTAATTTATTGGCCTGTAAGTAGCAAAGTATGAACAGGCTTCTGCCCTGAATAAAGAAAACCATTTCCAGGTTTGTACTCGGGCAAGACTGAGCTGTTGCAGGTTTAAAAGGCTAAGGTAATCTCTCCATCACTGGGAAATACAGAGCCATTTCCAGGAAGAGAGCTCCACTGGATCTTCTCAAGTCTTGCCCTTATTCTTTAATATTTCCTCCTCTCCTCAAATAATCCACCAATGGCTGAGATGTGGAATTAAAAGACAGGCTGAACCCTGGCTCCTTCAGCGAACAGAAGTAATGCGAAGAAAGAGGTTTTGGTCCTCCTTCTGTGTTCTGCTCTCCAGCACAAAGAATGTTTGACCTAAGGAGGTCCTCCTTTTGTCCCAGCAGAGCAATATAACACCATTGTTATGTCTTTCATACACAAACTTGTTTTGGAACAGTGAAGTGCAAGATTAACACACAGCTTAACACAAGCTTCTCACACTTAGTGACAATGAACTGCTACTCAGAGAAAGGAAGCACAGTTGTCTTCTAATTTAGGGCAGGACTGTAACTCTGCTGAGCAAGGGACAGGTCTACCCACAGCACAGAAGGATAGGTCAAGTGGATCCCTTGGGATCATTTCCTTGGCTTACATTACACGTACGGCTTGGAAGTCCTATGCTTCAGAAACAAAGGGAATAGTGTTCTACGACAGCTGCATGATATCATCATATCAAATGGATTAGGATGGCCATGGAGACTGGAAGGCCTAGCCAGCTATCAGTGATGAGGGAAGTACAGCTGAATCAGTCTTTTACAGAACATATACCAATGTATGCCCAGCGACTGGACAAACTTTAGCAGACACCCTTTTGAACCAGAGAATCCCTCTGCTGCAAGGAAAAAAGAGAAAAGGTGCTAATTTTACGTATGATGAGAAAGCATCCATTTTAATGTATTGTTGATGTTCTGGTCATCTCTCTAATTCCAGTATTAAGTCCTGTTTTTCACTTAAAGCAGATATTTGACCTGTTTGCTATGACATATACTGTATCAAAACCTTACATGCTTTGAATATACTTTCTGAGTGTACAAGGACTTTATTTATGAATCCTTTGACAACTAGGTCCTTTACCACAGATACTCATTGGCTGTATCCCAAAGGGTTTACCAAATGTCATTAAGTAATTATCATTTGAAATCTGACCATTGGGCTATATTCAAAGATGGAATTTTGTATACTAACTATACTAGATTGCTTTACCTAATTATATCTAGAGGGAGTACAGCAGTGCAGGAAGCTCTAATATAGGATCACTGAAATGGTAGTTACCTATCAGTGCCTGCCTCACGATTTTATAGACTGGAACAATTTATCTCTGGGAAGGAAGCTCAAGGACTGTTTTTTGGCTTCTTACTTTTAGATGTACTATCTCTAATTAACTACATCCTTAATCAAAAAAACCATGTGGCCACACCCACTTTCCTTTAAAATATTCCCCATATCTCTCCTGCTTTAGCTACACTGTACAGAGGGAACCTGAGACAGAAGCTACAAGTCTAGAAAGGCACAATAGGGAACAAGATCTCCATACTGTTCCAGTAGTAAATTCCTAGATCAACTCAGGCTATAGTGTGCAACTTTACAATAATATAACAGCAAGTCACTCCCTCACAGGTTTCATTCACCAGTAGTGCTCTCACTTCATTGTGCTGTTTTGCTGATACAGAAGGTACAGAAGTACAGATTAACAGGTTTGTGCACTGTGCTGTTTGTCTTATGCTCTGTTACATTTGGAAATCTGTTCTCATGAGTCAACACTGATAAAAAACAATCTAAGGTTGGTACCACTTGAGAAGAATAGAATTTTTGCATTGCTGTGTAATCCTTGGTCTTTTGAGTCAATGCATGATGATTTTAAAAAGCCATAATGGTAATGATGATAACGATCACAACAACAACATTTTTAATAATTAATAATAATTACAATAATAATAATAATAATCCAGGATGAAAATTTTCATCAAGTCAATATTCACTAAAAATCAGGGTATGAATTGCTAACTTCAGTATTATAGAACTGCAAGTATTCTGTAAGAATTTTGCAATCCACAGCCTGAATATAAACTCAGAAAACCTAGGCTTAGACAGATACTGAAAAAAATTCAACTACATTAAGATAAAAGATAGACAAGCAAGTTACTCACACATTAATTCCTGTTTGTTTTGATACTATGGATGAAAACATATATGAAAAAATTCCAACGTTCTGAAAACATAATTTCCAGCTAATTTACTTCTCCAAACATAAAATATTTAGTAGTAACAATAGCTGTTCTGCAGCTTTACGACAGGATAGTCTGTCATTAGTATTCTCAGCATAGGACTGTGACACCTCCCCAACACACAGCTCCTTCATGGAGCTCTTGTGCTGACAGAGGACCAAGTTAACAAAGAGCCACCTACTTCTCACAAAGCTTGTATCACACCATCCCTGCCATCACATAAAAACTAATGTGGAAACGCAGGGAAGCCCAATCTCCTTTCCCTTTGCTCCCCTGCACAAGTTAGGCATAATTCAGTTAATGTATTCTTAGCCCACAAGCTTTCACTGTGTTCTGGTAGAATTCAACAGTTGTTTTAAAACATGGGGACTACTACTAAAAGTTGCTGGAAGTATTCATGCAGAGAGCTGAAAAGATTGACAGTGATTTTTTTTTACTTATATAGCAAAGACTAATTTGTATTTTACGCTGTTTCAGCAGTCTTTAACTGTTTTCTTCAAAATCACTGGCTCAGTGGCACCATATGGAGCATGTTGAACTTAAGGTACCAAGAATGTGTCCAAGATATATCTCACTCCAGTGTGTTAAAACATTCCACCCTGCAGCTGTCATTATAGGAATATAATTCATACCCTAAAGTTTAAAGAAAAACAGTGTAGCTTACTATGCTTACAAAAATACAAGATTCTTTTGGTTCCAAGTAACAGTCAGTAAATGGAAAACAGTTAATCTTAAATACTGCTGTCTTAAATATTTGAAATTTTAACTGATCATGAACTGCTTTAATTCTGCATGATATTTAAGACTGAGTGCAAACAGAAAAAAAAGAAACATGGAAATTAATTCCTAAAAAAAACATAGTGAAGGGACTTGTATATCCAACCTTAGCACAGACCATCATTACTTTTAGCACAGACCATCATTACTTTTTTTCTTTTCCGTTCACTGCGTTTATTTTAAAAATTGATACGTGAGATTGTGGTGCAAAAACCTTAGTTACATTTTGTAATGGCATTGGACAAGTGTATCACGAGTGTTATGACATTTCACTTCTCTCTGATGATTACTTCTCCAGTCTTTTTCTTATTTCTATTTAAAATATAAATTTCTCAGGACAAGACATACTTCTTCATTTTGCACAGAATTGGAAACATCAGCTATAAAGTTAATTGCTGTAATAATAAGGATAGGAGATAGGCAAGAAAAAACACATGACAGCCTCTTAGAAAAGCTGGCTTGGGATGGACACATAATTCAAAGTCAGTTCACAAGATACTAATGCAAGATGCCTTAGAAAAGGATCCAAAAACTCCCATTCTTACATCATTTAATCTGTATTTGATACACTTCAGATGAAAAGTATTTCAGAGAATTAAAAAATTTTATTGATATAATTTCTGATGGGCCTTTCTCTGCAAAGCCAGGAAGTTGTATGAGACTCAGGGGAAAACATTTCAGAAATCTTCTAAGGTTATCTCATGATAGCTCACTGAGCAATGGCAGACTCCAGTGTAAGGCTCGATACCTGGAGCAGGCAGTAAGTTGTGTGTGTCCCACGCCATCAAGCTGGGGATCTCCCCTGGACAGCACTGCCACTCTTCCCTTTTTACACCCCAGCACCAAGGGCACTGATGCAGGCCTGAACACTCCTCCTGGCTCTAGCCAGTGTGATAGAAAGGAGATGTTTCATATTTGCAGAGCTTACTGGGAACATGGAAAGGGGTTTTGCAGGTTAGTTTATGACAGCAAGACAGGAGGTTGGGGTGGTTTGGAGCACAGAAGCTGGGTCTTGGGACACAGCATATTCAGTAATAAGTACTACCAAAGACCTTGGTCTACCCATAGTTGAGACAAGCAACATAAGATCCACACAACTGTTAGAAAATGTGGAACTGAAACAGGACAGCATTGCAGTTATAAAAATTTGCACTCCAGGCTGCGGCTGGGTATGATGTGCTTGATTCCAGAAAAACTAAATGCAAGAAATATACAAGCAAAAAGAAGCTTTTAAGGAAATATTATGAAAAGGTAAGCATTGCAACTCCACTATCAATTTAAATTAGTAACAGGGTTTGGGCAGCTTAGCATAGACAAAATTAGATACATTTCAAATAGTTTTCAGGATGAATCTGATATATTTCAAATCTCCTTTTGTGAATTTTATTTACATGAAGAGTAACTTTTTTCTTACTTGTAATTCTGAACAAGTATTTATTGTAGATCTTATTAACAAATAAAAAACCAGTAGCAGTGAAAACATTTTTTCAAATCTAATGAAAAGTTAATTTGAAACATTTCCACACATTATATAAGTTACCCAATTCTCTGCATCCACCTAACACTCAAAATCATTACAATATCACTGAATGTACAAGATATTAAAACAGAAAGTTTTGGGGGTTTTCTTTGTGTTTCATTGCACGAGACATGATTCTAAAAATTGTTATCTTGAACAGCAACCACAAGACAGACTATCTGTATAGCTTACTCCCTGGGTTAAGCATTTTCCTGGTCTAATAACATTGTTCAATAATCTATTACCCGCTCTCTTCCCACTAAATCTATGCAAATGTCCTCCAAATACACAACATCTGTTAATTTATGTTGCAATATTTTACACAGTGCATTTTTCAAATTCAAGTAACAATAAAGAGAAACTTGTTTAAGAATAGCAGAGGTGAAGCATGGTTAAAAAGTGGTAATTGACATCCAAAAAAAACCAACTCCAATGGAAGAGGTACAAAATGAATTTGTGTGTCCTGAATAAAATCTATTACAATGAATCCCCTAAAATACTTGATATCTTTACCATAAATGAAAAGATAAATTTGGGACAGGTTATGTTGTCATTTCCTTGCAGACTTAAAAATTATTCCAAGAACACAGCTGAAGATTATGTTAACACCCTTAACACTTTGATCGTGATTTTACCTTGTTCTACCTGAAATATATACATGCACCACTTGTCCTGGGACACAGAGTTCTTGTTTAAAATATTAAAGAAACTCATCTGCAAGTAAAGTTAATATGGACTCCTGAAACACAGGGCTTCCATGGGATCTAAAAAATGGGTCCAACCTCCCACCAATCTACTTTAGAGTGCTCCTAAGCACATCCACCAACCTCTCAGGTAATGCTTGTTCAGAGATGGGTTACAACTGGCAGCATAAGGCTATGTACTTCTTCAGTTCTTTTCATGAGTTTAGATTCTAGAAGAATGAAATTTAGTTCCAGATGATGAGTGTTCTTTTTTGAGCAGTAAGATTCAGTAGTTTGACTCATTATCGTAATTCACATATACCAAGATGCAGCTCCATCCAAATCTGGCATTTACTTTGATGTTCAAATCAAATGCATAGTGTTTGGCAACTATATATGCAGAATTTAAATTGACTGATCCATTTATCTGAAACTGGTACGTGTCCAAGACCACTCACAGATGTATCTCTCCTGCTCTAGTAGAAATTCCAACAAGAGGAAAAAGGCATGTTAATCATAGCTGCTCCAAAATAACACATACAGCAAATATTGTGTGTTAAGACCATCTGACTGCCCATAGATGTTTCAAAAGAAATTAAGAAAAACCAGGTGAAGTGATGGTAAAGGATACCTGTAATTCCATGAAATTTCAGATATTTTTCCAGTTGCAGGGAGGTTCTCCTTGCAGAGCAATTGGGACTACCCAACAACACATTTTATGGCTACCACTTTCTCATGAAAATTACAGTTCTTTTTTTATTTAAAAAGAGTGTTACACAACCTTCAGAGATTAACAGTCTGATAGACAAGATAAACATGCCCTGGTCTCTCAGAGGAATTCCAGAGCAGAAATACACTTTATTGAAAGAGATCCTAAAGAGAATCTAATTCTGTGAGGTTTCTTACCTGCCATGGACCAAAAATACTGTCTGGCTTGGCCTCTCAGATTTTCAAAAAGAGAATTCTTCAGAAGGGCAGCCACAGAGAAAGAGAAACTAACATGCTGTTGATTGGCACCTGCAGATTGGCTTAGACTCACAGGACAATAATATTAAGATGAAGAAGCAGAATTTCTCAAGGACAATAATATCAAGATGAAGAAGCAGAATTTCTCAAGTTCTCAATAAAAACAGTGAGTTTCCCTTGAATTGAGATCCATGACTTTTCAGCATCAGAAAAATTTAAAATAAAAGTCCTATCTCCAGAATGCAAGCTAAACAAACAGCTTGAAGAGTATCACAAAAGTCAGGTTAGTTGGGGATCCTAAGGGTCTTCCATTAGAATGTGTACACCTTGCCATTGCCTTCAAGTGAGCTTCTCCAGTGCTAAAGGTTTTTGCTTATTGAAAGCACAGCCCAGCTGAGGCCCAGCCCAAGTGGGGGACCAGAAGCAGATGCTGATGGTGGGTTCCTCCGCAAGGGTGGAGGAGAAGTCCTTCTCCTTAGCTGTGGGTGAAGAAACTTTCTACTTGTGAAATTATAGCCTTCAAATAACATAAATTGAAGATGAGGCATACAACTGGTGGTAGAATTTCAAGTTCAGAGTCAGGGGTTCCCCTCTATACAGCTAGAAACAGAACCAACAAACAAACAGGTTTATGTATTTCAAAAGTCCTACTGTCCCAGTCATTAGTCAGCTACAGTTCTGTCCTTTAGAGGGGAAGCTCCTGCCCCTGGAAACTCCAGCATGGAAAGCAAACTGACTGGTGGATGTTTGTTTCCCTGCTGTGACTGCAGACATTGCTGCTTCTGGCACAGAATAAGAGGAGTCAAAGAAGGGTCTGAGGACTTAATGAGCAACATTTTAACAACATTACTTATCACATATGGATTAGCAGTAGTTCTACCAAAGTACAGGTTTAATGGATCATTTCTCTGGAGAACTAAAAAAAAAATCAAAAATGTAATGAACTAGGAGGGATAAATTCTGTTAACTTAGAACAAAAAACTTACAGAGCCAAGCAATTTCTCCACTTTGCTTTCCTGGGAGGTCAGTACTTAAACAAATGGTGTTGTAAGTGAGAATATGACCATTAAACCTGAAAATATAGCTTAAGGACACACTTTGATGTGGCTGCAAAATTATCACCCGAAGGCTGGTATAAATGGGATGGCTTAAGTTTATAAATAAGGCAAGGTCTTAGAGATCAATTAATTCCTTTGGGAAAATCATGAATGCATTTATCCATCTCTCAAATATTTTAGGTATGCTGCAATCATATTTTTTGTACTTCTTTTACAAGCTTATTTCCTGTTTTCAGGAAAATTCTGAAAAAAAATTAAAATTAAAATTAAATATTAAGAGAATATTTTTGCAACCCTTACATTGAATATGTAACCCATTGCATATGCTTCATAATATAGTGCACAATTAGCTTTCAATTTAATGTCATTATCTCAAGTCTAAACTATAATTTTAAAAAATGTAAAATAAAATAAAATACAGATTTTAGTCAGTAATAGTTTAGCCTAAGTCCATTCTAAATACCCTCAATGTATATTTTCATGGAGGAAAAATCTCCTTCCATTATTTACTTACACATAGCAACTTTACAATAGTCTCAAGGAAATATCAGTGGGTTAAATTTGTTCTTATAAAATCTACAGAAGGAATCCTGGTAACAGAAGATAATATAGCTAATTGGAAATAAGAGAGGGTTCAAATGTCTAATTTTGCTCTTCTTTGTTGAAGCAAGCCAGAAAAATGAAACTAGCTAATAGATTTATAATGAGATGTGAAACTCTCTTGAGGGAATAAAAATATTATATGAGCTATATAAACAGTGAAGGAAGGTGTTGACAGAGAAAGATAACATGAGAGAAAGAACAAGGCTGAAAGTGCAGTTTTGAAAAAATAGTGCTATGCAACAGTACAGAAAAATAGGTTAGCATAATAAAGACATTGCCAATTCTATTCCAAAACCCCCAAATCATGTTTTCAAGATTCTGAACATCAGCATGGACCTACTACTGTCTACTTAACTATCCTGCCCTTTTCTCCCCTTTCAAGAACCCCTGTTCAGTCTCAAATTTTTAAGCACAGGTAATTTTAATAAATACTCTGAAAGCATCAATACATGGTCTTTAGGTAAAAAACTGTCTCTTTCAGTAAAAACCTTTGTTCAAGGACATTTACAGCTAATATACAACTTATCCATGCATAACAACATTTAAGTCAGTCAATGACTGTTTCTTTGCTGTATTGCCTGCGAGACCCTAACAGCATTGGCTGCTTATATCTGACAAAACAGAGAGGTTATCAGGCTTTCTCTTTCAAAGTCCTTTGTACCACCATGGATTACCCTCTCATCTAATCAGATCCAGTGATTGTGTTGTCTGAGAGAGCTGGACCAGCTCAGTGATTAACAGTGGTCTGGCCCACAGAACTCACTCTTGCTCTCGATGTAAAATTGCTAAATCTGAGTAAAGGGGACAGATGGCATCGTGTGATATGGGCAGGTGAGAGAGGTCTGCATCAGCTCACACTTAGATGCAATCCATGGGGGTAACATGACACTGCAACCTTATAATCCACTGCAAGGACTACCTGTAATGGGGAGAATCTCCAGCACGTGTTGGTATAAGAGGCTTTAGCATAACTTAACAATATTATGAATCAGAAACTGGCTATATCTGCCCCAAACAGGGCTTGAAATGTGGAGGCATTGAATTAACCTCAGCTGGATTGGAAAATAAAGATTTATTGTAACATATTTTTAACCTATATTGTTGCCTGCAAATATCTCTGTGAAACTGAAAAGTTCTGAATTTACACTGATTTAATGAAGTAAACATTTCAGCCCCTACTCTTCCTGTTTGTATCAACTGTGTAAACCAATTTCATTCATACTCTTAGTTTTGCAGTTCTTAAATTATATATGATATATGATATATTATCCATTTTTTCCCTAGTGATCTGAGTATTAAAAGGCACATGTAGTTTACCTTTAAAGGCTTTCAGAGACATATTTTAATATTACACTGAAAATGGAAAGCCAGGTTCTGTGGGTCTTTTCCTCCAGACAGGTGAGTTTTGTCCAAAATGTATTCAGCAGCTGAACATATTTCAGGAGACTTAACTGAAGAAAAAAGTTAGAATTCAATTTTGCTTGTTCCTAGCGCTGCTCTTGCTGTATTGACCTTGGGCAAATAACCTTTCAGTTGTCCACCTGTAAAACAGTCGAGACTACACACCCGCCTTATTGGTTTATTCTGAGCTTTAATGTGTATGAGATGCTCTGGGAAGTGCTACAAAGTGAAAAGGGTTATCAATCATCGTCAGTAAAACACAAGCTGCTGAAATACAGTGGAATCTGCCTTCCTCTCTCAAAGGACATGTTCCATCTTGTGCTGAGCGTTCTCCAGTATTCACAGTCTTAAAAGTATCTCAACACTGCATAGCATAAGGAAGGATAAATATCCCTAAGCATTCTGAGAGACTACCAGAAAATATTTTCAGTTTTAAGAAGCGAAGTCTGTTGGAAAGTATAAGCTTTGCTTCTAAATACCTGCTTGTTTCCCATAACAGGAAACAAGAACGACATTTTTTTGAGAAAGGGTTCCTAAATTGCTTAAATAGCTAGACATTAGCTGAAAGCAGTACTAAATATAAATTTAAAGACTTGGCTCTCAATTTTCCTTTCATTCATAATGTACTAGGTAAACCATACTAAAATAATTACTTGCTTATTACTCACAAATTTCAGAGCAGCAGCTGAGACAATGTAGATAAATAAGATGATTAATTGAGACAGAATGAATCACAACAAAATATGTTGTTGTAAAAGGTATGGTTAACTCCACAGTGATTCATATCATTTCAGATAACAGGGCTTTTATCAAAAACGGCTGCAAGGTTGGGAAATGATTTAAAAGCATTTTATCTTAGAGAGCCACTGCAGTTCACATGGGAGGGGAAAAAAANAAAAAAAAAAAGAGAAGAGAGAAGAAGCAGCAGATTCAGTGTCTGCAGCTGAAATAGCCTTGGGCTGTTTCAGCATCCTTCCCACAGCACATCTTTAGAGCATACCATTGACATTATCAACCTCTCTCGTGCTTGCTTTTTTCAAATGGCCACAATTTATTAGATATTCCTGAATATCTAATATTACTACAGAAAAAGTTAATTCTATGCATTAAGGAGCAATATTACAACACTAGAGCTGTCCTATAATTGAAAACACAACACTTATCACAGGAAATAGGCATCAAAATTCTATAAAGACATCAAAGAAAAAATAGTGTTTCTTTTTCTTCCATTCAGAATCACAATTTTTAATTCCCAGGCTCCCTCCAAAGACTTTGCAGAAAATATAAAAGCAGAACTTATTAAAAGAAATACTATGTGTTTACTGCAGTTTAGAAAAGCAAACACCAGCAGCAGCTGACCTTAAAAACCTCTACCTGTTAAAATAGAAGGGAAGATGAGATGTCTCCTTACAAAATTTTTTCCCATGTGTATTTAATAAACTGGGTCAGAATATCTGACAACGATTTTTAACTGAACCACAGAATCCCTGTAGGGAACTGTGCAAACCTCAGTCTCTCACCCAGCCTAGGAACTGAAGATAATTACCCTCACCTGTGGGGCAAGTTTCTGAGAACCAAAAGTACAATGAAAAAGAAAATACCAGTATATAAACTGAAATGCAAAATACTAACACCCAGCTTAACGTCATTTAAGATGATTAATGTTTCTGAAAATTTAATTCCAAGCGAACAGAGATGTAGAAGGTAAAGGCTGAAATCTTAAGGATGATAGCTTGCCAACAACCAGTGACTCAAAATAACCTCTCAATATAGCTCAGGTCCAGTAAAATAAAACAAAAATGATTCTTAAGGGCTCTTTACATAACATACATGCAAGTTAGCAGTACCAAAAGAACCTTCTTCAAGATACTCAGTTTCAAATACCATCTATTGTTTGCCTTTTAGTAATCATTCCCAACATTCAAAAATAATTATAAATGCTTACTTGAAAATACTCCAAACAGAAACGTCAACTTAGTGATATGTCCTTTGCTATGCTCCTCACTTCTTAGTCCCATCTGATACTGAAGAAGAGACTGAAATGTTGGTCTCCCTTTCATTTTTTATTCAAAGTCAAACTGTATTTCCCTTCTTCCATACACCAAATTACATCTGCCACCTGATATTCTCCCAACTCCTACTTCTTACTTGTTTCCTCAAAATCAGACAACTCACCAGAGTGAAAGGACACTCGTGGCTGGACAACTATCTGCTAGGTCTAGCAACAATAGGAACTGCACTGTGTAAATTCAAATCAATTCAGTTATGCCATTACAAATGCACACTAGTTTGAAGAGAATCACCATGAGGCTCATTCATCTTACAAAAGTGATTATGTCTCATTCAGGATTCTTCTGGGCTTTGGGCAGATTCCTAAGCCTGCAGGTATCAATCTGATCCCAGGTGATAATGCAGCAGAGGAAATTTGCAGGTGGAACTGAAGGTGGTTCTCAGTGCCATTTCTTAATGTAATATATCAAATTATGTGGAGTGAGAGTTTACAGCAAGGGAATAGACAAACCTGTTTGGAAACTGCCATTTAGGTGTAAATCCTAGTGTGCTGAAAACAGTTTATGCCAGAAAACTTACCAGTATTTCCATTCCCTCCCTCAGCTAAAACAAGGATAAAACTACAGACTGCCTGCAAGTCCAAAATAAGGAGAACGTTGACCTCACCAAAACCCCACCAAACCTGCAGTTACATATCTACTGTTTTTCATTGCCATTGAAGAGAATTTTCCAGGCCATTGAAGACTTGTCTTTATAAGGGCTTACAAAGGGTATTAAAGGCCGATGTCAAAACCACCTACATTTGTAGGGATCTTTCTGTTAGTATTTGATACCTCATTTGAAAACATTTTAAATAAAGGAGGCACAATGTACCATTCCAGTATAACTGTGAAGAGGAAATGATGACATGACCCATTTGATATCTTATTCCATTCAAAGGCACTCATCTCTTTAAAGCTCAGGATTCCTAACTCTAGAACCACCACTAAAGCTATAGTCATTGCTTCTTAAAATGCACAAGTCTTGTGCAGAACCTACTTTATTTTCAGCACACTTGCTGTCACACCAGCAGCAATTTCCCACTGAGCTCACGGATGCTGTGTCTTTGCAAACTTCAGCTTATAATCCTGTAATTAATTTGTTCAGAGATAGGGTGTTTACAAGTAACAGCTCTTTACACTAGAGAGGAAGAGGAACAATTTTTAAAAAATAATTCTTATCTTAGTTTTCTTTATTATTTTTTACTTCAAAAAATTCACAATTTCTCTTCTACATAACCTCCTCAACCTCTACTGATCTATGGTACACTGAATACCATAAGTTATATCATTGGCTTATTGTTTTTGTTGTAAAGCACTAGATGAAAAGCTCAGTATGTCTATAACTCCCAAGTTTCTAAATTCTAAATTTTTTCATTGATCACCTGCCTACACATTGCAAGAGAACCCAGCTCTTTACCACATTGATATCAACAAATATTCCCTTGAGTCATGAACTGGTGCCAGATGCAAAGATCAATTATGTGAAAGGTTTGCAATGTCCCTTAAATCCTGAAGAAACTGCTATCAAGGTGCACATGCAAAAATACACAGGCCATTCCCCCAAGGTAGTTCCTTCCCTAAGGAGATGCCATTGTAACTCACATTTTTTGGGGCGACTGGAAATTGAATTCAGATTCCTGAGTTGAGTACTGAATTTGATGGGTCAAGTATTTCATGTACATCAACATTTGGCCCTAAGCAGGAAAATGGAAAGTGATTCACGCAAATTTAATCTCCTTTACTCGCCTAGAATAACTGCAGTGTAGGAAACTTTCTACAACTGTGTAAAAATGTTACTTTCAAAGCTTTCACTCTTTTGACCATTCTGTTACTGAAAGTTACTCTGAGTTGTAAAGTATGTGTTCTAAGGTGAGCTTTTACAGCTGAATTAAGCAGCAACTTGTGACAAAGCAGTTATCATCAGGAGATAATTGACCTTATTTGAGAGTTAAGCATCCTGAGGCAAAGTAGAGTGTGCTTAATCCTGGCAGGTTAATTATCCAGTGATTATGGTAGCTTGGAAGGTATTACTGCTAAGAACCATTTGCAAAATGACACTATTAAAAAAACCTTAATTTAATAAAAATTAAAAGTAATGACAATAATCAAGTTCTTCAGTCATGTATTGCTAGATAATGACTGCAGAATGGCCCTACTTGGTTAGCTGCAATGACCATATAATTACTCCTTTTCTGAATGTTCTGTACCAAATTTCTTATATGAAGTACCATTAATAAATACAGAAATTCAAGACAAGATGTTTAGGTAGGTTGTAAATGAGATCAAAACACCAGTGGTCACTGAGTTAATGCTGAAATTGATAGATATATTGAGCTGTTACCACAGCATTCAGTGTCTAAACTGCAGTTAAGGGTACGTTGGCATTCACATTCAAAACTAGAATATTTATTCTGAGAGGTTTATAACTTGCCCATTTTAATTACCATCTGGCTGAAACTTGAAATAACCAATCTCCATTCAGATGTAAATTTACAAGTAGAAGATGTAATTTAAAATCACTTTGCCAATTGTTTTTAGTTTAGGAATGGCAGCAATTTGGAATTTTGCTGCACTTGGATGTTTTTGTATTACTCAAAAAATAAACAGCTCAGTGCTTAACAATAGAATTTTATTGGACTATAATGTGAAGATAAATATAGGGAAGAATAAAATTGTGTCTAAGAGCATTGTTTGTACTAATGAAGGAACAGCCACACAACTTAGTGTGCTTTGCTTATTTGTCAACTTATGCACTTAGACTGATGGAAAATGTAGCACAAAGCAAAAGGAAATCACACCAAATGGAGGAAAATTTGGTGCTGGCTAGCTGAAGTGGTTCATGGTCCATCAATATATGCACAAGCACAAAAATAATCCTGGATGTGCTTGTAGCTGAAATTCATACGGGAGGAAAGAAAAAGCACCAAAACCAAGGGCAGAAGCTACCAGAAGGCAGAACATGTCAGACTGAGCTTTGAGTTTTGCAACTACTCTTTATCAAAAAACCATATGCAGAGAGCAGAAATACTGACGATGAGAACACACAGAAGCTACTCAAAACTAGAAACACATCATGCCAAGAGCATGGTTTCAAGTCACACAAAGACAAGGCAAAAAACCACTGCAAGCAGCATTTCAACAACTCCAAAGCAGCAATTGCCAGGAGGAAGCTGAGACTAAAAAATGACCAGGGTTTCATGATTAGTGTAAGTAACAAAAAGGCTGGTACTTTGAACTATTTCTATATATTGTACCACCAAGCTAAAGATGACTTAAGTTTAAATAGTATCTCTTCTCCTGAAAGACACCAAAATGCGTCAGAAATTATATACAGAAAATGCAGGGAGTCTTTCAACTTTAACAAACACAACAGTACTACACAACATTTTTGACAACAGATGAATAATACCATAACAAACTGAAATGACAGAGGGAAATAACCTAGTCTGAATAAAATTTCAGAAATGGGACTGTCATCTCTATTATGGGTTACTGCTTATAAAATACACAAATACACAAAAAGTAACAACCTGTGAAAAATAGCACCTAATGAACTACTACGATCTGAATTATCCTAGTAGGTCAGTGGAGCAATATTTATATAAAAGACCTTCAAATTTTAATCTCAGAAGTTTCTATGAAGCTCTTCTACTCCAAAATTATCTATACTTGCTATTACTTAATCTGTAAAATCTGACAGGATTTTGTGTAGAGATCATACTGCTATTAAATAAAAATACTCCATACCATCTTTGTGAGGACTGTATCAAGAAAGATGTACAAAGGCAACAGTTGGAAATAGCAAGAACATGTCTAGAAAATACTTTTTCTGTATAGTTAACTTTAGTTTAAAAGGTTTCTCGTAGCCCATTGCATTTAAAAACATTGCAATTTTCTTTGTTTTAAAAGTAAGTGTTTTTAATTTTTTTAAAGTCTTTTATCTATAACAGTGCTAGCCCCTATGTGGACAATAGTTTAAAAATTGACTTGCATTGATGCAAGTCCCTGTGTCACAATCAGGAATAACCACTGACAGGAGTAAATGCTTTTCCATCATTTTCCTGTACTCATGTAGTTATCTTGAGTGACAAACCCACATTTCATTTAGGTGTGTCACACATTTCACTGCTTTTTTCATCCTTTTCCTTTTGAGAAAACTAATAAATATTTAAGAAGACTTTCTAAATTCAAGAAAAATCAAAAATGATGAGGGAAATTTGAATTAATTTGGTCTATTAACATGGACTTCCAGGCAGAATTTCATGCAATCTGTTTGCCAGCTTACACAGATAAGCCTTCCTTTGATGGGCTGCCAGTCCATCTACCATAAAATCAATGACAACCTTCTAAACCAACGCTCTGTTTCTTAGTTTTCTCCTTCCAGATCTCCCCAAAGAGTCATCTTCATCACAGAAAATGCTATTAATAGCAGCACTATGGATAAGGAATCAAGTTACAGGAGCTCAGTGGTAGCCCTTCATATGTTTTCTTCCAGCAGAGTTAAATTCAGGGTGAGGACATTATGCACATGTACAGTTATTACAGAGCACCCATGTGTTGGGTATATCCTGCTAGAATAAGCAAGCTGTAAACCTCCAACAGGTCAAGTGATATCTCTGGCATCTACTGAAATATCCCAGTTCAGTGACCATAGATTTAACTTTCTAGTGACACCGCACATGGTCAGATTCCCTCTATAAAAAAAGGAGCACCATGAATCACAGAATGATCAAGGCTGGAAAAGACCCTCAACATCATCATCTAACCTTTGACTGACCATCATCCCATCAGATAGATCTGCAGCACTAAGTGCCACATCCAGTCTTTCCCTGAACACCTCCAGGGAGGGTAACTCCACCACCTCCCTGGGCAGTTGGTTTCAGTACTTGACAACCCCTTCAGTGAAGAAATTCTTCCTGATATCCAGCCTGAACCTCCACTGGCCCAGCTTGAGGCTATGTCCCAGGGAAGCAGGCTCTGAAACACAAACACCAAAGTGCAAGGGATACAAATACTTCCACTACTCTCTTAAGACTCACCGTTTCATTTCCAAAAAGAACATCCACGTAAGGCATGACTTTCATCATCGGCTCTTTGTAGAACTGGCTTATAAATGGTGCAGAAAGATTCAAGCTGAAGATCTTGTTGTTGGCAGAAGCCTGAGCAGCCACTTTTAATACTGCTTCTGGTGACACTGTCAGGAAGAATCCCTGCAAGCATCAAAACAAATCAATGTATGTTACTAATTTTATATTAGGTACCACATGAAGCATGCTATTTCTGTAAAGTCTCTCCCAACCCACATTTGTCATACACGTGCACAGATAAAAACTTCTGGGAAATACTGCCTTTCCATTAAAGTATTAAAGAGGTGACAAAGAATCTGCATATGCCTAGAATCACAGCCTTTCAAAATGAAATGTAACTCCCTACCTCTGCATTCTGTGGACTACACTTTCCCATGGCAGCTAAGACTAATGTCCATATCTTAAAATGTGATGTATTATAATTCTAAATGCCCCTTTATAGTACTAGACTCAATCAGACTGTGCTGCTTAATTCCAAAGTCCAGTCTGATGGCTCTATGCACAGCTAAGAGACTAATGAAATCCCTTACCTTAAACATTAATACGTTGTTTACAATAAAGGCCTTGAAAAAGCTGACTTTGTAGCACTTGTCACTGTTTTGCAGAAAAAAAACCCTAGGGGTTTTCATGTTTCTACATAGGTATTTTATTTGCCACCTTCTCCCCAAAGTACTTTTCTTTACTTAGAACATCAACATTTAAGTACCAACCTCCACAAATCACTACTTATCTACTAAATTGTGAATGCTGATTTCAACCATGGGAAGAACAAGGCTGTCATTTTGAATTTAGCATTGCAGATGGTTACCCCAACCACTCGTGTTCCAAGAGCCATGTAAAAATCCCCTACAGTTTCATTAATCTACTAATTAAACAAAGGCTTAGACTTTGCATTAGTTAAGCAAATTCCACATGTTTTGTTTTTATAATTCTAAAACTTATTTTACTAACTGTTCTCTAAATAATAGTGAATAATAGTAATTTTCTAGCACAAGCAGCAAGTGTTAAATTTAATGCCAGAGATAATGTCTAAGGCACAGTGAGAAACAACTTTGAGGAGGGTCTGACAAACAAAACACCATCTCAATCCTATCTATAACATCACCACCATGACACTCCAAAAGATGTAATAGTGACACAGTCTTATTTTCCAGTTTTCATCCACATGATTATGCCTTTGAATCACAGAATATCTGTATTTTCATCCTGCATACTTCAGTTATCAGATCATTTTAGGCATTCTACTCACTGGAAAAATTATATAAGTCTACAGATTAAAGACTACTTTGAGAATATATCAATTTATTTCTCCTTACTCCACATTCTCCAGTCTAAAAAAGACATGATTGATTTCAAAATCTGGGCATGATTTGCTACTTGATGATCAAAGTCCAAAGGGCACAAGAATCCTGTGTATGTTGTGGAGCTACTCAGCACCCTGAAGGACTGGAAGCCTGTAAACATCCAAGCCTCTGTGCTAATTTTATATTCTCAAGAATTAAAATGAACAGTTTATATAGCTTTTCATCTCCATAGCAATTTCTACCATCTTTTAGTATTTTATTTAATTAACAGAGAGATGGATTTTTTGAAAAACTGTTCCAAACACAAAATAAAAACCTTTCAAGAGCGACATGTTGCCAGTTCTGGATAAATGACAGATTGCTCTACAGTGGTCTACGTAAATAGTAACCTGGTCAAGTAATTAGGCTTCTTACCAATTTTAGGCTGAAAACTTCATCTGAAGTAAAATACATCTGATCGTAATTTAAGGTACAGAACACTATCCCCATGAGATCTAATTCAGGCCTGCATCCAACTCCCTTTTCCTTGGAAAGGCAACATAAAAGTACTGTGATACAGATAGGAGAGTTTGCTTTTTAGATCCTGCAAAGTAAAGGCCAGGAAATCTCAAAGGCTATACCTCTGTCTTCTGGGTTTCTTAAAAATCACTTCTGCCATTTAACTGCATTCCTCCATGGGTTTGCTTATATTTTTATTTAAATAACTGTTTGACATTAAAACATCTAGAAATTAAGAGCTCAGTGTATGACAACTCTTTTCCAAGTATAACATTTCTTTGCAAAACAAAATTGTAGCAGTACAGTCCACAAAACAGAATTAACAAGGTAGGGAGAAAATTAAATTTGACCTGAACAGATATGGATTTAAAGAAATCTAATTCAACCCCTCTCTTCAGGTATTTAAATTGACTTTGTCTCTACTTTTAGAGGAATTCCATGCAGCTATGACCAGTGTAGTTACAGTAACACAGTTTCCCAAGCTTAAATTACAAGCAGAGAAGCCAGAGGCCACCCTACTGTGGCATGCTACAATTGTGTATAGGAATGACTTCCCCTAAAAACTCCAGGTTTTCTTATATCTCACTGAGCTTCAGAGCAAAGTTGTGCTGTGACTTAGAAACTCAGCCTGCAGGCTCTTGTAGCTGCCACTGCTTTTGGTCCAGACAGACATATATAAAGGAATGCCTAAGCCAACTACTCTTACCTACTCTAACAATTAACTGTCAGCCAACATTAGCTTTGAGTGGGAGAATAAGTATATCCTGTATCACTGGTATAAGGGCTTCGTATTTCACCAGTAGGAAGCTCTATTCCCACTAACAAAAAGGTTAACAGGCTCCTCAGAAGTTATTCTATATCCACCTACACACCTTAGACTACTACAGAGAGTTCTGGGGTACTATTTACCCTCAAAACCCAAAGGTAACATAATCATGAGGAAAATACCTCTAATCAAAGGATGAGACAGTTAACGAACAGAAATTCCAAGAGCCTGGAAAATGTGCATTGCATAGAAAAATGTAATTCCTGTGTATGTATCTATCTTTGTGAAGGAGGGGGATGCTGGTGCACAACCAGCTCAATATGAGACAGCAGTGTGCCCAGGTGGCCAAGAAGGCCAATGGCATCTTGGCCTGTAGCAAGAACAGTGTGGCAGTGATTGTCCCTCTGTACTGGGCACTGGTGAGGCCACACCTGGAGTACTGCTTTCAATTCTGGCACCCTCCCTTCAGAAAGGGCATTGAGGTGCTGGACCATGTCCAGAAAAGGGCAACCAAGGCTCGGGAAAAGTCTAGAAAACTTGTCTTACAGGAATGGGTGAGGGACCTGGGATTATTTAATCTCAAGAGGAGGCCCAGGGGGAACCTCACTGCTGTCTAAAACTGCTTGAAATGAGATTGCAGTGAAGTGGGGACCGGTCTCTTCTCTGCCTACAAAGGACAAGAGGAAATGGCCTAGAGCTGAGACAGAGGAGACTCAGATTAGATATCAGAAGGGCATTTTCATTGTTAGGGTTGTCAGGCATCAGAATAGGTTGCCCAGGAATGTGGTGGAGTCACCACCCCAGAGGTGTTGAAGATGCATCAGGATGGTGCTGGGTGATGTGGTTTAGTGGTTATGGGGTTAAAGTGCTAGTGCTGGTGGATGGCTGGACTCAATGATCTCAAAGTTCTCTCCCAACCCTGATGATCCTATGATAGAAGGACATGTGACAGTTGGACAGTGCAGTGACAGGAAGTGAAAGGCAGGAATAGCGTACATTAAGAAAACCTGTAAAACATTAAAGGCTATCAGATGTATTAGCACACACAGCATTTCTTTGGCATAGAGTATACCAGATGCTACTGCTTCATGATGTGATACTATTTTCTGCTGCTCAAAATTTAATGAGTGTCTTTCCTATGCCAGGTGGAAGGTACCATTTTACCACAAGCCAGAGAGCAAGGCTGAACCAAAATACACACCAGGAAAATAGGATGGTAGACTGAATTATGTATATGCATGTTTGTATGTACACATGCACAAAGCAATACCATCTTGAGGCACTGTAAGCAGTCCTTTTATTTAAATACAGTCCTTTGGTGGGGAAAACCCCATTTTCCTTGTGGGATAAAAAGAAACAAAAAGGAAGAAATAAGAAAAATATATTCATATATTACAGACATATGGCTATAAGAGATAGAGTCACTTGTTTGTAACTTAAGAGCTTTTAAAAGTCAGTAAGATGCATACAACAACAGAGGACAAAGTCAATAGAGAATATCATATTAATCTCACTTCTACAATATTGAGGAATTCTTTGATGGACCTTATAAGATAAGCCAGGGTACTGTGAATATTAGATAGTCTTTCACATTCTGTGGTTTAGTGGTTATTTTTTTTGGTTTTGGTTTTGGTTTTTGTTTTTGTTTTTGGTTTTTTTTGTTTGTTTCTGTAGACAGTAGCATTACCAGAAAGATTTGGGGAGTTTACACACCACTAATTTGTCTTGTAAGCCACATCTCTCATTTTTATCACATACACAGACCCAAAAGGTTTCTTCTGACCTACACTAAGCTCTTACAGCACAGATACAGCAGATGTGAAGGCAGCAAATTAAGGGTGTCAAAAGTGTCAGCAGCACAGAAACAGAGACTGTTGTAAAGGTGACCTCATGAAACCAGACAACTGTAGCTTTGGTGAATGCAATTCTGTATAAGGTGTTCTGTTCAAGCTGAGAAGCCTTGCCTTACACTGAATTTGTGCTCATCAATTCAGCTGGATTACATAAATGGAATATTTGCACAATCAGGATCAAGCTTTTTTTTTTTTTTTTTTTTTTTTTTTTTTTTTTTTTTTTTTTTTTTTTAGTATTTCCAAGCAAATGCAGGGCAAGATGATAACAAGCAGCCTTGAAATTTGGGATTTATTCCTGTTTAATAGTAAAGAAGCAATATGGCTCAAAAACATACAGAGATAATAAAAATTAGGATTGCTTTCAAACCTACTACCTGCTAAAATGCATTTCTTTCTAGCTCTTCTATTTTCCTTGCCACTCCCATTTGCAGACTGGATTACATGAAAACAACTTTATCATATGAATGACAGGATTTTGAACCATGGTATTCAGAGCTGATTTGGGAATGCCACTTGGTAACAATGTAAAATCAATAAATCGTAAGTGTGAATCAAAATATTTAACTTTCAGAAAAACAGATACAAGTCTGCTGCCATCTAAGACAAGTTATATTCTGCCAAAAGGAAAGGAACACATCATTTAATCCAAAATTATTTTATAGCAAGCATTTACATAAAAACGCAGTTATGATGACATCACACTCTCATCCATCTAAAGGGTGGAATTCTACATGCACACAGAAAGCTTGACAGTTACGTAGTGACAGTCCTGATAAATATCACAATTCAGTAAAGCACTACAGAAATCATCTAACTTCAAGTGTGCTGGCAGTTCCAGTGAAAGAGTGAGACTGCTGAGGTGCCAAAAAAACTTGCTCCATTACACGACAGACACAACCAAGTCAGAGCTTTTGGACCTGGTTAAGTTTCCTGTATTCTGCACACAAAGAGAGCTCGAAGCCACTCTCGGGCAGAGGAGGCATCCCTCAGCTCTGCTCTGCCATCAGCCTCATCTGCTGCAGTCTAGCAAAAATACCAGGCCTTGGAAAGAGTGAGGCGGAACACATGGCAATTCCTGAGCTGGAGAAGAAACCACTAGGTAACTGCTCCAGAGAGAAGAACTTACACAAGGCTTCCAGGTGTTCTTACAAGCACAAGAGTCTGAAAGACTTTTGCATTCCAGCCTCTGAACTGCCTGAGCACAGATGGGGTGCAGTCCATGTCCCACCCACTGTGAGACATGGCAATGAAATCATCTTCCCTCAGAACAGGAACCAGAAGGAATCTTCTTGGAATGATAGAGCAAAAGCTCTTCATCTGTCTTAGTACCTACGTGAGTTTAAAAGAGCAGGGAGCAATTTAGAAACTACCTTTAACATTGAAACATCTGAGCACATTACTTGGAATGTGCATGAGTGTCAACTTAGCAGATTTATTGACCCCTTACCTCTCGAATCTCTCAGTTTTGAGCATTTTTACTTGCAACCTGTTCCTGCTTGAAATTATTGTTAAATTATTTTCCTTACTGAACTACGACAGTATAGTCATGATGTTAAAGATAATAAAATACTCACACTATGGGGAAAAAACCCTCCAGAAATAATTAACAAACCCCTACAAATTAAATAATCAACATGACCTTTACTAATAAAGGTGCTTGTCGCTTTAAAGTAGCATTTTACTTTCTCTAGAAAGGACAAAAGCTCATTGTAATGATCCACTTGGGAAATGTTCAGTCTGTAAATTAATGAAATACATGAATGTTATTTTAATCTATGTACCTGTTCTTCCTGTAAAAGGAATTTAGGAATTTAGAAAGTACCTAGACAGTATCAATTGCATTTTTGAACTATATTTTATCTCAGTGATAAACCTTATCTCAGTGATCAGCGAGCAGTTACTTAATGAAACAAAACCTGCTGCTTTTTGTCCAATTCCTGCTGGAGACAGTTGTTTTAAATCAGGAAGCAAGGACAGCAAGAATGCAACAATTTCTCTGAGTAATTGTTTTGGCTTGTTCCTGTATGCCTTGTTTATTTTTATGAAAGTATTGCTTTATAACTGGAAAATGACTAAGCCATAAACTATTGTTTTATCATTCTGAGTGGCCAGTGTTTCTGTTTTCCATAAAAGCCAAGTTTCAAACAGTTTTCAGGAACATAGGAAAAAACCTAACTGTCAGTAAATGTGCTTATATTGACCATGACATTTTCCTCTATGATGGTGCCAACATGTCAGAAGGAGAGGATTGCTTTCAGACTTGAACAGCTTCTTTGTTGCTGATGTGAACTCCCATTATTACCATATTTGTATCTATCAGTAGCAGAAAACCTTCAATATCTGGCATTGCACACTAAAGAAAACAATTATTTTATGTATATATTACCAATCTATTTTTAATTTTAATCAGTTTGGAAATATTTTTCAATTCTGATCACTAATGTTTAAATTTGGCACTGTCCAGGAGTTTCTCTACGCCACATTAAGGACAAAATAATTGTGTGACTTTACTTAGGAGATATGTACTCATAGCATAGATGAGACCTTTAACAATGAGGTGAAACACATGTGCCAGAGAGCAGTAATATAGCTACTTTTGGTGTAGAGAAATGTCACCCCAAATAAAGAAATTTTGCTATTTCCCTGAAAAGTAATCTTAATTTCATTGCCAAAATGAGCTTAAGAATTTTGTTTGACAATGCTCCCTTAAATCAGTCCCTCTGTGAAAAAGCAAAAACACCTCTCAAATATGCTCTCTCAGATTCAGTATATAGTTTTACATGAGTATATTAAGCTCAGGGAGTGAGATGTACACTTTTAATTATACTGAATTTTTAACAAAATTTTGGAGGAAGTACTAACATCATCTGGGATATAGGAGCACAGAGATTTTATTACTTTGATTAATAATTCAGCCTCTTTTTGCCTCTGTTTACCCACTTGCAAAATAGTTATAATGATGAATACACCTCCATTGGCAGAACCAGTGGGAGGTTTAATTACTTAACATTACTGAAATGACTGAAATTCTGTGTTGAAAGGTATTATAGAGTATAGGGTATTACCATCAATAAAATATAAGCTGCAAATCAAGCAAGCTATGATAAAGAGCAAGCCACTTCATTTCTCCTAGTAACCCAGAACCACTTTACCACACTTTTCTTTCATTGAAAACCAATTTAATCCTTACTGAGCCATGCATCTTAAAAAACTGTTAAATTGCTGATTAAAGAGAGAAACCATTTCTTTCACTTTTCATCCTTTTAAAATAACTCTTTATTAGGTTTGTTTAACTCATCCCATTAATATGAGGATAATGTTGTATTTAGACCAAAAAGTAGACTCGGACATACTCTAAAAATTGGCATATTATTGATGATGTTTGGAACAATGAGATAACTGGTTTTCAATCTTAGTTGTCACAGTTTTGGGCACAATCCCAGGGTCCTTGTCTGGGCAAATAAGCACTTTAGGAAGCATAGAATAAGGTATGGCTAATTTAGGCCCTCGATGATAGTGCAACATTTGCTTTTTGGTGTATGGTTAGTTCCATTAATATAATGTGGCATCTCATAAATTATGTAAACATCAACCATATGTTGAATTCATTCAAGTTTGGTGTGTACATAATATTTACAGTATATTAGTAAATTGAGAGAATCTATGTAACTACAAATGCATAGAGAATTTCTAATTCTCTAGACAGTTAATCCTCAGTTTGAAAGCTCTCTAAATAGTTTAAACAAGCCCATTTCTTGCTTATTAAAATAGCCTTGAACAAGAAGAGAACAAACAGGAGTATTTGCTTAATTAAATGTGCTTATATCAGCACAATGGTCTGTTCTATGAACACAGGTTAAACTCAGAGTGAAACAATGACTGATATTAGGAGATTATCACCACTGAATGACTGGGTGTCTAAAGGACAAAAAAAAGTCTCAGCAAGCTCTTGCTCTATACCAGTGTATACTGCTATACCTGTGGCCTCAGTGGCATGATCCCCAGGTGATGCAGAGGAATGCAACAGCTACATAACAAACAAACACAAGAATGAATCCAGTGCCCTGGACAATAAGTCCACCTTACAGATTTCCCTGTCAACAATGTGGTCATGGTACAAAATGTTTCACTTAAATTCAGGTTTGAAAGCAGATACAAGGTATAATGAAATATAGGTATCTTTCTTCCTAAGCACTTTAATACCAGAACACTTCAGCAGAAACCTTTCTTCCCTCCCCCAGCTACCTTTGAGATCTTGTAATTTATAAGAACATAGCAGCATGGGGATTAAATATTAATCAAAGTCATTACCATCATCGTTAGAACATATTTCAAGAGCCCCAAAGAAAGAGCATATTATTTCACTAATAAAGATCGTATCATCAGAAATGTGTAACATGGTAGGTATGAAGAGGAAAAAAGAAATGATCAAGTGGTAAGTCAGAAGATTTCTGAAGCATGTATCACTATTCAAATGCTAACTCATCCTTTAACTGAGTCTGTTTAAACAAGGCAGACTCACCATGGGCAAAACTGAGCTTTATATAGAACCAGAGAAGCCTACAGTATATTTTAAAAACATAACTTTGCTGAAGGACCTTTGCTGAAAACCCACCCACACAAATAAAATAAAATTTAAAAAGAGGGGTACAAACTCCATCAATATACTGGTGAAATTCTGGAGCAGCTCCAAAGCTTCAGTGGAGATTTGGTCATTTGGTATGCAATAGGACTTTCCAAAGCACCTGAATCCAACACTGTTCACTGGATGACTTATTCCTTGCATTAAAGAAATGACCAGCCATATGAAATAGTAGGACTTCCATTATTTGCAAATTAAGGTGTAAATGATTAATAAAACAAATACCTCATCCAGTCCCCAAGGTACTTCCCAGCTCATTTGAAAAGGTCTACATATCCTTATGTGTTCTTTCACATTTAAGTACCACTATTACATAGAATTAAGTACATGGCGCAACAAAAAGCTCAGAAGAGCTAAAAACATAATTGGCATAATAATAAAGGATGTATTTATTTCACTTTCTGGCTTATCAAGTTAGGAGAAAGTGTGTTAAATATTTCTTTCAAGTATCACTCTTCTCACCACTCTCTCCTCTGAACCACAATTCCAACAAAACGTCTTTCACACCAAATGTAACATTTACTATGAACATGCAATTAGGTCCTAATCACTTGGATTAATTACCACATCAGGGTTTACAATAAAACATTTATTGCTCACACTTCCACACATTAAAATTAATTATTTAAAAGAACATTAATGTTATTGCTTGGCCTTTTAATTTTCATTATAGAAAGACTCTTACATGGCTTTGTTTCTGAACACAAATAAATGAGGGTCAGGATCTATGCTAATTCTAATAATTATTGATATAGTTGAAACGTGGACAGTTGCTAAGCTCTAAACAGAGATATCTGCACTTAAATTAATTTCGGTAATAATAATTGCCTGTAGAATACTTTTAATACAAGGAGCTATTTAAGTGTTTGCATTAATTATTATATTTGAATAAGTAATTCCTTCAAATTCCAAGGGCGAGGGGGGAAATACCCCTAATTATTAGCTTCTTAGAGCCAAATAATAGTTACATTAAATTTCTGTTTCTAATGAACTTATGAGTTCATACCTCAGAAACCCATTTTTAATAGCAGGACCACTACTGTAATCAGGGGAGTAGTGTAAGTCTTTTATTTCCAGATCTTATAACCTCAGGGGAAACTTCCCTGCTAAAACATTATTTTCTGTGAAGACATTATTTGTAATGTCATATTACTGGGGGAGTAAGAGACTTTGGTAGGGGCTTCACTTTGCACTGCTATTCAAGATGCTTGAATACACTAAGTTTTAATTTTAATAATACTGAATATTTTCTACGTTTCTCTACCTGAAACTGACTCCACTCCCATCACATTATTTGCTCAGCTTCAGAGAAAATCAAGATAGAAAAAATATGACAGAACACTTTTTCAATTTAATTAAAATGCAATATATTTTTTTTAAGTGTTAGATCAATAAAAGATCAGGTTAGATGGTCAGCCTATGACAGACAACTAACTTTTCTTGTTGCAGAATATCAGTGAGTTTAAAAGTCAAATGATTTTAAGAGCAGGGAGCCCCTGAAACTTAGTGAGCAAACACCTGCGTTCCCTAAGAATGCGTGACAACATTCCTGTCTGGAAACCGAGCTAGCTGAGATGGAAATACATTACCCCAGGTAGCCTATGCAGAAACCACAAACCTGAGACCATGGGAGGTGGGATATGGAAATTAGGATGCTAATGACATCATTCCAAAATAGCTCATGTCTCTGGTTCTAGTTCTCCATTGGTTCAGAACCTTTGACATATAAAGCCACATCCTTGTCCCTCATTCCAGACTGGACCCCTGCCCCAGATAACCTCATGTATTGTTAAGTTAGCCAGGCCCTGCATCTTTGGATGCTGTCCCTCGGACCAGGAGGTCTCTGCATTTGTTATTTCACCAGCACTAAAGTTCTGTTTTCGGGCTCTCCATTGTTCCCACTCCTCTGTTTTTGGCACGCTCCGCCCGGCCAGACAGGAGCCGGGATCACAGCGCCGACGGTGATACCCCTCGGTCGCCTTGGAGGTACCAGGCAGCCAGGGACCTTCCCATCCTCAGGGACAGGGACCCGAGCTCAGCGGGACACAGGCGCCTTCTGTGCACCTTGTGCTGTGTTCAGCACCTAACGCTCACCTGAGTGCACGTGGACAGCACCACCCATCTCAGATATTCCATTAAAAGTGCTCCTGTGGCAGGGTGGGGCTCAGGAAACACTGACCGAGCCTGCTCGGACATACAACACAATGCCATGTTTCATAGCAGGACTGTGTGCTACTGATTTTAAAAATACCGTGCAACATTTCTTCTGAAACAGTAGAAACATATGGGCACTATTTTTTAACGCGTGACAAAAAATGGATTTTGTAAACTGCCGTGTAAATGAGAATTTATAGTTCCAAATCAATTTGCAGATTAAAAACAAAAGTGCAGAATACAACTTGCAATTAAGAAAATCACTTCTACCTAGTAATTAAGTGAATTCTTTAGACTCATTGAAGTGTCCAAAACTTTTACTTGATGGTAACAAGGTTAAATTCAAGGAGATAGTTCCAACATGGCAATTCTAATTTTATAAGTCAGACCTAACCCCCTGAACCAATGTCTCTTCCATTTGTTAGTGCCCAAATTAATTTGTGTGCTTTAATTCAATTGGCTTATTTTTGAAATTAAGTGTATAAGGAAAAAGAAGAGGTTTATATGAGTCCATGTTCTTAAAAATGGCATTTAAAATTGTATAAAACAAACTTCTTTTGAAACTCACGTGAGTTTTACAATATTTGAAGAAATTTCACACGGAAAAAGAATTTTCATGACAGGGATCAAACATCAGAACATCCTTGGAAGTATTCAAAATGACTAAACATAAAGCAACTGTAAACTTCAAATTTGTTCTAGGAAACCTCTAGGGGTCCATTGCAACGTGAATTATTGTAAAAATATGCTAGATCTGTGCATATCTGAAAAGCATGGACAAAAAATATGTGGACAAATCAATGTCTCCAATGTTCTATCAGCTTCTAAAACAGCATTTCAAAGCAGAGCATCCCAGGCGGTACTCTAACAATCAGAAATTAACTATTTTACCCTGAAATAAACACCACAAAATGTATACACTTTGCAAACAAACCACGTAGAGGCATTAGAACACCTTAGAGTTTGAGGTCCTTCTGCAGCCCTTCCTATTCTCATGGAGCATCTCTGAATTCCAAATTATGTAGTCAATGTGATCTTAATAATGCCTACAACCCTATATGTAGACAGTCCTTTGAACAGGATTGAGCTCTGTTACAGAATATTAATCAGAATATTAATTATGAAAAAAATGTTCCCTGTTCTTTTTTACCCTTTACTTGAATCTTTGCCCATTCAATTTGTGTCCCTGAAAACAGAGAGAATAAGAAAAATAGATACTAAAGCTATCAAAATGTATTTAACAGTGTTAACTTGTGTGCTAATTTATACACTATAACCATGATTTCTGGATTAGACTATCACTGAATAACTTTGACATATTTGAGACACATAGAAAAGACAAATGAAAAAATACTCCTTTTAAAATCAGCACTGGAGCTCATGTTTCAGTGTTTTTACAAGAAAATGAAGTTGGGATTTCTCAAAATCACCTACTTAGTTCAGAGAGTTTAAATCCCTTCCTTATGCTAGATAAACAGAATTTCTACTTTTTAAATAGCCAAACAAGAACATTTTGAAACTCTGTAACAGAATAACCTTATTTTAGGGAACAAAAATGATTAGTCCATGTCAAAGTAAAATGCATCATGCATTCCTCAAACATGGAAAGTGTCCGTCTCAAGTTTTTGATTTATTCTTATGTGTCTGTATCAATGGCATGCGTTCATTTACAGAAAAGTCAGATGACTTTTGGTGTTTATTGGGGCTTGCTCTCTCTTCAAAACAGCTAACTACAGAAACCAAGGATTTCCTTTTTACCCCTGTCCCTACAATGCCTCCTCATTGACATCTATGGCCCAACCTGGTCATAAGAAACCAAAGCCAGCAGAGTGGTATCAAACACTTCTGTAAATAATAACAAGCAGAAGTGATGATGGTACCTCAAAACCAGAGCTCAGCAGTCATTGATAAATTCTTTACATTTCTTCAATTTTCTGAGGTTTAGAACTCTAATTTTCTTCAGTAAAGGTGGTTGAGACACAAAGCCATTTTCACAAAACTCTGCCCTGGAGAGCAGTATCTATATGATACTACGTAAAACATCTTCTGCAGAACAAAATTAAGCTTAAGAAGTTTCCTTCTGAAACAAATGTTCAGAACTGGTACAAATCACAGAAAAACTTATTACAACAGCCACATTTATCCATAGCAATAATCATTGATATTCAAGGGGTTAAGTAGTTGGCAATGACATGAACAACAGAAAAAATTATTTGACAAGATTCCACCCTCATTCCAATCTCTACCAAAGCATCAATTGTAATTATAAATTTTCACCAAAGATGTCAGATTCTTATGTTAATCTCTGCACAATCTGACATTGCCATTCTTCCACTTGTATAGAAGTGAACAGTTATCATTTTGTTTGTATGTCACTACAGACAACATAATCAATAGTTTTCATATCTTTCTGTTCATACTTTTTGTTAAAATGAATTTCGTGAGTGCTGCTTACTTTTGTTCCACTATGAAACTTGTTACTGCTTGAATAGAGAGTACTTAATCTCAACAATAAACATTATAATGTATGATGGAGCAGTCAAGGGAAAAAAAAAAAGTTTCAACATTTTTTTTCAGTCCCCACTTTAACATAGTCTGTCCTTATCAAATTAATATCTAACAACAGTGACACAAAAGCAACACAATGGATGGCTTTGTTCACTTTTATATGTACTAATCTGAAGCACAAACTGCCTTTCACTCCTTTTCCTTTTATGCTCCATAATTCTGTAGTAAGGAAATCTTATTTCACGAAACTCTAAGCAAGAAAAATTATAACTGGAAATAACTGATTTATAAAATATTACATGTCGGCATCAATGATTTAAAGAAGATCCACAAACAGATGGATTACTTGTTTAATGTTTCCATATGCAAAGAGCCACCAGGAAGGCTGGAGAGCTATTCTTTCTGACCAGTCACTCAGGTGAAAGAACCATGCAGGCACATTCAGCTCTTCCTGCAGTTCTACAGCAGAACTCCCTCACCTTTAAGCTCAGTCAGCACAGTTACTCTGTACCAGAAACAGGCACTGATAGATTTTCATTACAGTTGCAAATGACACTTACTGAAAAATTGTTCATCATAGGAGAGTGGCTCCTGTGCAGGTAAACTTGATCCGTACTGTGCTGATCCATTTACCTATTCTACATGGATGCTACTTTAAAAAAGGTAATTTTTTAAATCAGTCACCAGAGGCACAAACTGAAATGCAAAGAGGAGAATAAATTTCATGCTGGCATAGGCTTTACTCTAGCTTTTACAAATGAGCACCACTGCAGCAATGGTGACACTGGTCTGGATTTTATATTTGTTGAACTTGTGTTTAGAAACTGACTTTCTTGATACACGGTCAGATGGAGAGTTTCCCTTCCAGGCACCAAAACAGACCAAACTGCTCCAGTAAGCAAGAACTTCTTTTGGATATAATGACTTAGCAAGGTTTGAGGCTCTAGCTTCACCCAGTGAGTACTTTAGACACTTAATACCCAACCAAGAGTGTCCAGATCCCCTGGCCAGCACTCAACTGATTTTATCCAGTGTGAACTAGAACCAGTTAAGAGTTGGCTTCATCCACACCTTACCAGCTTACAACTGATACACATAAATCATAGAATATGCTTGTATCACCTAACTGAGGTTTAGCCAGAGATAATTACTGTTAGAAACTGAAGGCCTGGCCTTGTCTAGAAGCAGAGAAATCACATGAGGCCCCCTTGAACAAGAGCCTCAGGCCTGTGAAGCTTATGTACTTGATTTTGTAAATCCAACACGACTCAAGTCTAAGTCCAATGCACATCCATAACCTTGGAGTAATAATACCATAGTACACTTCAGGCTGCTGAACCAGCAGACTTCAGAGAATGGTTTGCAGCACAGCAGTACTTCTGTGCATGTGTAATAAACAATCTCTGAAGTGTCTTCTAATCCTATTTGCTCCTGACAAACTGCATTCATACGCACAGGAGTTGCAGAAGTCTTCCTGTGAACTTGTTTTTCTAGCTATTTGCTCTCCACAATAATTGCTTACATCTCACGTACCCTGCCATATCCCTGACCACTCTAATCTTGGAGCAAAGAACTTTAGAATATTCACTGCTAATAAAAGTCCTTGGAAAATATTCAACACTTTCAAGACTCTAACACCTTTTAAAATTCAGATATTTCACACCACTGATGATTACCAATTTTCCACAATTACCACTATAATCATTCTATGAGGATTCTATCCTGAGGATACAGACGACCAGGAGATGTTTGAAACTTTTACAAACATCTTCTGAATGTCTGGCAATTTGACAGAGTAATACTTTGTCTGCTCTTCTACTGTCTGCTACAAATTTGTATGTCTTTGGATATTTTTCTTATGGCAAAAGAGTCTGTTATGAGGAGACATGTACCTTGGTTTTACTACAGTGAATTATGCATCTATTCAGAGATCATGCTCTCCCAAATGAACATCCAAGCCTGCTAAAAAAGTCTGCCAACATACTGTGAAGATCTGGGAAATGGCACACCCTCACAAATGCCAGATGTAATTCTGCCCACAAGAAAAGTCAGATGGATTCCTCCAATAAATTCCTACTTCTTTTGTCTGCCTCTTGGTTGATATATGATACCACTGCAGATGTATCCAATTTTATTAAAATTTGTCCCATCAGCTCTGCTCCAAAAGGAGAGTTTTCAGATTTACCCTGAGTTTGTGCACATTTGTTACAAGTTGTTTTTAAGCTGAAACCCAAGTGTTAAGCTTTATTCCATTTAGTTCAGTAAGGTCCATATCTGGTAAGGCAGTCTTCTGTCTTTGTGGGTGTGAAAACAACTGTATTTTTCTAAGAGTGCTTGGATATTTGAGCTCCCATCTCAGTAAATTTTTCAGTTAGCCCTGAAACTGGAATTTGGCTGAATTTGAAAATCTTCATAAATAATGGAGTTCAAGCTACAAGTCCCACAGGACTACATGCAAGCCACAAAGATCTCATCACAGCTAGCTCTCCAAATCCTAGCAGAAGCTCTGCTAAGGAACTAAACTGGAGAATAACAGTCTTTAGTGTTTCAAACTTAATACTGAAAGCTTTTCTTTAATAAGTGGCTAATAAAGTATTTCACTATGGAGATATTGGTAAATCTATAATTACAGATCTCACTCAATTCCCCTGTTACAAAGACATCCCTAATGTTAATGAGTACACAGGAAGTTCACACAGTTGAAAGCCAAAACAGCTGTCTATGGTCTTTGCTCAATTTGACCCTAATAAAATTGTGAACTATTCTGAAAACCTCATGTCCAAAAAATCACCTCATGTTAGAAAAGTATCCACTAGAAACTTAAATAAAGTGTCAATCCAAAGTAATTTTGAAAAGGCTTTTTGAGTATTTACTGTAAATTAAGCATGATATATTACAAGTAATCATATACACTGGAGAACAACTGCATTTGCTACATTTTCAAGATCTTCCTAAGAGGGAAGACTGAGGAGGCCAGGTCAAAATTTTTGAATTGAGAAGTATTAAGACTACATATTGAGCTAGTATTGTAAAATCTCACACTGAATTACTCATATATTTAAAAACTGATGAAATAACTCCACATAAATAAATTCCCCTCCTTCCTCCACCCCCCAAAATATAGATATACAAATATGGTGCTTGTTCTGAACTGTTTCATATACGGAAACTAAGCTTTTAATTTGACTTGTCTTTCTGTAGTATTACTATCCTTTAGAAAAGCTTGTGTTTTGTTTCTAAAAATGACATTTTTGGCATAATGCCCACATTACTTATGATTCTGAAGATACTGTCCACAGTCATCCTCCCACTTCCAGTCATTCATTTTGCAACTAGTGTTTGCAGAGATTGATGATCTAGAAAGTCCCTTGTGGTAGGATTTTGTATTCCACTTTCTTTCTTCTCCACTGAGGGTAGTAAGTTCTATTCTATTCACATTTAAAGGAGCACAGAGTGTAAAAGTTAGTGATGCCCATGGGAAGACACTTTTCTGTTTGGGACAAAGAAGAGATTAATATTGTGTGAGAAACAGGGAGATAAATTTTAAGACAAGTGTGAAAATGAATTGGGGTTACCATTTTTGCCACTGTGGTGTCACAACTGGCCTTGTGATAGATGAGCCTTAGTCTGTGTATGAAATTAATATACACTAAAAACTTTATTAATGGAAGTATTAATTTCTCCAAGATGATAACACACCTTGGATCTAAATCAGATACTGCTCAAGAGCACACTGGGGATAAGTAAGTATTGTTACATGAGTGCCTTTCTCACATGAGAAAAATACAATAAAGATTCTATACATTTCAGCTCTTGCAGACAACTATCTAAAAGCATATTGGGACTTCCTGTAGAAACAGAAAACCTCTAAAAGGGGCCTTTAAAGTTGGCAAAATCAGTAAATTTAATCTATCCACTTTCTTCTGACCTTTAAACCTGACCTGAAAAAAGTGTTCGGCAACATAAATTTGATCTCTGAAGGCTGCTGCAGATCTCATTTTCTGCTGTTTTTCCATTAGGCATTTATGGGACTTGCTGGTGTTACAGGGGACTAGTAAAATGTCGAAGTAATCCTGCAGTTCCTGTGTATGAATTCAGCTTTTCCCTCTGAGATGACAACTTTTTTTCTTTTTTTGTCTGCCAGGGTTTTTTCAGATACTGGAGCACAAGACTAATACCATAGGTGTGACGCTATTTTTTTTTTTTTTTTTCAATTGGTAACATTAACCAGATCTAGCAGTTCAAGTGTTGAAACAAAAGAATTCTTTCCTGAGCCAATAAGGTGGCTTCGTGCACATCTGCACTAATTGAAATCACAGCATGGCTTTTCAGGATAGGAATTGTATCCAAAGCATACAGAGGATTTGAAGATCTTGGTTGTGTGTTTGTGCCTTCTCACAAGTGCAGAGAAAACCAGCTGCTTCCATTTATGAACTGTGCTGATACATGTGCCTCAACATACCAGTGACATAATGTGCAACTTAGCAAACTAAAGATTGGCCAACTGTTTTAACAAGGGAAAGGAAAGGACAGGTAAAGAAGACAAGACAATAGAAAAGAATTTATAATAAAGACATCTAATTTTCAAAAAGCATTTTCTACAATTTATGCTATCATTCTCAAGGATTAGAGCTAGAGGATAAAAATAACAGGTTATTTCATTGACCCATAATGGCCCTTGACTTCAACATTCCCTTCTCCCATCTTTTTGGCTATTGCACTGTTTTTCAATAATACAGCCAACAACTTCACACCCCAACTCACTTTCCACTCCTTTTATGCAATAGTAAATTTTGATGTAAATTCTTCTTTCTGAGGTGTTCTTTTTCTCTGGACTTTTCTAATTTTTCCCTGTTAGATGCTCTCACCTAACATCTTCAGTATCTCTTTTGAAAGATCCCCTTCTATAGTACTGAACATGGTTCTAAATTGAGTTTAACACATCCTTACACTACCTCTGCCTCCAGCCTGTTTTGAGGTAATCATTACCAAACACATTTCAGCTGACAGCAGGACCTTTGTTTCTTCTCCTTTCTCTGTTTTGGTCCAGCCTTATTCTGTCCAAGCTGAGATCCCTACTTCCAAACCACATTCTCAAGCCTTTTTTATGTTGTCTTGAATTCTTCTAATAGTTTCACCATAAAATTTCCTTTACTTATTAGTCACATAGCTTAAATTGAGCAGACATCACCTTATTCCAACAGTGCTTGAAAAAGGAATACAAATCATTTTCCATTCATCACCTTCCTGAACCAAGTATTTGGGATTTGGCTTTTCTCAAGGCTTTGATACCCATCTTAAACCAGATTATCTGTGAGCATGCACTGCTTGCTACTTCACTTTTGAAACAACTAGCTACCTGCTTTTATCCCATTCTGTCCCACAAGCACGTGGACAGCTTCCCATAAGCTCTCCTTTTCCAGGTCCACTATAAAACTTTTAACACTGGAGATTCTGGGAATTCTGGAATACTCAGTCCAACATAATTACTGTGTTATTATTTTTATGTGCTTTCCCTACTGCACACTCTACAACAGGAAATACTTCTTTGAGTAGCATCCCAGCAGGGCTTGGATCTGTCATTGGGCTCCAAGGCACTACAACAATAGGATGAAAAAAGAGTAAGTCTGTAGAAAGTTTTGAAAGTTTATAGAGAAAAGTTCCTGAGTCAGAGAGGAAAGAGCACAATTTTGAGTGTGTTTTACTCCATGCAACTCACATAATACTGACCACAGTCAGTCCATATGCTGCAATCATAGTAAACAACAGAAATAACAGAAGGGGGGATTAGCTACAATTCTGTTAAACAGCAAAAGTAAAATCACTCATTATTGATTTAGTCCTGGAAAACCATAAAAGCATTTCTATTCAATAATTAAATACTGCACAGCAGAGGGAGTTATACCAAAGACAGGATCCTGATGTTATTACAAGAGAAGTAAAATTTAGTTCAATCTATGAATTTCAGTGTCAACAGAAGAAAATTATGATTATGATCACATACAGTCATAAGCGTTTCTTTGGGAAAAAAAATCATATAATTAAAGGTGCTAGTTTCCACATCAAATTCCACTTTGGATGTGGTTAAATTCCAGCTTGGTTAAGTATTTCCTGTCTATTTAATTTCATCCTGTAGATCCAGCTGCACATAGTTATTCTACACTTCCTGTTCTAAACTATCACACAGTGCCATTGTGAGTTATTCAGCAGCTTCATTTTTGATTCTTGTATGATGTACCAATTACATCATCTAGAAAGTGCTTTGAGACACTCTGAGAAGTCACCAGAGATGTCAGGTTAGTATCCTAACAAACAACGTGAAGTGCAAACTTTCAAAAACCCTGACTTTTAAAAGGTAAGCATAAGTAAAGTAAGAACTGTTACATTATGGCAAATTATGTAGAATGACCAAAAAATAAAAGCCAAATAAAAATTAATTCCAGACAGAGTTTTCAA
The DNA here is from genome assembly GCA_013389925.1 of Aegithalos caudatus. Classification (NCBI taxonomy): domain Eukaryota; kingdom Metazoa; phylum Chordata; class Aves; order Passeriformes; family Aegithalidae; genus Aegithalos; species Aegithalos caudatus. The sequence continues at coordinate 43,945 of WEIU01019502.1, read as the reverse complement.
AAAAGTTACCTCAATTTCATCAGAAATACGCTGCAGTTTTTATGATAGTATCAGGGCGGAAAAAACTGATAAATGTATTTTTCTGTATTTCCTTTTCTTTCACTTTTTTGTGTTATATAAGAAGTAGATGACAAAACATAAGGATGCCCTGTCAATCACTCAGTAATACCCTAGCACTCGTACCAGCTCACAAAGGAACAGAGAAGTTGAGTCCTCAGATAACACCTAATCTAAAAGCCTTAAAAGCATTTAAAAATACTGATTAATGTATAAAACTGCACCATATATAATCCCCAAAGGAATCAGTTCACTTTTATTCTGTAGTGAGAAGTAGAAATAGCAGTCCTTGACTGTCCAGATTGGGCTTGCCAAATAGGTTGCTGCTATTTGCAGTTTTTAATTTGGGATTCAGTCAAATAATCCACTATAAATTGCTCATACTATTCTTATATTTCCTCCCTAAGTCAGACAACTAAGGCCTCTCTGAACTGAACTCAGAAACCAGGATCCTTTGACAAGCAAAATGGCACAAGCCATCCTTTAAAATCTTACTCGGTTATATGTGTGGGAAGGAAAAAGAAATAGTGCTCTGGCCATGAACACTCAAGCCCATGATCAGAATTAGTGGTGATTCCAAGCATTCTCCACTGGTGCCCCCAACATGCAGCACTCGCTCAGTCACAGCACCAAGCCTGTGCTTGGAACAAGGAAAACATTTTTGGAGGACATGAACATATTGTCAGTATGGATAAGCAAAGCAACAACACATCTGAACAAATTAAAACATTCATCCATCCACGTGGGAGCTGTCCCATAACTGCTTCATCAGTTACAGCCTGAATAACAAAGAAGATAATTGACCTGAAGATGGCCCTAATTCCCATCACTTCAAAACCTAATTTCTGATTTTGCTCCTGGAATGTGATTCAGGAGTTTGGGCCAGGTATGTAGGGAAGTGATGTCCATTTCTGCACTGAAGCTTCACTACCCAAGCCTTTGTTGATAGGATGGACTCACAATAGCTCAATCACCAGTGGTGCAACTTCAGCAAACAAAACCCTGTCTTGGCTGTACCACCAGTGAATTCTGTGACACCCACATCAAACCACTGCTTCAGCCTTTCCCATCCTCTAAAGGCTGAGAGAGGTTCTACAGTAAAGTCCTCAATGTAAAGGACATCACCACTAACCACATAATCTGCTGATGAGCACATGATTCTCGTGGGGAAGTAAAAAAGGCATGGATATAACTTATATAAGTTATATATAAGATATAATATATAAGCAGAAAGCAGCCTCCTGATGCTGACTGTTTATTAAAAGGAATGAACTAGTTAAGACAGACACCTGGACATCACAGCAAGAATTCTGCACGAACATTTTATATAAAAAAAGACTAGTTGGTAGCTACCTTTTGCCCTTGTAACCAACATACAGGAGCACAGAACTTAATCTAGTTTCAGCCTACAACACTTACATCATATTTACATACCTATACATCACTGTGATTTCCTCAAGAAACCTAGCTGTAACACCACTTTTCTATGACATTCTAACAAACAGATTTCATCATTCAAATGCTTCGAACCAAATTCATGTTCTTAAAAAAGATGGTGCTCACTGTGTCTCAAAAGCCAGACAAACACAAAGAACAACACATGCTGCCTATGATACCGCAATGCATCAAAGGGCTTGGATGTGGTGGAAAATCTTACCAATTTCCTACCAATACCAGGGACAACATGTTAGTAAGACTAGTTAGTAAGACACATTAGAAAGACAAAGACTTGCTATGATTCCTTCAGAACATTTCAGACTAATGACCCACAACAGTGAAAGATCTATTGGTCTTACAATGCAGATCAATGCTTATATGCAGTGAGCAGCTTCTCTTGACTTCCATTATACAAATTACAAGTTGCTCTGGAGAAACGGTAACAGCACACTAAGTAAATGTAATTTCTCTTTTGTTTACACTTCTGTAAATTACAGTACTAGAATACCAATAAAGTCTCTTCACTCAAGTGAAGAAAAATGAAAGAACTTAATACCATGAAAAGTTGCAAACATGGAAATACATGTCAATGAATCATGAATGTAAAAAAACCCACTGGACACAGAGACAAATCTGGGAGACATCAGCTAAGCTATTTTCACATTCAACCTCAAATCAATTTTACTGCAACATACACATAATGTTTCACATCAGGATAACTTATAATAAAATTTACGTTATTCTTTCTAAATGTATTTGCTGATGTAAGGAAACATGACCAAACAATGAGTCTCCATTTAGCAGTGGAAACACAAAAATTATATTTGCATTTTTATTAAAATAATATGTGAAAGATGTATTACAGATTGAACTTCCTTTTGGAAACTTTAGCTGCCCTGGGAGACAACACAGCCTATAATATTTCTTTACTAAGAATATCCATAATAGTTTTGGAAAGGTCTTAAAATAAAATCTAAAATATGCATGAAATATATGTTTTTCATGAGTTCTTTTTTCCCCTGTCTTTTCCTTATGAGTTCTAAACTGCCAATTTTAATGTTTTAATATTTAATTCAATTCACTTAGTCTTTTCACCCTTTGCCTTGTAGGACTTAGGAGAGAAAGGTTGAAAAGTTAAAGAAAAGGGGAATTTATCTAATTAAATGGAAATCTTTTAATGATGTTATGAAACCACTCAGAGCAATGTTTTAGATTTGCTCCTGCTGTTGTTTGAAGCTGTGGTGTTAAAAATGCCCTGGTTAGAGTTACAGACTGTTCTAAAAAACTGTGAGGAATTTATGTAGGATTTAAAACAGACACATGCTTTTAAAGTCGAGAACCTTCAAATACTACAGCTAATCCACACAATAATTCAACAACCAACCATGCTCAGATTCCTAACAGATACCATATGCAACCTGTAATAAAAACTGCATCAAGGTATTTCAAGCAATAGGATAATTTCATTTTCCACTTAAGAGCCCTATTTACTTTTAATTAACAAACTCTTATAAGGTGCATGAAAATTATTCACCATTTTGCATACAACACTTATACTGAAATGGCTCCTGAAGATATTTTACTTTCTGAAGAGACTGGGTTATTAAGTAGATTCGTTATGAGAAAATTACTGATCATTTATATAAATATACTTGACAAACATAAACCACAAAAATGCCTTTTGTTTTCTGTAACTACAACAAAAAGAGAGGACAAAGTGACCCATCTGGTTCAGAAGTAGCAAAGGTGTAAGTTAAAAAGCAATAAGGAAAGCAACCTCTAGAGTTCAATGTCATGTATCCTGTAATGGAGAACGGTGCTTTGACAATATGGGAACATACTGTAAGGATACACTGAATTTAATGCTTTAGCCTTTACATTTTTCTATCTACTTTTTCATTCTAATATCCCCTCTCTCAACATCCTCCTCCTCCCTGAGGATTACACGTCTTCTGGAATTGGACTTTCTCACAGGAATAACTGTGGTAATAAAGCTGAACCCAAATTCCTGTAGTAGTTAAAAAAATGTACTTCATACAAATAACAGGATGTAATTCCTCTTTTGACTGTCTCTTTAGTTAAGCAATATATTTAGTTGGCTAAATAATTAGGCCATTGCTAAATGCGAAGATTTTTCAAATGTGAATCTAATTAGCCTAAGTAAAGAAGGTATTTCATGGGAAATTATTTTTTGCCTTCAAGGAGATGATTCTACACTCAGTGAAATTGTGTCATCTTATTAACACTCAGCTTGTCTGTTATAGGTCCTGAATGATTTACTCCTGTACTCTGTTCCAAATTACAGATTCAGTAGTTCTTGAATACTAGCAATCTCTACCAAAATTCTCAGGATTTCTATTAAAATGTTACACTTCACAGAAGCAAAAATTTGACAGTGTGAATGTATTTTTAAAAATCAGTAAAGGATTCTGTCAAATGGAAAATAAATAAATGAAATTAAATAAATAAATAAATTTAAATGAATAAATGAATTTAAATAAATGAATTAATTGTTCATTACTATGATAGGAACTTGGCACTCTTAACTGAGGAGGTTCAACTTTAGACCAGTGAAGTCCATAACTGCTGACAGCCACAAGCTATCAGAGTATCAGGAGACAGACATAGTTTCCCCACATTTCCTTAAGCATTTACAGAATATCTGACCACTATCAGATTCAGGGTATTTGGCTAGATGGATTTTTGCCCTGGTCTACTCCAATGGAATTTGTTTTGCAGATATGAGCAATTGGAAAGATTTAATGTATCCTTGGGCATAGCAGCCTTTTACTCTGTGAACAGATTATAATTCAACACAGCACAGCTATTTAATAAACACAGCATGCACTAAAAAAAGTATTTAAACTCTTCCATAAAACACCAAGAGCTCAGTGGCAATTCCTAAAGATGGCATAAATAACAATATGACTGTACAACTCCAGATAGCAAAAAATCTCACACTGTCCACCTGAAGTAATCCAAGTATTCTGCAACAGCATAGATTCCCTCTCATGAGAGCATGGGAAAAAAGGAAAAAAAATGAATATATACACCGCATGACAAGAAATTATTTATCCTGATAAAATCACTTTCATTTTAATTCAGTTTATAACTAATTAAATGGCCTAAATTCTGGGTGTTCCCTACTTCTGCTTCTGACTGGTCACAATGAACAATTCACAAAGCTTTTTGGGGGATGTAGAGTATCATTTTCTCTGTACTAACACTTTGACAAACTTTAGCAACTTACTAGTGTTCACTGAGTGGAAGCATGATTAGTCCATCTTCCAAAGTCTGGTGTTAACATGTCTTAAACAAGTTATTTAGGAGATTATACTGTACTTCAGCTGTGACTTCCCTTAAAGAACTACTTTTCAGAGTCCAAACTAGAATTAAACAATTCTTACTCTTACAAAATAAACATTTCAATAAAGTATTTCTAAATTATTGCTTAATTCCAGGTTTGAAAGCTGTGTTTTTATATATCTATAAGCAACTCAATAAAATGGTGCTTTGTCTTGTTTTTTCTCCTGAAGTTGTTTTATGAAAAAGATGAAGGAAAAATGATCATAAAACAATGTAATTTCTAAAAGCAAGACTATTGACTTCAACTGAAATGCTTTCCAAAGATTTTTAATTGCCCTAAATTTGTGAAAAACTGCCCAGGAGATCAACAAATTCATATCAATGAACTGCATTATACTATTGAGAGAACCCTTGGCCTCAAGCCAGGGAGAACAAATAGAAAGGACCATTTTCACTTGGCTGCAAATTATCAAAAAGCTAAGAGAAAGCTATGCAGTTAAAGTGACATGTTTGTATGGTGGGAAAAAGATCAAATATTGATCGTCCAAGCTGAGGTAATTAGAGCAGTTGTCAAGGAGATGTGATGCATGTCGTTAGCCCTACAGAAATGCATCTTTGTTTTATATTGAGTGAATTAGCTGTTCAGCAGTTGGCAGCGATTTTTTCTTTTCTTTCTTTAAAAGGCCATACACCATTCAGTAGCAACATATTCCTGCAATTCAAATTTTTTAAAAAATAAACATACACAAATACACATTAAAAGCTTCTCCTGAATACTGAAAGTTTTTCTACCTAGACTTTTATGGCTATTTTGTCAAATGGATGTGTAAAAAAACATGCTCACACCAGCGTAAAACCTCCAACTGTAAATGGAGAGAAAAACACATGGCACGGGGCTGAAGCGCCTGCTGTTTTATTAGAACCCTTCCACCTCACCCTAGGCAGCAAGTCCTTGCAGATTAATGTCAATCCACTGGGGACTGGAAGCTCACACCACTATGGACACCAGAGACCCATGTGCTGGAGCTGGTGCCACTCATGCATTTCATTCAGCAGTGAAATGGTGCCCCTTCTCCAGCAGCAAGCCAGCGGCGCTGAGGTCTCAGCGTGCCTCCCCTCTCCTCCAGCAGCTGGAGCCCAGCAGAGCCCAGGCTGGCAGCAGCACCTCCTGCCATGGCCCTGGCTTTGCCAGAGCCCGGCCCCTGATCTTCCTGTGCCAAGGAAGATCAGAACAGAACATGGCACCTTCTAGAAATGCAAAACTCTGCAGGGTTACCAGACTCCCCACAAAGACATGGGCCAAACCAACAGCTGCAGCTCTGCAAACTGGATTTATCACTTCAGGCATCAAATCTGTATCTACCAACAAGGAAGATCATCACAGATAGGACATGCAGCCTTTGTGGCAACTGCATGCATCAGGTCTAATCTCTCAAAGAAAGTGTTTCTAGTAGACATTAACTAAATAACTTCACCTACTGGACTAGAAGCAAAACCCCCCAAACCCATTCTCCCAAAAATATTTCCAAATGACAAAAGGTGAGATGTACAAGATCTCAATTCACAACTGAAAAATACCTCCAGGAAAAACAGCCCATCTGACACTTAACTGGGAATTTAACTTGCTATCTCAGGGATTTCCCTTCAGTGTCATACAACTATTTAAGTGGTCTCGTTCTTCCAGTTGTAAGACTGTTCTCAGTTGTGTGTGGCTTTGTAAAACTTCCCTTTTAGGTCAAAATTTGTCAGCACTGGATGTCTTCTTTAAGCCAAAATAATAATATTTCCAGGAAATTTTAAGCAGAGGACTTAAAAGGAAGGCATGAAGTAACTCTGACTTAAAATTCAATTCTCCATAGGATGACAAACATGTGAGGATTATGCTTTGTCTCACTGTGCTGCTAAAATATTTTTTTAAGTAGTAAGAACAAAAAGATATGAATTTGATCAAATCCAGCAATTTACTTTTTCCAAAGATGAAGTCACCTCTACAGTTCTATCTTGCACGCATTTCTCTCAAAAAGAAATCTGGTCTGGAAACCACCTGAATAGAGAGTACAGCAAACAGCCACCTTCCAGTAGAATACTGAACTAAGCCTCAAAGCCTTGTTTGCTCACTATGATGATCTCAGATTTCTATTTTTAACATACCTATCACCATTTTAAAGCTTCAACAGTAAGCACTAATGATAGATTTTCATACTGTTCTCAAGAATTCAAAAAATTTTTATAAAGAGAAAACAAAACACAGCTGTTCAATCCACCAATAAAAAAATGCTCAGCATATTAATATACAAAATTAAATAGCCTGTCTTTACTGCTGTGCCATGTCTTTAGTTTATTCCAAGTAATTCAACAAAAATAACCACCTTTAACAAGGGTAGACCAGGTACTGGAGTTGATACTTTTCCACAAGCCTCTGTTCTTTTTGAGCAGAGCAGTACTGAACATAGAAACCTTTTGCTTCCTTCGGTCACTTACTCTTCCCTACACAGAATTAGATTCCTGGAATACCTATTTGCTGGAAAAGGAATATATTATCACCACTTAGTTCAAATACTATCCTTCTTATAAAAGACAAACTAAAGTAAAATCTTGTGCCAAGTACAATATTTCATCGGTCTGGATGCCATGGGACTCTATAACATGGCAATGCTTTTCAAAGACCTACTGAGCAATCAGATGGGAGCCTGAGAAACTGGCAGCCATTGGACTGCATATTTCTAAGGAAACATCCCTGTCTGGCCATCCAGGAGCCACCCTGGCAGTCACATCCACACCACCTGTGCTGGCACCAAAGGGAGGCTCCCATGGGACTCCCCTGTTCATCCCACACACACAGGCAGACAAGCTCGATTCCCAGGATTCCCACAGCAGAGGCTCAGATGACCAAATCCTTCAAATAGTTTAATCTTGGTGCAATAACTAAATAACACAATAACAATCTGAACTGCTGCCTCCAAGAAGGGACCACGGACAAAGGAACCGTTGCACATTTATGGCCCCACAGTTGAAGCAGGGGAAGGTCCGGGGTCCTTGGCTCCTGCCGTGTCCCTGGGTGACCTGTCCCCTTGTCCCTGGGTGACCTCTCCCCTGGCTGGGACACAGCTCCCTGAGCCCTTCATTATGCAAAGTGTTGGCAGCTCCCAACCTCTTGACTGGGCTCCCACCCAGAGCTCAACCTGCAGCTGCACCCTGAGCTACTGCCCTGAATGTGCTCCTTAACAATATCCTCCCTGATAAAGACTTACTGACCTATTTCACATTTTAACCAAACTCAGAAAAGTCTTCTTCATTCTTTCTGCCATTAGAATTTGTGTGAAAACACGATGATACCAAAGTAAAAGCTATCCCTTGGATTGTGAAAAATTGCCCAAAGAAAAAGTTCTTGTTTAAATTGTTACAGAATTTTATTTCCTTACTGCATATAAAGGAAAATATATTTTTTGTCATTAGAGTAACAACTTCCCTCATTCATCCTAATGGAGTCCCAAATTTGATATACCAGGAAAACTAAAAGAAAAGCAACTCAAAAGCCAACCAAACTACTAACCCAATAACCACTGAGCACAGCCCAGATATTCCACTTTCTCATATCATGTACTTGGTCAATACTTGTCCCACATAACAGCACAATGATTCAGAGTAGTCTTGCCTTTGTAAGACAACATTTTCATGCATGCTGTATGCTGTAAGGCAATACTTATTCTTAAAGAGACACCAACATTGTCCAACAGGAGCAATATAGTGGTAAGAAAATCATGCCACTAAGAATATTTTATAGATACTGCCAGCTAAATGTTGAAAAATGCTGAATTTTTAATGTAACCAACTGCATATTTACTATCTTGATCAATAATTAAAGTATACTTGTCAGAATACATAAACAAGAAACATGATTTCAAATACCTCCATTTATTATGTTTGTTTACTTGCTTCATCCAAAACCTGATCATATTTACTCATCACTGAAGCTAAGAGTTTCAACAGCACAGTAAATACCACACATTGTGTTTAGCATAATGAGACCTTTAGATCTGCACAGTATTTCTGTTTCAGTACCAATGCTGAAATTAGGATTCTTCTTACAACATAAGTCAATTTTTTGGCCAACAAAAATGTTGTTTCAAAACCAATCAGCTCTTTTATTTACTACAGGCACAAGGCAGTTGGCCTCTGAACAGGAACAAGGGAAGGGCTGAATTTTCCTCTTCATGTCCTGCCCACAACAGAAGACTTTTAATCTGGTGTGCTGAAAACTGCATCAAGCTCACAAATTTCTCAAAAAAGAAAGCCCAGCAATGGGCCCTATCTCCATCTGCTTAACAACAAGGACAGACAGTTCAATGGCTGCAGAAAAGAAATCATAAGGCATGCACTGCCCTTTAGTGGTTGTAGAAATCCTCATCCATAAAGTACACAACTGTTAGACTGTCACTAAGAGGAGCATACCTAACTGCACTTCACTTAAAAAATCCCAATATGTGTTCCCCAAACCAAACTTGTATTTCTCAACAGCATTAAAACCACTAGTCTCATTTCAACGTTTCAAATACTTCAACAAGAAAGGATTTTAGGGGATATGTCTAAATGTACCATGGTTTCTGACTCATCCAATTGCAGGATAAGAAAGGAGTAGGCTTGAGAAGAGAGGAAAAGAGAAGAGCTGAAATTAAAGTGAAGAAAAATTTATTTACTCATCCTTGTAACACTGGAGACTCTTGAGGGATTTTAAAAAGATACTGGCATGTAAGATACTAACTATTTCTGAAACTACTCTTGATGACCATCAGTATTACAAGGCACCCAAGTAACTTTGATTACTGAACTCTTAAACTTCTCTTTCAATTTGCTGAAATTTTTATTTAGGTAACTTCACATTTGTTTTCCCACTCATGCCTTTAGATGGCCAGTGATAATTGCAATTTGACTTCAACTGAGTATGTAACACTTCAGTATTCTTCCACCAGTTATTTTTTGTACCACCCACAGTTCCAAGATTGCAGGAAACAGAAGCATGAACTCTGAAAGACCTGATCTACCCTGACTGTCTCCAGGTCAATAGTTGTCACAATTTCCTATGGAGAGTGTGAAACATTGAAAGGTTTAGTAGACATTTAAAGCTCATTTGAGGGAAACACTATCACATCTAGGCTAGTAAAATGGGAAATTAATTTAGTTTAATTTTAAGGTCTCTGGACTAGCTGGCCAGTCATGACTGTCATGTAAGTTTCATCTTCTAGATGTGAACAAGATTTGAAAAGTGTACTGAAATGTTCTAACAGAAGGGATATATTTATTATCACGCATAGCAAATATTCATTTCTGAAAATGAGGGCTTTTATATTAGTTATCCAAGGAATTAGTCTCGAAGACTGCTGAATTTTTGTCTGAAGTCTTTCATTAAGCTTGCACATGATAAATGAGGGAATGAGATCCTGTATTTTCCTCAAAGATACAGAGAAATAATGTTTACTGTGAAAATCCCAGGTGCACATTCAGAATTACAGAAAATGACCTGTTGGCCCTGAAAATACTAAAACTGAAGTATGTTGCAGATACAGAACATGAAACTGCTGCATCCTCCTGATGATTCTTGTATTTCAACAATGACCACTTAAGTCTCAGTACATTTCTTCTGCATTTATCAATATAAAACCACTCAGCAATTCACAGAACACCACAAAAAGTGTATCATATGCAATTTCTGCTTGGGAAAAAAGAAGGCTGGAGAAGGTATGTGTGTGTCAGATTGTAAGTAATGACTACATGGTAAATATTTGTTTATTCTATTGTTAGGATGGCATATACTTAAAAATAGCCACTTTTCTAAAGAATCATGTTATTTCTTATTGCTCAAATAGGAGCAGATCAGTAGTCAAAGTCTTGGCAAAAACATTTCATATTCACCCTGTGAGCATTCAGACCATGGCACAAGTCCATAGTGCCTGTTAGGCAACTGTCATCTGATTTCTTTTGGTTTTTCAACAGATTTGCCCATAGTATGTTACTACATGGTTATTTTACAGTTTTGAGTATAGCATTACTTTCTATAGTAATTATTATGGATTTGGTAAAAAGAGTATGCACTGAGAATCCAATGGCAGGCGAAAATTATGGTAGCTATTCATTTAGTTCCATGTCCTGCCAGGAAACAACCAAATAATACAAAAGCCTTCAAACTAGTCCTGTATCCCCTGTGACTGGAACACTAGAAAATGTTTTAACTTCATTATTTTAAATTAATGTTCTAAATCTACATTATTCCACTGCCTTTCTTTCTTCGGTATCTAATATATGTTACCAAAATGAAAGGCAGTTTTATAGTATTTTCCCAAAAAATGAGATGCAGTTCCTGTTTACAAAGAAAAAAAAATATACTTTTACAGAACTTGGATTTTCTCCAGCTCTCTCCTGTACATAAAAAACTCCTAAATTTTTCATTGAATGGATTTTTAACAGCATAGCCTTGTTCAAAGATGGAAGGGAAGTTTGGTACTTTTTTCCCTTAGAACATCTTCAAAACTAAAATTAGTAGAAGCAGCACAGTGAGAAGTAAAGCAGTCTTCTTTACGAATTAACATGCTATTGACAAGCAGATAAAGTAAGGAGAGAAGACAGCACGGCTAATTAGTCTTCAAAACATGTGCCTTAAAAAGCATTACTACTTAAAGTAATTATTAGTTCTTTAAAAAATGTATCCAGTTATTATCACTATTTTCTCAGAGGCAGCATAGTGAGGCTGGACTCATCCTGCTTAAAATCTGCGAAATCTGGCATTCACTGTGTTGCACTGGATAAAACACTTGTGAAACAGAGGCAGCCAGTTGGGAGTACTAGACAGAAGGTCTTTGGCAGAACTCAGTTAATGAATCTAGGCCATGACATCCAGTGGAGCACTTGGAGCACCCAAAGAATAGCAAGGAGTTAAATTCTATAAGCTTTAAGTTATCATGGGCTGCTTTCCAAAAAGCATGACTTGCAATACTTGAGCATGCAAGCCAGATTTCATTTCTGGCTCCATCTCACGATGCTGTAATAGTTTAATTCAGCTGAACTAGAGATTCTCTTTTACTATAAAAATCAAGAGCTAGCACAATATAAGTGTTTCATTAACTGCAGCAAAATTAATTAGCAATTGATGAGAGAAAAGAAAATCAATAGTGTCCTGCAGCAAGTCTGCATCTGTGTTGGCTTCTTGCAAATTCTGCTGACTGCTGAAAATCCCAATGGTAGGAGATGCTTTTTTTTGTTGTTAATAATATATTATATATTACAATGTTATTATCTTTAGATAAAGTAAGTGTTAAGTCTAGTGTATGTGTAACCAGGAAACAAAGTTTGCCTTAACTTTCTCAATGAGCACTTTTCAAACTGAAAGTACCAAATCTAACAATCACTAATGTATCACAAATGTGTTGTGAGATAAAAACTAAATGTTATTTCTTATGTCTGAATAGTTTTAAAAATTACAATCAGATTTCAATTATAATTAAAAAAAATCTGAGGTTACATTCCAAACAAACATATATATAAATATATATATATATAGTAGATACCATCCTGGTATCTTTAGGAAAAACAAAGCTCAAGACTCTGAGGAATTCCAGTTAGAACAGCAAGACAAATTTCTCTGTGTGTACCTGTGCACATGCATGGGCTAGATCTGTACTCTTGCTCATATGGCCAAAAGTTCCTGACAGTGACATCTCTCATACAGTCATCACCTCTTTGAAGTACTGCCCAATGAACTGTCTTGGTCTTGGAACAGCAAAGCAGAATTTTGATTTTTAGTGTTAAATATACTTGGGTTTTTACAGAACATTATCTTGGAAGATGCCCCTAATTTCTTCAGAAATATAATTCATAGTTTCCTTTCTGAGCACATCGCAATGATAAAAGGGAGGGATGGGACCCACGGGTGTATCATATATGTAACTACTAGTGAATACAAATGGAAATTTTGGCTGAAGAAATTATCCCCGGGGCAAATTGTCAACAACAAGGCAAATAACACTAATACTTTACACTTAAAACAGAAGCTGAGAAGGTTTCACAAGTGTTATTGAATTAAACCAAACAGCAAGTTTCCAAGCCAAGGTTCTGCAAAAAATTTTTAATTGTACAACCAGGAAGCAAGGTGTTCATAGCTATAAACTCAGTAATTCATCTCAAAGACGAACTTTCTCTCATTCCTCCTCTCCCTCCTAATAGTTCTGGAGAGAACGCTTACATTTTGCAATTAAGAGAAGACTCACATTAATTACTTGCTTCCAGCTTTGTCACCTTCCTCATCTTTCTCATAAACTGCCACTGAACATTCAGTCATATTGAAAGGATGAACACCACACCAGTGCTGCTTTGAGACAATTTTGTATATGCACTGAGAAATGCAGTGAAACAACTCACTTTTTTGTAAAAATGAATTATAAACTTTATCATTAACTATTACAAAGTAATGGACATCTGAAAAGCAAAGATCTCTTATTCAATTTTTTATGAGCTCTCAAATGTCCTAATGACCTTGTGCAAAACCCACTGCTTTGTCTTCATAAAAAAACTCTAAGCCAAGCTTTTTATGATGAGGTAAGAGGAAGAGCACAAACAAGCATGGGTGAAACATCTTCCTCTTGCTTTTTCAGTCACGTGCCAATTTCTGCTATCTACTACACAAAGTAAGTCCAGAGATATTAACTGAAAATGACTGAAGAACATGTATTGCAGAAAACCTGTTGAATAAGAATGAAACTGATTGCCATTCTTAGAAAACTGAATAGGCAAAAAAATACAGAAATTACCTGATTTTTCTCTCATTTTTTTTTCCTTTAAAAAGAACTAGTGGGCACTCAAGTAATCTGCTTCTAAAGGATGAAGAATTTAATTTATAGTTCTAAGAAACTGCAGTTTTTTCAGCTGCATTTTAGTAGTTTAAGCAACAAAGCCAGTTCCTTATGTGTACAAGAGTAACAGCCTGATTTTGCTGAAGTTAAATGAGACTCAGTCCAAGTTTCCATTAGACAGAAACAAGGCATATTTTGGATAATCACTTCTAACACAGAGATAAAATGTACATAGCTTTTATCTGTTCTCTTAAGGAACTGTCCATCTATGGATGGACAACATTTTGCCAAATACACAAGAGGATCACATTTTCTCATTAATTTAACAACATCCTAAATTACAAAAACATTACATCCACAAACTTAGGAACAAACAGTATTATCTGCCTTTGCTAAAATGGGCTGCTGTTTTTGAATTTCTTTTGCATAATGTTTCTTAAACTGAAAATACACGGGAAGAATTACAGCCCAGAATTTTCTCATGAAAATACATAAACAAGGTGAGGAATCTTCCCCTTTCCCCAACCACAAGTTTCATTCAGTCTCAGTCTGAATGAAAGAAGCAAGTTACAATGACATAATTAACAATTCATTAAAAAAATTTTAACAATAATTACTCTGCAATTATCACTTATTTACAAACATGTAAATGCATGCTTTAGTTACGTAATTAATCATAAAACAAATGTACAGTATATAATATTGTAATTAAGTATAGATTTATTAATGACATAACACTTGTAACTAATTAATGCACACAGTTAATCATTAAGTATCCTGCTAAGTGCTTATTAGGGTGTTTCTACCCATGGACCTCTGATATTTTTCTTTGTCAGCTGCCTGATACCTTCACATTTCAAAACAGCAAGGAACATAAAGGAAGGTAAGACCTCTGAATGAATTATTTTGTAAGATGAATATTACTTCAGATTTCATTGTGCTACAGCTTTACAATCAGAACTGACCCAACAGCTTCTGTCTTGGAATGCTTACAATCTAGAAATTTAAAATGTCATAAGCAGGAAGTTCTGCTAGATTCAGATAACTTCTATTTTTTTGTTAGAATATGCATGTTTTTCCTTTTAATAGATATTTGCATACGAAAGTAGTTCTTTTTCAATGACAAAGCCTTTTATGAATTGAAGATATTTTCTCTACACCAGAAATGTGCACTAACTCATGAAACCCAAGGCTTGCAACTCATCTACACTTGCCATACTTAGAATTTAGGGTAGATGTGCATCCTGTTTAGATGGGCTGCTGTTTCTTATGAATAATGTTTTATTATTTATTCATGTTGTGGTAATGTTCAAAGTCTCTGATCTAGATTGCAACTTCATTATAGTACAGGTGATCGATACATAAAGCCTGAATCAATTCCTCCCCTAAAATTCTAACTTCAGAAAAACTGCAAGTGAACAAGATACAAGGTACAAGCGAAGTAATTAAGAGCAGAGACAAACTTCCTATTAGTTACCTACTGTTTTTATAACCTCCATAAATTCCCTATTGCCTTTCCATTCCTCTTCTGTCACTGTAAATAACATAACAATTATGTCTCTTTTCTCAATTTCATGTTTTAGCTACAAGAAAAAAGAAAAGAAACATACTGCACTGAATCAGAACTGCTCAATTTACTTGGTACAGCATTCCTCCCAGGGATAGTTGAACGACTCTCCCACAGGTATTTAGAAGCTCCTGGTACCTCCTCCTGTTCAAGGAGTGATGGATATTGCCATGTATGCCGTGATTGATCATCCCAGACTCTGGAGTTTGGCCAGCTGCTGTTCCTGGTGTCTTCTGAACTTAGTCCTACCCCAAGAACGTTCCTCTGCTTGCCCCTGTGGGGCACACCCTGCCTTTAGCAGTGTGTTGTTTAGGGCTTATACTTCTTTTGCATATACTCAGCTTTTTTGGAATGTTTTCTAAGTGTCAGTTCCATGACCATGAATATTTTTGGTGTGATTTTATATTTTAGGCTGAAGACCTACCCTCTGTATTCCCTGCTTGCCCATCTTTTCCTGTCACTCGTTCCTCCATCCCTGCCTGCAATTGCCCTCTTTCTGCCTTTGTTAGTCAATAACTTGTCAGCATTTCTAAAACAGTACAAGTGTCTGCAAACAGGAAATGAAGCTCAAGGATTGGGAGCACAAAGGTATCCAAACATATATTAATATTTCCATTGGCTCTGAAACCTGCAGACATGACAGTGCTTGGTTTAAATGCGTTTTCCTGTAATAGTAGTGAAAGTAACAAAGGTCCTCATGACCTAATCTCACTTGTTAATTAAATCTTCAGTAATATCTTAAAATATCAGACAAATATTACAAAATTTATAACCAATGGATCACATATACTTTATCAAATGCAGAAGACTGGATCCTAAAAGATTAAGATTTTTATTTACTAAATGAATAATTCTGTAAGCTTTTCAAGTATTTCAATTAAATCAGTGGTAAGTTTCTAGCAGAAAGCTGGATGTGATGCAGCTCCTTAGTATTTTTAGGTAGATAGTTTTTTGGTTTTTTTTTAATTCCATTTCCAATAATAGGATATATATCCAATATTTTAAAAATATTTTATCATGAAGGGAACCTCTACTACTGCAAATACTGGGATAAATCTTGGTGGCATTAATGTGTAATTTATATGACAGTAGCTACATGATAGATGTCCAGAGTATCTGAGATCAAAACACTGAATCAGTCAAGAGCACGTGCATGTCATTATCTTAAGAGAAACAGTATGCTCTGTTTCTACTTCTGAAGAAATGATTCAAATTTCAATCCAACAATCTGAAATTTTACTTGAAAACAATTAAGCTGCTTTCTCACTATGAGAGAAAACAGACACCATGAATATCTAGCTAGCATTAATTTCTATGGTGTTTGGTTTCTGGGGATTTTAAGGGGTTATTTTGTTTAAAAAAAAACAACCTCCCCCCCAAAAAAACAACAATCCCATGATGAGCAAAGGCTAACAGATGACTAAAATGATCCTGTTCAAATTGCCCACAAAAGTTTATCTCTACCTGAGACCTTGCAGAAATAAATACATATATACTTATCTCCCTCAGAGAAAACAGAAATGCACTGTGAGCAGCACTACACAATCACTCATACTAAAGGCACTGTAAACAAAACATATTAAAACTTTCTAACATAAACCAGTAAATGTGTGAGGCAAAATAGATTTTTTTTTGAGGAAGAAATGCATGCTGTGGGACTGGCACATCGATCTCTCTTACCCGCCAGAGTCCCTGGCCAACCTCAATGTAAGACAGCAGCAGATGAGTAACAGGCACCCATCAAGCCTCTTTGTCATGCCCTTATGATTTGAAATCCCTGAGCTGAGACAGGACAATAAATGAAACAGAGTTAGAATTATATGGTTGATGGTCAAAGACACTGATAAAAATGGCAAGTCCAGTGAGCAATGATAGCTTCACATATACAGACAATTCCACCAGTGAAACATGCTTTAAAACATGCCTTACAAATTCAGGGATGCTGTTTCACTTTAAACTATTACAGGTATCTTTCAAAACCAAATGTGTAAAGACAAGCCACAGGCAGATGCTCACCTGGGAACTTTTCAAAAGGAATTCAGAGTAACCCAAATAATTTTCATTTCAGGAACCATTGAGGTGCAACAAAAGGAGAACACTAGTAATAATACTAGTGAAGGTGTAGGGTCAGGAACTGATCTCTTTTCCCTGGTGACCAGGAACCTGAGGGAATGGGCTGAAATTGTGTCAGGGGAGGCGTAGGTTGGCTATCAAGAAAAGGTTCTTCACCCAGAGAGCTGTCCAGGCACTGGAACAGCTCCCCAGGGAAGTGGTCACAGCACCAAGGCTGTCCAAGTTCAGAGTTCATTGTTTGGACAACACTCTCAGGCACATAGGGTGATTCTTGGGGTGTCCTGCGCAGGGCCAGGAGTTGGACTTGGATAATCCTTGTGGGTCCCTTCCAACTCAGGATACTCTATAATTGCAGTTTTTGCACATCTCACTCCAAGTGGAACAATCTGTTGCCATTACAGTGAAACATCTGAAATTAATTTTGGATTTTAGCTTTCTTGTGCTAAGGGTTTTTCCAATCACTGTTTTTTTGGCATGAGCTGATGGGCAACATATACTATTTGAATTAGTGATATTAATTGTATTTGCTCTACAAAATCAGGTATTTGGCTCCAAAGAAAGCTCTGCTGGATGAAATAACGGGGCTTACATAAAGGGTAGTTCGCAGCTCTCCATTTTTCCTTATGTAAACTGTTGTTTTTTCCCACACAGCTGAGCATCAGATGTTCACATCCATATTATTCTGCCCAAACACCAAACATGCCCATTTTAGCAAACTTACTACTTGTACTGAAACCAGAAGTATCATGGAAACAAGGAGTAGCACAGTTGCTTCTATGAGCTCTATATACAAGAAAAGCCTCTCTGCAGAATAACAATTTTTACGAATTTTTTAATGTTTCAGAACATTCTGGAAAACAAGCCATAGCTTTTCAATACTGAGCACAGGTATACATGTACAAAGATGTACCCAGTCCTGTGTCCTACCTCTACTAATGGCTGAGAGAGGACACACACAGGGAAAACAGAGAACAAGGCACGCTGCATTTTTCTTTTCGCCATGTAATCTTTCAGCCTCCAGTTGTTCCCAGCTCAAAATTTCCTAAGCACACTGTCTTTTCTCATATAAAGCAGTACTCTATGGATCTATCTTTCAAGAACTCATCTTGTAAGCAAACACCTTTGCCAAAGCTGTACCACAAGGCTACTACCTATTAATTTGAATCTGGCTTCTACTAGCTTGACTAAATAACATTTTAGTCTCACCTTGTAAGAGAGTGAACAGTGAACAGATTCTCACGCGTCCTCTTACACCATGACTGATTTTTTTCAGCTTCTGTAGTTCCCTCCTTTCAACAGTTACTTTTCAAGAAAGCATCCTATGTTCCTCCAAATACATTCTTTATCTTTATTTACTGCTTTTCTCTGAATTCTTTCCAGTTCTCTTACAGCTTTTTAGAACTTACAGAACAGAACCATCAGCATCATCCAAGGTGTGGATTTCTTTGATGACTTAATGATACTTTGTCTCCTGTACCTTTTTCTCTAGTCCTTGCTTTATGGTTCCTAATTTTTGGGTTGGATTTTGTTTAGTTTGCCTTTGTTTTGTAGTCCTGTTGGCCACCTGAGAACTGTGCATTCCTTCCTAACATAGACATAGCTGTATTAGTTGGATATCCCTCACCCACAGGTTTGTTGAGCTCCTCTAACAGCACAAATCGGATTTCCCTTTGCAGAAGCCATACTGACTACTCCCAAGTGAACTATATTTAGCCAGACATTCATTAAAGCAGTTTTATTATAGTCTCTACTAAATTTTCCTGGTAAAATCTCCATCTTACATGCCTGTAAATCCCTAGAAACTTCAGGGACTGCTTGAACAACAGGATTATCTCTAATAATCTAAACTAAAATGTTTAACTACTTCTTAGGGAAAATATTAATACAGAGATTCCTTTGTGTATGATTAGAATCCTCAGACAATGTGTTCTAAAAGACAAACATACCCCTTTTTTTCCCAAGGAAAGGAAATAATAGACATGTTTTTATCTTGACCTTAGATAAGGTGGTAACAGATACAGTTGTCAACCAAACCAACAGAAAATATTTTTATACCCTAAGTGTATTTTTAAGTTTCACATTTCTGTCCCCCCTAATTACTTTTTCATTTTTTTAATTTTTAGTTTTTTAAGGTAGAGATATAACTGATAAAAATATTTGCTACAGATGTGAACAGAGTCATACATGCTTCTTCTATATTAATATACAGGAAAGGGAACAATTTGCTTCTACATTTCAGCTACCACACTACCTATGAAGCTTGCATTTTCCGGTAGAGGGATGAAATACAATTGTATCATCTCTGACTGCCACAAAGCTGAGGCTTAAAGTCATCTGTACCTATTAAACAGAAAAATACTGCAAAAGTCAGAAACAAATATATCTGACCAGGATAACATTTATCAGTTATCAATAATTAAGAAAAAACCAAAACACCTAAAGGCTTATTTAACAACAGTTCTGACAAATCAATTCAGTAGTTACTGGAAACTCTTGTCCAGAAATACTCCCTTCCACACAAAAGGTATTTTCTGCTTTTAAAATGTTGTTGCTGGCAGTTTGCTGCTGCTCATGATCGCTCACAGTTAGATTCAGCCTGATGAAGCCTGCTTTGGCTGGGGAGGGGGCTGTGCACAGGAGTGGCCCAGCTGGATTAGCTCCCTGTAGCAAGTGTCTACCTGCCCCAACGTGTCTAACTGGATGGGATCTCCTGTGCATACCAATGGCTATCACAGGACTTTTATTTCCATTAAGCTCTCAATGGAGGCTCTTGCAATCTAATTTTACATGTGTTTTGTGTTAGTCACATTTGCAATTACCCAGGTTACCCCCACCTCCTCATTATGTTATAATTGAGACTTGACTAATTGAAACCATAGGTGCAGTTTTAAAGCAAGACAATTTTCCTGTAATAATGCACAACTCCCCCTTCCTTTCTTCCTCCAGTGGAACCATGGGAAATTCAGAGTCGACACTTTTCAGTAAAGAGCTTTTAAATATTGATCATTTGCAGGAAGTCTACTGATGAATCAGGGAATCATCACTTTCTTACCCTACACCTCTCTTCCTCAGAATATGAAAAGACAGAAATTTGACAAATAGACTAAAGACATAATGCCATCTCAGGAAGGCATCATACAGGAGACACAATGAAGAAAGGACATCTACCTTTGCCTCTCACATAATTTTTGACTTTCCCAGGGGGTGGATGAGAGCATTTCAACATATGCCAGAGCAGTGCTAATTGCTGCTCTAACGCAGGGTGGTTGCCTTCTTTCAACAGCTGTTGTACAGCACAGAATACAGAGTTGAAAGTGCTCCATCCTTTTAGGCCCAGATGCTCCCATTCCCTCCCCCAGCAGACTTCCAGTCTGCAGTTTGGGAAAGCCCTGGGGAAAAGTGGCTCAAGGGGCTTGTTACATTGCCTTTGATGCTGAAGATCTACTGCAGAATGAATGCACCACTACAGACCTGCCCTAACAAATAATGCATAAATATAGGCAATTCCAATTTTATATAGAATTTTTAAAAACCCAAGAAAACAAGCAAACACAAGTAATATTAATTTTTTACATAATTGTGGCAAATAGAAAAATTGTTACAGGCACATTTCTTTGAAATCTTTCAAATTCAACTTTCTGTGTATATACCAGTTTTTATTCAGTTACTACACCACCATCTACCCAGATCTAAATAAAAAGATATTTTTAAGACTAAGTAGTACATTAACATCTTAAAAGTCCAAAATAATAAATTACAAGCATTATGTTATTAGAAATAGGGGTCAATAAATGTTTTTTACGCACACATTTTTTTAATTTTTAAAAATGTAAATGTGACAAAGTTAGACCACAATTACTTGCACAGAGAAGAACTGCACTCTTTTATTATCAGCAGTGCTAGGGCAGGTAACTCCTAACCTCTACCTTCCCCAACTGCTCTTCAGTATCCCTAAACCATGGCCAGTTTTATGGGAGAAATTTTTGTGGGGTTGCTCGGTGATTGGCTAAAACCGCAACATTTATTTTCTGTTTTTCACTCGGCTCAGTTCCCCACTTCACTTCAGAGTGCAGCCCAACAGATTATATAAGCACACAAGTGAAAATGCAAATTAAGTGCAGGGAGAACATGCTTGGGACACACTATACTCTCCATGAGGAAGGTACAGAAATTTTCTAGGTTTTTTTAGGTATAGACACAGGAAAACACTGCTTTCTTGTTCCTCTTAAAGACTAAGACTATATTGTCTGCCATGGAAATGTAGCACGCACTTTTAAAAATAATGAATTTACACATAGTTATACAACCATACTATGCCACATAGTTATTTTCTTTTTTTCAAATGACCAAATGAACTGATAGAGAATTCACAGCTTAAGAACTGGAGGTGTAAGAATTAGTGCTGGTGGGCACAGACATTTTTCTGGAACAAACCACCTATATGGCTGGCATTTGGTGGTAGACACAGAAGAGAAGCAAGAGCACACTGCATTGCCAATCCCCTCTCAGCCAGGAGGCTTTCAAGGCTTGCTGATCCTCAGGACAATGCTGGTGCCCTCCCTCTGCTCTGCTCCGTCACACTAGCCACAGGCTCCTGTTTTGCCATCCCTGAAAACTACTCAGACTCAGAATCATGTTTCCTTCTGCTTCTTAACTCTGTTTCCTTCAAGTCTGAAGTTCTTCTTGGGGATTCCTGCAACCTTGAGTTACCTCTTAATTGGCCCATGCATCTCTGTTTTTTTCTACGCTTGCAGAACCCTGTTTCATCTGCTCCTCCCTGTTGGCTGCACAAATTTAGGTTCCTGCCTTCCCATGCAAACCAAAGACAACACTTCCCAAGTGGTCAGTGAGGAAAAAATGCATCACCTCCCAGTCCTCAGGTGCTCCAATATCAGAACCTAATGATTACACATAAAGTAAAAATTACTATTATATTAATGTTCACAAGACCAGTGAATACACTTCATCCATAAAGTGACAGTAAACAAATATGGAGATGATTGCTAATTTGGCAAGACAACACCTAAATACAGACACTGGAACTGCAGTGGGGAAGAAATGCACTCTGAGATTACTTATAGCTCCCATAATCTGAAACGAATTTGCACTTGTAGTTTGTACAGTTTCACACTGTACAGTCAAGGTACACACTGATACAGTCAAGGTTTCAAGCTGGCACTAGGTTTTCACAGACAAGTTTAAGTATTAACTTCAAACTATTTCTTTAAAACATAAATACTAAGAAAATCTTAAACTCTGGAAAAGGTAATCTTACACATAAGGAATATAGTGTAAGTTGTTGCATGTTTCTAGTTAAGTGCCAAATGCTTTAAGCACTGTTCAGAACGTAAAGGCAACCTCAGCTACTAAAAGAGGCGTGGAAGCTGTTGTCATCTACAGTATACGAGTGCTATTATGGGGTATATTTTGCAACATCCTTAAAATGAGGCAGATCAGATTAATTGCATTCACAAGCATCGCTGAAGCCATAAAGCAAAGAGCAACTCCAGACAGAGCTCTGAAATTATTTTCTAATTCTGAAATTATCACTATCATGTACTTAGGACATACTTGCTCACTAAATTATTATTCTACAACTAGTTCCCCCAGGTACTGGTAGCTTTCCAGATAAATTAACTTCTAATATGTTATGGGAACATTGTTATTTCGGGTCAACA
Organism: Aegithalos caudatus; assembly: GCA_013389925.1. NCBI lineage: Eukaryota > Metazoa > Chordata > Aves > Passeriformes > Aegithalidae > Aegithalos > Aegithalos caudatus. The sequence continues at coordinate 20,987 of WEIU01019502.1, read as the reverse complement.
TTTTCAATATGAACTCATTGTCTCCACGAAGCAAAGAAATATTATAATCCATTAATATCTCTTTCAACAAAAAGGATGAAATCTTCCCCTGGTTACGCTGATAAACACTTTGGTGTCAAAACTAAGCCTCTTTATCATGATAACCTAGAGTAATGGTCTGCTGCTCCAGGCACTTTACTTTACAGATGAAAAATCAGTTCTACTTTCATGGAATTAGATTAATGCCATAACAGGAAATACTTCTGGGGCTGAACTTGCTTCATGCCTTCAAAGCTGGCTGTAAATTTAAAATACTTCCTGAACTCAAAAGATAAGACAGGAGAGCAGGAAAAAGAAAAACAGTGAAGTGACCCTCTTTCTGAAGAAAAATATTGCTTCCTGAAAAAGCTGTCAAAAGCTACTTGCTAAGGGCATTGTGGCCCAGAAGGCCCAGGGCAAGTCTGGTTTAGTTGAACATGAGGATACTGGGTATATATCAGACACTTGCCATAAATCTGTTCCTTCCGTAATCCTCTACGATAAACTTTTCTTTTTTTCGTCATCTGACTTGGCAAACGCTGGAGTAATAACTTTCTCAGCTTCTCACAAATACAAAACAGCTTGCTATTTTATGTACAATATTTTTCAAGGATTACAGTTTTGCAAACTGAAAAATGCTGACCCCAAGCCTTAAAATTGGATTTCAATGGTGAAAATGGACAACACGCAGCAAACTCAGTAACAGCTTTATATAGAAATAGCCTTACAATAAAAGATGTAAGGCAGTCTTAAGAGGAATTTAACAATTATAGGAAGAGAACCCAAAGTCTGATACAAAATATTACTATAAAGGCAGAGTTTAGGGAATTCTGTGTTAACTTTTTCAGGACAGGGAAGGTTTTCTTCAGTTCCCTTTCCCATCGGAGAATATGTACATTTGATGTGGTATACATTTAGAAGCATGTAATATCACATCATTAAAAACTAAGGATCAAATATCCTAGCGAATTTCACCGTTAAGTACTGAATAACAATAACATTTACATACTCAGAACCTTGAGTCAGAAAATCTGAGGAAGATAATATATGTGATTTCCATCCATTCTAGATCAACAGTTGTGCCTGCTTGGGCCAACATTTTTATAGATCGTGTAATCCTTTTAGCTTTTTATGTTTGTTGCACTCAGTACATTCCAGCAGCTGGAAAAAAAACTCCACTTACTGTCTTGGCTCCCTGTTCACATTTCACCTCTGTAACATTACTGGTCTATGAAGCATGGGTTTAAATGTTTATGCTTGTGCTAAGGCACCCTTCACTTGATCATGAAGCAAAATTATTAGTTTGAAAAAGTAAACAGGAAAGGAAGTTTATTGACCAGCTCAAATCTAAAACCAGCACAAAAGGGAGAGTCAGCTACCTTCTTGTAATTATTCATGTTCAGGTTTCCATGCTACATGTTGAGAACTGCATACTACTTCTGAATGCCAACTTTATCTCCAGGTTCAAACAGGTAAATAAAGAGCCCACCCACAAAACACCACCAGCCTTCAAAGGTAGTATCAGATCCACAAGATGCATAACCTGCAGCTCACTACTCTCTCCTCATCTCTAAGCATCAATTTAATCAGGAGGAAAAACTACAGAGGTTTGCTAAAGATGAGTGGGAGGTGAGAGAATGCTGTGAAAAGGGTACATAAGTAATGCAACCAACTGAATTTTATGACAGAATTGTGTAAAGCATGCATTTACACATTTTTGAGAGATCTGCTTGAAGCTGAAACACACACACAGCTGTTCAAATGTTCAGAAAGACTGTAGCAAACCAGATGCTTTTCTTTGTAGATTATAACTGAGCTTTTCACAAATTAGAATTGGATCCATTATTATGCTAGTATTTTCTGTAACACAAGACTGGATGCTGAAAATACCCCAGCACTGCAGCAGGATCTAACATACAGAAAACAATCCCATCTTTGACCTTACAGTATGTTAAAAAGTCCAGAAAACAGAAAGGAAAAAAAACCCTCAAAAATCTATTTTAAGACTTCCCCACTATATAAATACCTAAATACCCATTAGTATTCCCATATACAGAATCTATTCATAATAGCCAATTCTCAGAATTTTTTTGGAAGGATTTCAATATTGCTATAAGAGTTCTTTCTGCTTCTAAGTCCCCAAGATCAAGTACTTCCTCCTGAATACCCTATGCCATTGCAGACTAATTTTCTGCAGTTTTTCAGGATTGCTGATTTGCAGCGTTGCTACAAGAGGCAGGTGTTGTGCTCTGTGACACTGGTAAGGGACACCAGCACTCCAAAAGTGTCAAGTTTCCCTAGAAATCTCTACAAAGCTATAGATAGCATTGCACCCCATCTCTGCTTCCACAACACTTCCTTGCATTCACAGACATCTGTTACTTTTCTTTCTTTCCACAGCACTGACATTCTCCTTACTGTTATGGGCTGCAGACCACACATGAGAATACTGAGGCTATACCTAGGTCACTTGAAAGAAGAACCATTTGGATCTACTCTATGGAAAAATATGGATTAAGGACATCCATTTCAGTAACCTATTCATTTATTTTTCTGCAGTTAAAAGTATCATTATGAAAGGATTAAGCTCCTTTGTGAAATGGATATGTCATGTAGAAACTTCAGTGTAAGACTTCAGCCTTATCTATTATTCACATGTGAAGGAAATTTTTATAAATTAGCATTACTCCTGTCAGAATGTTGTTATATTTGCATGTGTTTAACAAAATGCTGCCTTCTTACACCTACACTCACTAGAAATAGAGCAAACATTTCAGTCTTTTCATTAAAAAAAGACACAGAAATACTGCTGTCCTATACCTCAAACCCTCAATTTAATAAAAGGGAGGTTTTTCAAGCCTGAGTAGAAGCTGTATCTTTTACTCCTTGAATCTTTCACTGTGAGGTTTATTACTTCAATTATTGTAATACATCAAGTCTAGAGTAAGACAAGATCCATGAGCAGAACATGTGATCACGACAGGCACCAGCTGTAACACTCATTCATCTACTGGTGTCTGTATTTGTTACAAAAGGGGTGGAAGACTTCACTTGAGTGAGCTCAAACAATCCTTTTCTGTCCCACATGGATACCACATCAATATCCACTTTTGTCAGAGACTAGTCTTCCAGAAAATATTTGTTTTAAAAGAAAAGAACTGGAATACTCAATTTGTTTGGTATATTTAAGAAAATACTCTCCAGATTTTCCCCTGAGAACATATACTTGGTATTTATGAGCAGGCTTGTACTACAAACAGTGATTCACAGGAAAAAAAAAAACAACAAAACTATTCTTGAGGTAGCAACAATATTACTGCTAACCATTAGCCCTTTTTATGGATAGATTTTTAAAAAAATATTTCAGAGTTCAATTCTAAGTGTGAGCATTATCATTTGGAGTGTTGTGCTGTGATATGGGAAGAAGACTGCCAGCTGGATGCATTCTGCTGCAGCAGAAATGTTTATAATACAATATATAACAATATTCAACCTAGAACAACTCAGTTCCTGCTAATGTAACCACTCTGAATGTGGATGCTGACAAGCTCCATGATGAGACTTCTAATTCTTTGCAACATATAATTATATAATATATATACATAATATAATTATGTGCCCCCAAAGGACTGAGCAGCTTTAACATACCCGCATAGGGGACACATAGGATGGTGTTTCTGCTAACCCTGTGCTGAGCCCCAGGCAGCCCTGCCCCACCCCAGATACAGCAATGCCAGGGCACAGCAGCTCAAGTGCTCTTTTGCACACTGTGTCCACCCTCACTCAAGGTAAGTAAATTACAGTGAGCCAACCTGAGCTGAGAAAAACCTGACCTAGCAGTGCAAATGTACACAACGTCCTTGGACAGTGACACAGGGCCCTTCTAGGGTGCCCTCAGTCTGAGCAAACACTGGACATTGACATTTATTTCACACCAAGCTGTGTGTGCAAAGTTATGCTGACAAATGCATATTTGTTAATTCAAGAAAAGACATTAAAAAGGTGTGAATGAGTTTTTGAGGGCAAAACAGATTAGCAGATCTGTACAGAAAGAAAAAATAGAACAGGCTCTCACTGCAGACAGGGCAAAACACTGGCATGGTTGTACTGAAGCCCCACTAAGACCATATCCAAAGAAAAAGAAATTAAATGGGCAGAAATACAGGCTGTTCACACTTCACAGAAGCCATGCTCAGACTATTTAAGAAACAAGCAACCCTGCAAAAAAAGCATGCCACAAGCACCATTGAATGGTTACCACATCCTCCTTATCTTCCCACTATTTTCTTTTGAAAGTATTTGTTGATTACTTTGTTATGTTTATCTATAAATCTAACCTTAAAAATCATAAGTGGTCTGTACAAACACCATGTATGAATATTTGGTGCTATGAAAACATAAATTATTTTTTAGCTTCATTTTGAGCAAAGCCACAGGCAATTGCTAGGGTTAGGTGTAGGAGGGTGGCAGTGTGATAAAATTATTTTCAGGCTACAACTGATTCCTTGGAAATGACTGACTGTTCTGGCATTAAGCCATGTGTAGCAGCCCACATTTTATAATTACCAAGTTTGTTTTGTTCCTTTGGGGCAATTGTTTGGTGTTTTCTTTGTTGGTTTTGTTTGTTTGTTTTACCTTACTGCTACTGGATATACAACAGTCTTAGGCTTTAAAGCAGTAGAAGTCTACACTCTTGGGAGATACCCACACATGGAACATTTTATGAGTTGTCTAATCAATGTAAAACAAAACCACAAAACAAGTTAAGAGAAAAAAAACCTTTGCATACCAATTCAAAACCATGTAAAAAAGATTGATAATTTTTTATTTTTTTTTTTCACATGGGATTTTCAACTTCCTAAAAGTTAAAAGTCGTTACTTAGAAAAAGGTGCTACTTACAAACAAGCAATCTGATTGCTGATCAGAGTCTTTCAATTGGCCCTCTTCTTCATTAGCAGCACCAAACCAGACATGCTGACTCAGGCCTTAAGCCAAGGACTATTCTCACATGCTTGCTAATTGATTCATTCATTTTGTCTTTACCCTCCCAAAAGCTAGATGAATGTTTGTGGGTTTTTTTCTTTTATCTTTTCCCAATTCTTCATCATTAGAGTATTTAGGAAAGGAAAAACACTAACCAGATACACCCTCAAAGTTTACATTTTTGAGAAAAAGTCACTGCTCAGCAACTGCAAAAAAGGGAAAATTCAGGAAATAATTCTGAATATATTACAGTCATACATCCTCAGCTGAAATACAGTGTTCAGCTCTTGGGAGCCAGAAGCAGGACTCTGTGATTGCAAACACACCTGGTGTAACAGAGTAAGATAACCACCACTAAGAAATTTAGAACCAGGGTGCCACATGTGACATCATATAATTAAGAGATACTATGTTTTATATGAGATTTTAAAAATGGAAGGATAATTAATACAAAAAAAGAAATACAAATCTACATATACTCGCTGTATTTAGTGCTTCTCCACATTGCAACATACATATACACTAAACTAGACTGTAATAGCAGCACAGTCATTAAAGTTGAAGAAGACCTCCAAGATCATCACGCCTCATTTCCAATACAGTTTGCACTGTAACTCATAGCAAGACAATACATGGAGCTTCTCCACGGTTGTAAAATGAAAGCACATCTTGCCTCTCCCTCAGTGTGGTGTATGTTCAACACTACTCATTTTGTGCATATTTCCCTACAGCATGGCTAGGATCTCCTACTCTTCCCTTTAGCACTTCCTGTACTCCATCAGCTCACTCAAGAGTTGTAAATGTTGCTTTTGCTTTGTTCCATGGTTTTATTTCTCATTTACATTTCTATTTTATTCTGTTGAAGAAAATATTTTAAAGAAAATAGACAGTATCTAAACCCCAGTTTTATATAGGTTTGATTATCTAAAGAGAGTGATATAAAAGGATGGGAAAGAGTTTATGTAATAAACAGCATTGATTTAAAGCAACTAGAAGGGCTGAGGCTAATTCTTGTTTTTGAACTTAAAAGGAAAATCCATGACAGTAACTTTGTCCAAACCATGTCTGAACATTTGTATTAAACTACGTACATCTAAGTTTGGAGGGCACCTTAAACTACCAAGATCAATCCGAGCACAAAGTACTCCTGAACAAAGCATTGCTCAAAGTAGCATAACTCACATTTAGCTAAATCCAACTGTCAATAATCCTGCTACACCCCAGCTGGAGCAGCATGGCCACCTCTGAAAGCAGCCTTATCCAACTGCTTTCAAGCCAGTCGTAAACAGCTACAACTGCATGAAATATCAGCTTTGAAAGTGATAATAAATGTTGTGCATTTCATAGCAAGTTAAGTAGTTTTCATTATTTCTGTCACGTACACCGCTTCTTGGGAGAATTCACTTAAATCCACAGGAATTTCCCTAACTAAATCTGTTTTGACAAAGCAGCAACTTGAAAGTGTGCTTAATTTTGCATCTGACTTGTTAGTATCTGAAAATTTATTTTCTGAAATGAAATTATTTTTCCTTTCTGTTTTAGGATTAGCATGCTGGAGTCAAGCGACAAGTTATATTTTTATTAAACTCACTAACATTTATATTAAAAATTCAAATATCCATGATGAACATACAACAGTGTTGAATAAAATTTTAATAAAATTTTAATTAGCAATTATACAGCATAGTCAACATAATGCATCAAATATTTGGGTGATCTTACCAGCATATAATCTCTTATAAAAAAGATATGAGATGTATATAACAAAATTATGAGCAAAATTGGGGAAAAATTACACTTAGATTTATGGCTACATTTGAACCACCAACCACAGGCACTCACATTAGCACAAGGCACATCAACCACCACCGGTCTGGGGCTCCTAATGCCAACAATCTCTGAACTTTAACCACATATGTCTGGAGAACATGATTTGTTTGCTTTATTGTGCTTAACCAATGTTACCCTCTCAGGAAAACCACACTGTAAACCGAATGAGGTGTCCCACATCCTAACAAAGTATCTTCAGTACGCTGCATAAAAACACGAGAGCATTACCTATGGCCCTCTAAAGTCTCTCACAACATGCTCTTTGCCCCCTCTCATTTAATTTCCTTCTACACTGTGACAACTCCTATGTATGACAACTGCTGCAGACTGTACCATTCCAGCTCTTGGGATGATTTATGAGGTCCATGACTCAGTTTTAAAGCCTCACGTGACTGTGGGCTACCAAATCCTGCAGCTCATCAGCAGGAAGTATTCCAAGAATGACAAGATGAATTTTTATATTTTACATCAAATTACAGCAAGCAACAGAAATCTTCCATATGACACAAGCAAATTAAACTATTAAATAAATTACAAAGTATAGAGAACATTATCTTGAAGGAGATTTAAAAAACGATTCTCTGGAGTCTAAACCAACCACCCTTGCAGTGTAAGCCCGCTGTTTTCATACACTTAAAATCCAGATTTTGTTGCAAAATGGCAGCAATCTTTTTAATGTGGCAAGTTAGAGGGAGTAAAGATGACAAAAGAATGAAATCCAATTTTTCTGGCCCATTATTACCAAAACAGCAGAGATTATTAGGGGGTTGAAGGATCTGTGGTATTCCATTATTTGAAACATTATGCCAAACAAGGCTATACAAAATAAGACAAAGGCAGATCAACCATATGTGCACCCTTTCACAATGAATTTTAGACAAAAACCCTCTTTATATCAGACATTACAAGCATTACAAGCTAAGAGCTTTTGAAAAACAAACAAACTATAAAGTTCAATATAAAAACCAGTGTACTGAGAAATTTTGGGAAAGCTGTTTTCTCATCAGAGGTTTTAGTAATGAAAAAATTTTATGGTAATTACAAAGCCAAATGACTCATTAATAATAATCCTTAACATCTGGGAAGAACTGGGTAGTTTATTATAATAAATTCTCAAACATTTGTGGTAATAAACATTACACAGAAGATGAACTCACAATGTTTCACAGGATTTCTAAAAGCTTTTCATTGTTTTTAAACAAGAGATTTTATTTGGGAACCTCTTTTACGCTTGCTCTAAAAGTTCTTATGTATTTGTTGTATCAGGCAAATATTAACTCCCTCTAACTTGCACAAGGTTTATTTTTGAACCATCATCCATTCCAGGGCAGTCATCATTTCTGAATATTGCTAGGCAAACTTATCAGCGAAGGCAAAGAGATCTCTAAGCAAATAATAATCATGTAAAATTTACAGCTAACATATTTTATGCATTTCATCAAAATTCCATATTTAGCTACAGCTTTTCAACTTGGAAGGACTGTAAAAACATCCTAGATTTGGCCCAAAATCTGTAAAAGATTGTTGTGTAAGATTTTTCCCAATTCATAACACAATTTTTCAGTTCATAGTAAGCATTTAATCTTATTTAATCTAAAATAATTAATGCAAATAAGCAAAACATAAGAGTACACAAAAAGTAACTGATTTCTTTCTATGTAGCTGTGGGCTGTTGGTGCCCTTCTGGTACAGATGAGTCACTCTGCAATACTAATTTTTTTGCAAGGGGTCATATCAACAAACCAAAGTTCTTATTGTCTTGATCCCTGTTTTCTTGCTGTATTAAAACCAGAAATTGATTTCCACTAGACATTTTCAACTGGCAAAACCAAAACCACAACCACACAATAATATTAAGTCTTTTTGGATTTATTTTTCTTGTTTTAAGAGTCTTCCAACTACCAGTGGAAGCTGCTTCCAGGAATTCCATGTAAAGATATCTATTTTCAATTAACTTTAAACCTAACCTATTGTTAAATAGAAAACTTATCTGAATTGTAACAAGAGGACAAGACAGTGTTGTAAAACTGACGCAATATTAAATTGTGTCTATTTACAATAAAAAGTCGGTGACTATTTTTAGCATTACAATATATACAGTACTAATAAGATTGAAAAGACAAGATTGAAAAGACTGAGCTTAGATTTTTGGGAAAAAACACCCTCTTATTAGAACAATACCGCTTAATTATTGTTAGGAGGAGGAAAAAAATTACTTTCCAAATTCCTACTGATTCATCAGCTGCATGTGCACAAATATATTTATGAGTAAAAAAAGAGCAAGCAAAAACAACATCTATGGTTTGCTCCATTCTAATCTAACTGGGCTGAAATGAGGAAATACTCTTCCTTCCTGGCAAATGTCACTTAGCACCAAAGTATTGTGCATTCTGTCCAAAGGTCTGAACTCTTCCTCTGCATGAGTAAGCAAGGAGGCAAGGATTACTCTGAGAGCAGCTCAAATATATATTGACTGTGACTCAATTACAGCTTTTTAGGTATTATGACCATTTATAGCCTACAGCTAAGAAAATGGAATTCACATCCTGGGTAACATGCTGGGTGTTGTCTTCTACATAAAAAAGTCTCAATTCATCCCGGAATTTTCTACTTACTTAGATGTTATTGCATTGTACCATCAGAATTAAAACACTTGCCTTCAGGACACATCTTAATTGCTGAGTCGCTTTCTAATTGGTAACACAAGTTTAAAACAATTATAGTTTAACAAAATCTATCTTCAAATCTAAACCCAATAGCTTGAACAGTGGGGAAAACACATTAAATGTTCCACCACAGTTCACCAACGTGTGAGCTGTATTTTACTCTATTAACATTATTACAATATTTCTGAAAATAAAACATTAAAGCACATATATTCTTTTTATGCAAAAGAAAAAGACACTATATCGTAACATGCCCAGGAGAATTTCTTCCCCAACATCTGAAGATTTACACATTTCTTTTTAACCTCTGACACTTTTGTCTTACTTTTCATTATTGTTTCCATTTCAGTTCTCGCACTAGGTCAAAAAAGCAAGAATGAGAGGTGCAAGCCATGAATCTTTTGAACTTAAAAGCTGCAATAGTAAATTATCACTTCAAAGTCCTTCCTAGTTCAGTATGGCATCCCAACAGCAGCCACACGTGGATGTCTAGACAAGACTAAAACAAGAGAAGCACATACAATACTCTTCCAGGTGCCAACTGTTTTCAGCAGGGAAGATTTCCTACACAGACCTGCAGTTGCAGAAGGACTGGAGTACTCTTCTGATAGTCTTTCCTGTCAGGCCAGTGGTGACATGACTGCTAGTGATATAAAAATCAGCAGACACAATCAGATTATGTATTAATTAGTAAAAAACTCTCCACAATGCTATCAATCACAGGTTACTTGATTAATTTTTAAATATGATTCTAAAGTAGTTTTGCTACTGTACCCCTCTCCTCCAACCTATGATGTCACTTGATCAACAGAAGAGCTAATAATCCCATGTTTTTAAAACAAAACTGAAATTAACTTTCTGAGATGAGATCAATTCAACCCAGCGCTGTAAAAAATCCCAACAAGACAACTGTTAAGCCTGTAATTCCACATTCTATAAAATAGGATATTTGGTTGGGGAGCATGACTGAAGTTTAATATAAAATTGATATGGTAGAGTGACTGAATAAAGCAGAGAATATGCCTCCAATTACAGGGTGTTTTAGTACCCTTTTCTCATATCTATCTACTAAATCATAATATTGGATGTTTTTTGTTGTTACTTTTGCTACTGCACAACACTTGCTACCAACTCTGCAATTGGGCAGATTACTATAATGACATTTTTACTCTAAAGAAAAGAAAGATGGCACATGCTTTCAATTTTACTGACATATTTTTATCATCATACTGATAAAACTAAGTACTTATTAAATTCATATTTTGATGATCTATAGGCTGTGTAACAGAAAGAAATTCAATGTTTTCAAGATAATTATAATCTGATTATTTTATTTAATATATTTACCATTCAAATGTTCAAACATTTGACTCTGCTGCAATACAAATTTCACAATATTCCATAGTCTAAAAAATTTTAACATTTTCTGATCCTCTTCCATGAGCTACATTTTCTACTTCTGCTGTTACTGCGAAATGTACTAAAGGCAGGTCACATGATTTCCCTTATGTCAACAAATGATGGCTCAATTAGGCAGATAAGAATCTACAGTCCTCAGCAGAAACTCTCTTCAGCCCATTCTCAGCAGTATAAAGAAGCACTTAGGGACAGCACTGGTTCTGGGGAATGAATACTTGCTATCCTTTATATACATGCTACTTGAAAATTTCTCTCTTTCTTCAGCGAAAATTGGATCCTTCATATTGCTGAAAATTCTCAATCACTTATAGTTTGCAATTTGTTCTCTACATTCAGTTGTAGTTCATGAAAAAAATAAATACAATAATGAGGAATCTAAATTTTAGTTCATTGCTCTATTAATTCTAAATTGGAATTTTTCCACTTGGAAATAAGCTATCTTAATAACTAAACAAATAAAAAGTATTTAGTTTTGACTACAGTCCTCAAAGGACGGGAGGAATTTATATTTAAGGAACAAAGTTCATTCTTACCTTACTTTGCTGTGATCAGTGACAGTATACACAGCTATAAATGCTGGTATTGTCCTGGGTGCCCTCAGTAGATGACAAGGTTGTCTCTGCTTCATTCCAATTACTCACACAAACTTCCATATCCACTACCTGCCACTGTTTTGCTTGATCTCTTTATTTTAACCCTTCTGTGAAGTGAAATCTATGAAAAATACTGTGGTCTCTCACGTCAGGTTATGTAGAGAGCAAGACAGATTATTCAGTACCGCCCTCTTCTCCCATTTCTTACATTTGCCTCATTCTTTCAGATTTTATGACTCTTCATAATGCTTAGCCTTTACTTTTCACAAAACACCTCAGTGTTGTTCAGCACCAATTATACTCCATATGGTCTTAAAAAGACATGTTCAGAGGCATATGCTAAGGCATATTTCATGATAAATACTGTTAACTGCTGTTTCCCACCATTTTCAAATTTGCAGGAAAGTATTGTTATATTGCATCTGGCAATATCATAGTTGGCAAAAACTATTAGGAGTAGTGGCATTCTGCAAAACAAGGTTCATAACTTCAGCATAAAAAGTGGTAACAAGACACATCTTCTCATCTACACATCTTCAAGGCTGGGAATTGTTAGCCATATACTAACCACGGGAGATCTTGTGACTTAGGAAGAGCTTTGCAATAATTATGGACCATGAGGCCCGAGTATTTATGGTGAATACCATGGCCAGGTGCTTATTAAATGATTTTGTTCAAGCAGCTACATTATTTAAAAACATGAAAAAAGCACATTTTCTATCCTAAACAAACACAGTCCCAACAGAAACGTGGTGCAAGTATGAGTGGGAAGGTGAGAGCACTTCTGCTGGTGCAGTAGCTGTTACAAAGTGCCTCCAGACTAGGGTGCTTATGCCAGAAAGAAGTGTAAATCCCCAGGATGCTTTTCCACAGCAACCGCATCAGCAAAATCCTTCTATTATGGAAAAATCTAATGGCCATTATCTTTTAAGTCAAACCTTTGCAGGGATTAGTACTGGCATCTTTATCTTGTTCATATTGCTAAAATGATGTTTTATCTACCTGCTACCATGATGGTCTGTATACTCCTTAGAAAGAAAGTGTCTCACATCCACTGATCCAAATTAAAAAATTCTTCAAAAACAGCATGTATTACTTATTCAGAGAATGCAGTATTTCCTTGAGCATTCTACCCTTAATTAAAGGAAAAAAATGAAAGAAAAAAGGAGGATCTTCCTTCTTTTGACCAAACCAGACAGTCTGAAGCACATTTACCAAGGTGACCCGGTGCACTGCTGATTGAACAGTAGCCTGACGACCAGAAGGATTAAAGCCACACCACAGAAACTTCTCAGTAGCTCCTTTCAAATGAACTTCCAGAGCCTGCTTTAGGGATCAGTCAACTCCTGTTTCAAATAAACCTGATAACAAACAAAGCTGGCAGGACTCAGCCCTTCTGCCTCCTAAAGGGCAAAAGAATTTATCACAAAGTAGTAAAAAGCCCAATCTGCAAGGCATGCTTATTATGTGTTTAATATATTATCACTGAAAATCCATGCAGAAGCATTTTTGCAAAATGTTTTTTTAATCAAAGTACACAATTACTAAGCACAATGTAGCACAAAATTTTCTTGACACAGACTTTAAGAATATTGATTTAGCTATGCTGTAGAAACATTTTTACTTTCTAAAACGGTCATTGTTCCTTGCAGAATCAAAAAGTAGCCTGCAGGTTCCTATCGTATTATTTCAAAGCATCTGCAGTCTACATTAAAGATCGATGTCCCTCAATACAATTTAAGTTTTGTGACAAGAAACAGCATATTTGAATCCCCTTGCATTATGTGCATGCATATTTTAACATTCTATAATTTTAGTGCAAGTTACTTGCTTTGAAATAGCATGCCCAAATGTTATCACTTCAATGCTCATTTCAAAGCAAATCATCCATCATAATCATTTAAAAATGTTTTTAAACAACGGCACTGTCCTTATTACACAAGTAAACAATAATTGAACTGTAATTTTCACTTCAGACCAGGTAGCAGGCTATCATAAATAGCTTAGCTCTAAAGTTATGCACTGTCTTTGCTGTTAAAAAAACAATTTTCTTCATGTAAAACACAGCACAGTTGCTGCAGAATCTGTATGTTTTTAAATGTAAAAGTTGATGACATAGACACAATACAAATTTCAGGGATATGAAGACTATGACATTTCCTCATGTTAATGGGACCATTCTTTTAGAAGAAAGGAGGAACCTCACACTTTAACCAACTGTACACAGAGTGGCAACCAGGAATTTATGCTAAATTTTGGTAGCAGCAACCAAAACAAACAAATTTTACTCAAACTGAGCACAAATATCAAGTTTTGGTCTCTAGAACAGTCTTAAGTTAATGATTATTTTAAAATGTTATCAGAGAAGTACTGAAACGAAAACTAATATAAAGATGGAACCAATATTGTTTCACAGCTCCCAATGCCTTTGATGGTGCTTTAGTTTTGAGATTTTGCTCTAAGAAAGTTGACATGGTAACAGACAATATTCTTATGCTCTCACAAGGAGAGCATCGAATAAAGCCTGAGATGCAAGAGAAGCTACAGTAAAAATTTCCCTTCCAACTAATTCACCACACCACTTAGAGTATAAAGTCTCTCCTTTTTAATTTACATTTAAATAAGTGTGCTAAGTCTGCCCAGACTTTACATATGACTTGAGACTCAGTGTCCCTAAAGGCAGAGGCACCTGGGAGCAGAGGTCTCTGCAGTGAGCCGTGGGTGGCACAGCAGGTCCCTGTCCCTTGTGAACATCAATTCTCAGCACTCCCCAGCCTGCCACAAAGCCTGATTCAGTCTTTGCAGACAAGTAGCTTACAACCAAGAGACTGATTTAGTATTTCAACAGATTTACATATTCTATTAATGAAATAAAAGCATGCCCTTTCCCTTCTTCTCCCCACCTCCCCTTTAAAAAGCAATATACTTTTAAAAGGGTAATGCAATCACAACCATTATGTCAATGAAAATTACATGCTGGGTTTATCTCTGTAGGTATCTGTCAAACACAAAGCGTGCACAACATCTTTGGAGTAATAATGATGTTTTATCATTTTAATTACAAACACTTTGAAAAAAATCCCTAAAGTGTACCAATTGGGGTGGTCTGAATTAACAGTAGCTTGATAGCCCAAGGGTAGCAAAAATAGATTGAGCTACCAAATTTCATAGTAGTTATAGCAGCTGTCTTCTTGCCTCAGGGAACCTGGGTATTTAACAAAGCAGACAGCTTGGCATTGGCATCTGATTAGTAATGTGGGTTTTGTTGGACAGAATATGCGCAGTTCTATTGTTTCACTGTTTGGTTTGGAATTCGGAGAGCTATGGCATCATTTAGTTTTTATAGTTAGCTTCTGTGTATTCACTTGCAGGTATTGTAAAAGGTTATTTTCTCACTTATCACTTGCTCCAAGTAGGGAATATTGTCTTGAAACGAGCAATGAAACATGACAGGATTTAAATGTCAGGGTCAGTTGCCTTCCCATTTCTTTGCCAAAATTTTGTTGAACCAACTGTGTAAGTTTTTATAATTGGGCAGAAAAGTGAATAAGGTGAAAGCATGTTCTCCCCTTATCACAGAATTATTTGGAATGTAATATAATTGTAAAGCATCATTTATTCTAGCCTAACTTCATAAGGGAAAATTTCTCTTCACAAAGAGGTCCCAGAGGTAAAATCCAACTATTGGGCCTTCTGGGAGAGGGGGATTGATTTTTAGTTTTCTTGTCCCACAGTAGCCTGACAGTTTGGATAACTACTGGGGTAAGAGAATCTCTAGTTCAAACCTAATCTGCTTAATAGTAAAAAATCTCAGTTAACATGCTTTATCTAAAAAGGTTTGATCTCGGGACATAACCTTAGCACATACAACAATATTACTCCGAGGTTTGTGTTTGAACTTCATACAGCCCAAAAGACCCCCCACGTGGCTCCTCTCCCTTTCATTCTTTAAGTATACATCACAAATTATTGGGGCTTGTTGGCAGAGTTCAAATCACTGAACTCATTGCAAATAGTCTACTTCAGCTAGAAGTACATTCTTTTACTCTATCAAATCCATCTGAGGTAATAAGACTTGATGTTTTATTCAACAGAGCTGAGGAAAATTGTTGCACAATAGGTTAATTCAAAATGGCAGCATAGAAAATGCATCTGTCAGTGGGGATCAAATTACAGGGCAAGCTCCTCTCAATGCTTAGAAAAACAAGTCTGCAGTTCTACAGATTATGTGCATGTGTGTGTTTAAAGGGGTGGGAAAGGAGCTAAATATCTGAGCTAACCTCCAATTAAAGTCAATCATAAAAACAGCCAATTTAATGAGTACGGATTTCTTTGGGTAATTATAACACCAACCACTTTTTTTCTCCCTCT
Source organism: Aegithalos caudatus (assembly GCA_013389925.1). Lineage (NCBI taxonomy): Eukaryota > Metazoa > Chordata > Aves > Passeriformes > Aegithalidae > Aegithalos > Aegithalos caudatus. The sequence goes on along the minus strand of WEIU01019502.1, from coordinate 5,106 downwards.
CTTTTAAATCTGTAATTCTGCCTTCTTTTTATTGCTTGCTTTGTCATTAATCGCCTCAGGAACTTGATTTCCTAGCAACAGACTCTGCCACCAAACATTTGGCTCCTTTTCAACATTTTCTTTGTGAAAAATGGCACTGCTATTGCCGCCTGGCTGTTGCAGCTAGACTGGCTGTGTAAGTGTTCTAATAAGGCATTCTTTTTAAAAAACCACACAGAAATCACATGATAAAAGGAGCAATGGCTGAAGTTCACTAATTACTGTGCTAAAGAAACATATCTCCAATTTAAAGGCTACTAGGGTAGGAGGAGAAGGACTGAAAAGGAAATATGTATGTTCTTCATCTTAAAAAATACCATTAATAACATAGAGATGAACATTTACAATAAATATTTTTACAATGTTAAACAGATTCACGTTAATTTTATCCTATAGAAAGAGGAGGTACAACCTTCATTAAAAGCTGAGGATGTATTTTTCTAAATCAAGTACAAAGCATTGACTTCAAAGAATGGCATCTTGAAGACCAAATTTCACAACAAAAAATAAGAAGAAAGTTTCTAATTCACTTTTTCACATAAGTTACTTGAGAAAACACTAACAAAATAGATTATGCATGAGAAGTTATACCTGAAATGGTAGCATAATGCACTCCACTTCCTAAATCTATCACAGGATGACACAACATGTGGCTGGTGCCAGTTTTGACAAAGCTTTGTTTGCATTTTAATCAAAGAAATAAGGCTGTAGATGTGTGTATTTATGAGAGAGAAAGGGTTTTCCCCTATATTTGTTTTGGAAGCCAGTAAATGGCAGATTTGCTTCCTGTTAGATACAGAGTCTATCATCACTCCACAACAAACCCCACTTCCAGAAAACACAATGCCAAAGATGGTGGGTTTCAGTCAGGGGATGTTATCCCAGGCCATGAAAAAAGGCCACAACTAACTGTTGCTACCTGCACCTTCTTCTCTATGGCTAAGATACTCACTATGGTGTTTTCCTGGCCATAAAACCTATTCATGATTGTGAGAGATAGTTTTGCATGTCAAATGGCATAACATACTGGTGGCCAGAGCACAATGACCAAAATTATCAATGGGAAAAAAAAAACCCACAACTAAACTATTGTAAAGTTATTCAAACAAATGTCCTTTTTAAGGGATATTTTGCTTTCTGCAAGTATCTTGTTTCCTGTGATGCACACACACCTAGCACAACTCAAAGGAAAAAGCCTATCACAATCCATTGTAAGTTATCATACTTATCATAGCACTAAATTACAATAAAAATGCATTCACTGAATACACCTCTGAAAGGAAGAGACAGCACAAAAGAAATTTCATTTATAGTTACATTGTTATAATAATCAGCATTTTTTTCTCAAGTAAAATAGCCAAACCCCATGTAAAATACTGTAGAATGTTATTTAAGCTTTGCTACTCATTGCTGACATGAAGCTTATGTTTTGACAGACTCATGTTGAAACCAGATAATTCCTCCATCAAGCCCACTACACTACCAGAGTATCTCTTTGCTTAGACAAGCACTTAGGCATTAAAAGAAAATAAATATAAAAATACCACAGTGTTTGTTGAAACAGACCAGGGTGGTTGGAGTTTTAAAAATTTCTCCAGCAGACAGGTATGCTGCATTGGGTTCATTATGATTTTCTGTAATAAATGGCATTTCCTCCTGGAAACTCAGCCTAAGCTCAGAATTCCTGGTCTTCATCAGAACTGTCATTATCAAAATAAACTACACTTGATACTAACTTTGAAAGCACAAAAGATGCTGAAGGTGGTGAATGTAATTCAGCTGTGGGTTAACAAATCTAAGCAGCATTAGAAAATTTTATATCCAATGTGGTACCACTGAAGGGCACCACTGTTGAGAAACTTCAAGTATTTGCTATGCAGAAGTAGGAGAAGAAAACAGTTTAAACTTTTACAGATTATGAAATAACAGCAGCCAAACAACAAAGAAGATTTGTTTGGGTTTTGGAAGTTACTTTACTGACCCATTCTAAGCTGACTCACATTACCACAGATTGGGAACACAACTGCAGTCAATAGTGCCATTTCAGATGCTTAGTAAAGTGCTTGGGAAAGAAAAAGAAACCAAACAAAAAACCCCAACTGAAGTACAGAAGGAACTTTCAAGAAGAAATACATTACTTCAGCACCAAGAAAGTACAAGCATCAAATGCCAGTGTTCCATCCACCTCATAATCACCAACTGCAAACATTAAACAAATCCAGGTGTTGGACTGAAGGGCAAATTGAGTAAAACTAAATAACTGGCTGAAATAGGATGGCTAGCTGGAGCAGGAGAAAACACATATTTCGGAAGCCACCATACTTGTAAACAATCATGTTCATGTACAGGAAGAAAGTTAAAATTTAGCTGTCTGTATAAGCAAGACATATGTATCACTTGATACAGCTAAGATTTCACAAGGTTAAGTGCAGCTTCTAATGAAAGAAAGCATTTTCTCCTTTTCCATTTTCTTCCCATTATGGAAGAACAAATGCAAAATTTCTTACTAATATACAGCAACACAGAGCTACCCATTGAAATTGAGTAAAATTCCCTTAAATTTTTTTCTGCTCTTTTAAGTAACTCTTCTCAACACATTTTTTTTTAACCAAAACCACTGACAATAAAAATATCTTTGCATTTCAGGCCTTTGTAAAATATGAAAATTAACAGCTATATACTGCAAGTTGCATTAATAATGTCAAAATGTCTGAGTGCAAGTTAAAGAAATTGAACACCAGCAACTCCCATAGATGCATCTTAAAATAAGATTAGGTGCACAAAAATGGAGTTTTATTACCCAAATTGGTAAGATGCAACTCCGACACTTATAACTTCTAAAATGCAAGTCCTGACAGCAAGCACAAACTCACAGAATGAGAAAACAGAAATTAATTTGCCTGTTCCTCCCCCAAATTTATGATTAATTTCCTGTTGTGTCCCATTCACAGTTCCAGAGACTGAATGACAGCGTTTAGTGCTATCATGACTCTCAACTTATTCTGAAATAAGGGAAATGTCTGAGTAAGAGACATCTTCTAGCCTCAGTAGGAGCCAAATAAAATCCCTCACAGTGAATTCTAATCAGAAACCAGCAGCACAGCTAGCTGATCCACAGCAAAATGAATATGACAGACTGGAAGATACTATGTCAATGGTATAAATTACTGCAAGTATAGGAATTATATCTGCAGAAGAGAAAGAAATTGCATGGAGTTTGACAGTACATGTAGCTTGTCTTAAATGATACAAAATAGAGTAATTTTACAGGATTAAAATACACCTTTAAAGTTTACCGTCTTTGAGAAAGCTGGGGCAGCCTCTGTATTTTGCTTCTATCTGTGATTTACTGGGTCCTATTCTCCACTAGTCTTTCTCTAATTTGTCTGCTGGATCTGATTACCAGATGGCTAAAATAAATGTATTGTGCTCATTCATGGTAACAGAAGTTGTCTTTAAGGGTTCTGTCATGGCTTCACTATCTTTTCCTTTGTACCTACTCCTCCCTCTGTGAACTGATTAGATTTCAGAGCTAAGTTTCACGTGAGAGTTGTTCTGTTGAATGCTGCATTGAAAAGCATATTATCTATTCTAGGAGGCACATACAGATGACCACAGGATATCAGAGACCTGTCCCAAAGCAACAACTGCCCAGAAAAATAGATTGTTTGATAATCTCAGGACATGGATTTCCAGAATAAGTATCTGTCACTGACATACACTCTAATGCAATCCAAGAAATGGGTGACAGTTGGATAGCAAGAAGGAAATGAAAAGCAACATATGCACAGTGCAAAGTCAAGGAAGGTAACAAGCCTCAAGTGAAGACAGACAACAGCAGACAAACTAATGACTCAGAGCTACCCTCTACCTCAGGAGGGGTAATTGCTCACTACATGCTTTCATTTAATCTGGTAAATCACTACAAACCCACAAAGAAAGAAGCTAAATGAAAGACAAGGGCATGAGCACACTGAGGCATGAGGAGCCACAGACAGTGGGTTCTACACTGTCTCCTCTCCTTCAGTAAAGTTACATATGCAATCTGTAATCTGGAGTGATAATATTGTCCAAGAAATCTGACTTGAGTCCATCCTTGCGTGCTTTTGCTACACATGTGAACAAGGTTCTTCACTCAAAACATCTCCTGCAATCATATACATCCCTAATCTAAATTTCATATTGTAAATATATAATACCATTTATTAGCACTTCAATGTTATTTATTTATCCATTATCACATGCACATCTTAGGGTTTATTTTCAGTTTAGTACAGTAAGTCTCTGTCTCCTAGTCAAAGTTTGGATGTTGTAAGACTGGCATCTGAGAAAAACAGTTTTTAATATATACAAAAGTCAGGGTAGTGAATCACCTAGTCAAAATGTAAGTGATCAAAATGACTGAACACAGAAGAGTGACTTGACAACTAAAATAAGGCTTTATCTTAAAAAAGATAAAGAAGACTTTATCTTAAAAAATACAAACCTGTTTAGCACCTCATGTAATACTTGGCACTTTTCCAACATGCCATTTGGCATGTCCACTAAGTTTAATTTTTCCAAACTATACATTGGAAGCTTTATTGGGAATTATATACAGGCATGGAAAAATTAAAAAAGAAACAACCCCAAACTTAGTGCAGTAAAACTTTTGGGAATATTTGTCATTCTTTTTTATTTAAACTATACTCTTAGCCTCTCAAAATTTTTCAGCCAACAGCAGTAATTCCCAAGCTTGGCATTGGGAAAAGAAAGAGCTTGGAACACATGAAAAAAACAGCAATAAAAAATTAGTAGACAATACACCTACATATATTTTAACCACAGC